>VIBL01000249.1:0-573952 GCA_008271625.1 Lutraria rhynchaena | reverse complement strand
ACACGCGCTGTGGCGCCTTGCGCTGTTTCTGATATCCCGGATAATTACTTTGACAACTAACCATGCACGCCAACATCATCGCGAATCAATCATTGAAATGTGGTATATGTCAATCATTCTTGATTTACAGCCGCCAAACGTTGACTGCAATTTATTGTTGGAATCCATGGAAACTGGCATAAGTGATTTTCTTCAACTTTTCGGAATAAAATGGTAGCTGTTTTAGCGCTACGATAAATCTGTTATGATTAATTAATCTAAATAATTGGTACTTCAGATTCTATGAAGAACTACACATCCTACACATCGAAATAGGGTTACTTGTTAATATGAAAGAGAAATTTTGTAAAATAAATTATTTTCATCAAGTTTGTCATCATACTCGTCAACGCCATTCGAAGCGTTTGAAAATGTAGTGAACAATTTTGAGGTATTATAAAATTTTCCTCCATATATGGAGGAAAATCGACATTTTTGTCAAATTTTCATAGAAGGGTATGACCTGCCGCGACCGGATTCAAACCCGGATCTCCGGGTTACAAGTCCAGCGCGCTAACCACTGGACCACGGCCGAGGCTCAGTATGTTTAGTGGACTTAAAATAATACGTCTAATCTGCGGTTCCTATTCAGATTGTAGATTGTAAATGGTAATATTGACTGTAAAATTAACATTATCTCTTGTACCCTTATATTACAATACCAGCCGGTCAATTCAGTAGGTCGAGAAAAATGGACTGGTGGATAGGTTTTGGATTCGAATCCTGAGTGAATCACATGTTACATTTATAGACATTTGGTCACCGTCTTTGAATCACAGAGCATGCTATCGTGTGGAAACTAGAGCTAGTATTTGGGAACAGGTAAGTACTGGCAGGTAATATAAAAGCACGCAGTATGTCAATTATATCCAAAGCATATTGCTGCATCATCTCATTAAAGCCAATACAGAGTCTATTACCGTTCCCTGTGCTATGTAGTACAGCTATCCAGTAAGCCCGCACTCACTGGTAAGGTAACCTGGAGAATAAATACCTTCTTTGTTGAAACATAAACATCACATACATGATAACCACACATTACAAACCGGTTAATCCTGGCAGTGAGGAATGTTTTAACTTCAAGGAGATGAAAGTCCATCAACTAACAACTCATAATAGAAGGAAACATCTGATTTATTTTCCAAGAAATTTTTGTTGTTTTACAATCTGTCGGCTGTGATTTATTTTGACAAGTAGAGCTGCTATATTGATTTGCTTATCAAGGGAACGGCTTCTCATATCTCCAAACAGTAAAGTAACGCCTTGTCATTCGAACGTCAGTCTTCGCCACGCTTGATGTACACAGTATTACGAAACAAAAAATCTAAATAACCGTAGACAGGAACCGGCTGAACTGAGTTCGCATAATCGTGTACTTAATTTAAATTATTGTTGGCGTGGGAATTGAAAACTTTCGCAACGAAGACTTGAAGACGAGTTTAACGCACACAAAATATTCTACAACAATTACGGCATTGTTTTATACATGAAATGTGGTTTAAATCGAAAAATTGATGAACATGTTTCGCGCATGCGCACTGAATGACCACCATGGACGATATTTTCCGCGATACACAATGGTGCTTTACTTGTCGTTTGGATGAGTAATTTTATGAAAACAAAGTCGAATAAAGAGTGCGCATGCGTAATGACGCATAAAAGAATTGATCCATTTATCTTAATTTCCGGATTAGAAAATGTTTATTTCTATTGAGTGAAAAATACCTTAAAGTTTTAAATCACTCAAGAGCTCTTATCGACTTAAATTGAAATATGTGTTTTATTCTGCAGGTGTCCAAACCCTTCTTGAGTTTAATTCTATGGAATTTCGCTAATTAGAATCGAGGCCATTATTTCGTTTTTAATGACATATCAAAGAGAATCATGTGAAATTATGAATGCCTATATCATCTCACATGCATACAATGAATAATGTCATACTGCCATCGGTGTAATTGGCAATTAATCAAGTACCCACGGAAGACGATCTTTTATTACAAACGGACAAGATAAATAGCTGTAATTTATTACTATCAAGCTATTACGTATAGTTTAGCTTGTCAATTCATTCAACGCATATAATACATCAAAGATGACTAGAACACTCGCATTTGATCTGAGAGCGACTTTATCGCCATAATGGGCCCGATAATGATGCCTTCCAATACCTTAATGACCGTCAGTACTGTATATATAATACCCCAAACTATGTTGTCAAGATGGCAGATAAATGTAAAGTGCAAACATTAATTTTATGTACGGCTTGATTACTTCATTACTTCCAGTCTATAGGGCTAGACACCGGGCCTTAAACCTAGTCTTGGAATTCTTGGAAGTCTCGTTATTGGTCAATCCTATGGCTATTACCCGGATGTTACCGGATGCGCTTAGCCATCTTGAATTTTAAAAACTTATTAGCGGACTACATATGACTATTGCTTTGAAACACAAAGTCAGGGCAAATAATTAGATCTGTCCAGCAAGATTCATTTGAAAGACCACAAGCAATACAAACAATAACAAAAAGTCCGGTAACCAAAAAATCTCACCAAGACAGAAATTAAGGTCCAAAGTTATATAACTTGAGATCAGTCTCGGAGCTTAAATCTCAAATCTTGTCTTCTAATGTTTCAAAGTTAATTATGATCAGACAATAATGATATTATTGATACATTGTTTTGACTGCATGATTAAACTGAATGTGTATTTAAGCATTAATCATTTCTATCTTTTCAACCATCATACTTTGAGAATGGAATTGAGATTTTCACAGACTTTTCTCAAGTTTTATAACCTCGGGGCCTGGTTGAGTGTCATAGAAATCGTTTATATACATGTTATACCTTGACATTAAACGGTTTTGCAGTATTTTCGAAACTATTGAAATGTGAAGATATGTTCAAAGAACTTTTGGCATAGAATACTCCATTTAAATAATCGTTTAATGTATTTATTTTGTGACAACTACATTTGTTTTCAAAACAGTCCAATGTGCTCCCATGTCCTATCATCGCCATTTTGAATCTGGGTTATATAAACGAACAGCCCGAAACAGAAATAAATATATTGCATTTAAATTATGTAAGTCTGGACTCGAGGTTTCAAAAACATTCCCTCGGACCAACGTCGTGAAATAATTTCCTTGCAATTATTATTAAAATATTTTGATTATACAACGCACATGTACGTATCAACTTACTAAGTACGGCGATAATTTCTGATAATGTATTTTTTTGGTCACTGCTCTTACCGTGGGAATAGTTGTATCAATTATGATTAATGTCCTACCAGTGTCTCCGGGGGTGACTTTTTCATCACAACCTCTTGATCTTTTGTCTTAAAGCCTGTCTCAAGGGAGATTAGAAGCGATTTTCAATATGTCTCTTGTTAAGAGCAGAGACAACCTATGTCAAAAATTGATGAGTACCGCGGCTTAAAGGCATAATATTACAAAGACATGAATTAGGTAGCCAATATTGACTAGTTTTTAGTTTCACTCATTGGGAATGAAGGGCAATACAGTGAAACCTCAATAGTGACCACCGGTGGGACCCTAAAAATTAGCCGTAATAATGAGGTGGTCTCATTATCAAGTTATAATGTAAAGGAGCCATTGGAAGCCGGGTCAGAAAATAAGTGGTCGTTATAACAAGGTGGTCGTAATATCAAGGTGGTCGTTATTTGAGGTTTTACTGTTCATTGCGACCAGTGGTCCTATAGGTAATATTTCATTTCCGACAAACAAAACCCAATCCAAGGGCTTTGTTGGCAAAAAAAGAAGTTTTGATTACGTGATCGGACGTTTTATTTTCATTCTTTTAAGTACAATATTTCACTTGAGTATTTAGCGTATGTTCTTACATATTCTTATTAATCACGTGATATAAGGTGTTTCATGAATATTCATTATATTACATTCTTAATATGTTTATATAGTATGTATATATAAATGTGTTTACATTTACATGTAATATTTAGCGCGTTGTTTAGCCTTCTTAGTTTTACGACATATATATATATATATATATATATATATGTATATGCAATAAGTTAATGTAGCTAGAGTATGACAAATTTTGACAATATTGTAATTGTTCTTTTAACCCTTTGCCTCATAATATCACATTTCCCCGCATCTGAAGAAGACGACAATTGAAAACATTGCGGCAAAAGTAGCCATTACTTGTAATGGTAATGACTTCTTTTGCCACAATGTTTTCCACTCTGTCAGTGAGAAATAACCCAAATTTCTTAAATAAATTGATGTTTTGTATATTAGCTATGGATTTGGGAGAGTCCACAATGTGCTTATGAGGCAAAGAGTTAAAGGAATCAGATTCTTACATGTGACCTAATGCTTAGGTATTCTTATTATGTGTTTATGTTATGGGGTACAGCAGTTCTTCATTGCTCTGTAACAAATATTTGAACACTGGCTTCCAAGACATTGGTGCCAAACAAGTTTGGAAAAACACAAGATGTTTACACTTTGATATTTTAGAGAGTGAGAGAAGGTCTTTCACCAAATATGACTTCAACATATCATACACGAATTATCTCGGGTAAATGACATATTTAGTTTGTCATTATTTCGTAATTTATTTTCCTTCATTGTACATTCATGTATTAATGTAAGTTTTGGTGCGTACCTCTCACAGCAATTGAAAATTACTCACATGCATCTGACATTTTGTAGCTTCCCAATAATGCTCCATATTATCGCATATTTTGCACATGCCACATTCAATAAGTTATGTCACGTACTTACAGAGACCTCTGAACGACTGAAGTTCACCCACGGAATGGCCATTATATTAATTTCTTTTCTAATTTACGACGTGCTTAAATCGCGAGCCGGGCGGTTTAGTCATCGTCTCATAGGTCCCTAGTATATCTTCTATTCACATTTGTTACCTTAATTAAAAATTAAATTACCATGAAAAGATTGTCACATTTCATGTTTGTCACTTTTATGAATAAATTAATGTTTTATTATACTTTATCTGCGCGTTGCCTCCGAAACATCACGGTATAAAACGTTTTATCACCAATGATTGACAGCGCGATTGTTAGAGATGACAACGATTTATCAGAGGTGTCAAAATGGCCGTCTTCGAATGCAGAGTTTTATACCTGTTCTCTTGTTGATCAGACTCGGATAGAAGCTTGCATTCTTCTTCATAATTTTCAATTGTACGCAGACCCCACACGTTTGTCTGACTTGGAAGAAAACAAACATGTCGGATGACAGTGACCAATTCAAAATCACGGATGGATCATAAATCAGAAATTATGTATATCGCGTAGCATATCTGTGCGTTGTGATTTTATTTCCAGTTTTGACGCGGCATGGAAAATATGTTAGAGGCGAAAAGATATTATCGCTGACATTACTAATGAGTTTTTCTCGTTAACATTAGCGATAAACAATACTGACATATCCATGCAAAGCATTCATTACTGCACTATTGAAGTCTGTCAGTCATTCCTTTATCTTTAACATCGTAGTCTTTGTTAGATCGTCTAGGTCACCTTTAAGGACACGATCAAAGGACTTAGCTCAGTGTACCAAAGATTATATCTGTATTAAATGTCGTAAGCAAGACAATAAGCACTTTACAAATATGTCAATAATCTAGTAAAAATGTAACCCTTTTGTGTAATAATGATATGCAAAAAAACTAAATAACAATTATATATCTGTTATTCACGATCAGTTTTTTGGCAAATTGTTTACGGGTTTGTACATTCTACTTTAATTCTTGTTTTCAGTTAAGAAAATTTATGCGATCTTCTAGCAATTTTCGCGCTATGTGAGGCGTTTTTCCATTAAATACAGCATTCCATATGCGTTCAATTCTATGTTTCAACTTTTTGATAATATAATTCACGCGAAATTTGCCTGACAAAAAACAAACGACAGAAGGTATCCGAATGTATTTCGCAAATTTTGATTATCGCTTCCACACATGGTGCAATGCGAACTTTTGCATGCAGTTTACCATTACAGGATCATAAATTGACAAGTCGGTAGACACAGGTCTGACCTTGACATTAAGATACCTCTGATCGAATTCCTACTTTAGGATGAAATGCACGAAATATAATGTATAATGATTCCATTGACTTAACAAAAAAGTCGCGATGTAGAAATTGTAGACGGTGTTTTATATCATTCAACGTGCATTTAAAACATATCATTTCGTCATGAGAGGAAAATAAACCATATTTTATATGCAAATTATCCAACATATTGCTGTTTCATCTCTGTCTATAATTTCAAACGACACAAACACGTCTAATTTGTAACCATACAGCCATCAACAGAGGCCGTGGTAATCATTATAATGTTTGAGGTCATGTACACCGACATATTACTCTCTTTGAAAATCCCACTAATGATGTATTAGTTGACTAAACTACATTTTGTATATGTAATGTATATGAATACAAACGTATTTGAGACTCACGTCCAAGCTTATTTTAGTTTTCAATTGAAGTTATAATAAAATATAAATTTTATTGGGTAGACTATTGTAAAACACTGCGCTAGAAACCGGAATTGTACAACGATGGCCAAACCAAATGACTTGTTAACTTTTGCCAAGGACGACTAACCAGTCAAATCCTTCATTAGATCAAATATATACTTGTTTAAAAGAGGTTTTGATAGTTTTAATAGTAATAGCTTTATATGTAACCATTTTCAATGATGCTTGGCTCTAATTATAATTTGAATTGGCAATTCAGAAAGACATGCTTAGACGTAGACTTGCATTCATATTTTTGCATGACTGTGGTCACAGTAATGTTGGATCTTGACTTCTTTGCCGTCTATTCCCAATGTTTCAGCTACTTGTGGAGGTCCATTGATCTAACCAGATAACCGGGAGCCGGGACCGTGGTCCAGTGGTTGACTTGTAACCCGGTCGCAGCAGGTCATACCTTCCATGAAAATTTTATTGATCTACTACCCCATAAAATACTCATTATACTGTGTTAAATCGATGAAAATATATTTTTATTGCAATCATTTGGTCCATAGAGATTATGTTCAGTAGTAACAGCACGACATTATTTTCTTTAATTGAAAGTATAAATAATTATATCTCATGAACTTTGCGAATATATTTTAACGCGTATTATGAATACATGGCTCGGAATGTTACACCACTGAGTCGGATTTTATAATTTAAATATTTAATGCGTCACATCTATGACTTTGATGAGGCAAATGGGAGTCAGGGAGTGTTCGTGCTTAAATGAAACGAAGTCAGATTCGTTTTTAATCTTTGCCACTGACATGAACATGGGAATTTACGTCAATTTATTTTGCGAATTAAATCGATGTAAACTATATTAAGTTCACATCAACAAGTTAGATACATAATTGATGCACCTTTCTGATTTCAAAATCTGATATAGCTTCCTAAACCATGTTACAACATGGCAGCTTTCAACTGATCATAGAGCAAAATGAGGGTAACATTGATTTTGGAATAAATAAACGATAAAGCTTCTATTTAATGCGGAGTGCGGGAAGATTAATTTGCTGGGAAACAATAATGGTATCAGAAGTCTAGATACAATTTCTCAATTGTTATTTCTGCTTCGACGAATGACAATTTTATTGTTATATATTTGTTGCCGTAGTTATCCGATACCGTAAAGCGTCATTATGATGTCGCTAAACACGATAACGGCGAGTTACGACTGTCGTAAATCAGCGCATACAAGATATCAACGTTTCTGAAAAGGCATCTCTGACATACCATCTACGACTAATCAAATGAAACGTAGTAAATTATTTGGAAATTCTCATATCGTTTTCGGCAGAAGACGTATGGCGATTTGTCTCGAAAACCAGCCATAGTTTATTAGAAACAAGCGAATTGGATAGATAAAACATCGAGCTGGACTGCTTCAAATTTACTTGTTTTCCTCATCCAAATACATTTCTTAATGGTGAAAATTCGTAATGAACATTAAATCACATTTTTCTATCAGAAGATAAAGGAATTAGTTAAACAAAGTCTCACAATTTTGCGGAGTTTTGTAATTTAAAACTCTGCTCTACGCTGGAGGCATAATAGGGAGAAGGGTTTTTGTGAAAATTAGGTTTGAAGAATGTTGTAAAAATGTGACTTATAATATCAACTACAAGTAAATTTAAATTTTCTAATTTACCCAGTCCTATACATTGCTCAATATCATGCGGAGAATATCTTGAAATCACATTACAAACATTTCAAATAGTCAATTTCTTTAGTTTATTCCGCGATACCAGTTCGCTAAATTTAATGCCCTATTTTGTAATTTTTCAGTTTTAGTGATTAAATGATAAAAGCAACTTCATATTGGTGAAAATTAGTAAATAATTCCGAAAAAAATGTTTTTTTTTTGTTTGATCTGCGACACCAATTCCCTAAATTTAATGCCCTTTTTGTAATCTTTCAGTTTTAGTGACTAAATGATAAAAACAAAAAGTCTTATATTGGTGAAGGTTGGTAAATAATTTCGAAAAAAAATGGTTTGTAGTTTTTTATTGAAATAATCTTACAGTCAAAAGACTTTACCGGACATATTCATCAAAAGCTTTTTTTCAATTGTTTTTGTCCTTCAGCATCTTTATTCCTTTTCGGTACAAAACTAATCTCTGACACAAGTATGAAAAATCTTCATGAAGCTTAAACAACTCTCCAAAACTTCCGGCATCTTCATGAAGCTTAAACAACTCTCCGAAAATTCCGGCATCTTCATGTACGGAGTTTAAACATCTCTCCAAAACTTCTGGCATCTTCATGGATCTTAAACATCTCTCAAAATGCCGGCATCTTCACGGAGCTTAAACATCTCTCCAAATATTCCGGCATCTTCATGGATCTTAAACATCTCTTCAAGAATTCCAGCATCTTCTCAACAGACCAATTTTATTCCGATCCTCCATCATTCAACAATATAATGGAAAATACAAACAATGATTTATTCCACAATTGATACATCTTGACATCCACTGTCCGCAATAACAAGAGATGATTGGACAAAATATCGGCAAAACTCTCTCTGAGACTAGAAACAGTCAGAAACTGTCTGGCCTCCGATCGTTCCCAGATAATCTTGGGAATAAAATACCTCTTAATTGATTCCCGCCGTCATCTGCAAAGCTTCATAACACAAATTGATGGCTCTTACTAAAAGAATTGGACATTAATTCTGTAAGCCCTATTGATTGGTATGTCATTTTCAATGAAGGAGATCGTGTTCACATCAGATGTATCTGTTTTTGTGGTTTTAGAGCTAATATTGACTACAAAAGTTGCGTTTTTTGTACGGATGTTTTAGTAGAGGAGTAATACAGTCGGAAACAAAGGGCCAGAGACAGAATTTGATCAAAGAGATAAATAATGCCGCTTTGTACAAATGAATGTTCATATCTCAAGCCGTTTCTGAACAGCATCAGCCGTCCCATTCCGTGTAAAAAAAGTACGAACTAATACCTCCATATGGCCATAGACATTATAATCTAATTGTATATACATGAAGCAAAATGCATGGATGGACCTTATAAACGAAGCACTTTGCCCCCTTTGTTAAATTCTTGGCCAAACACAGACAATGATAAGTAAGTTGACTTCAGGAAAACTTGTTCTTATAAGTAACCATGCATTATTCATGAATAGTTTATATACTGTAATAACAAGAGACATCTTTGACATTCTTGTTTTTGGAAATGCTGGTTAGATAAGTGAATGTAGACATACTGTATAAATAGCGATGACTGCTTTATGAAATATGGAGTCACCACAATATATTCCTGTCATGATCATATTAATAAAATATGTATATGGATATCGAGCAATAATTGTATTTGTAAAGCTTTAGTGAAGAATTGTCAGGAGACAATAGATAATATAATGGTCCTGTTTAATTAAGTCCATTGTTATAAATTTACGGAGAGAAATACCATAAAACAAGTCAGATATTATATAAACCAGACATTGCCAATATGAAGTTGTAGAATATCTTCCTAAAGGTACGCCAAATGAATAACAATTCTAATTTGGATAACAATATGTTGTAATACATCAAAGTAGCCCATCAATGTTGCGCATTTCCCGATATTGCACGAATTGCTTTGACAAAAAAAAAATCTTCAAGTATTTCATTTTGTCAACATAGGCCTTTTAACTTAAAATCACAATAGACGATATTTCTTGCTATTTCAATTCTATCATTCAATATTCCCTGTCTTTTTTTTTCATTCATGTAATACAACGATATTTTTGACTGGGAATTGTTCAAATATGAAAGACAGAAGAGGAGATATTCAAATTTAGTTATAAGCATTTGAATGTACAGTGCAACCTCTCCAGAGCGACCCTCTCTTGAGCAACATCCTTCCAACAACAACAACATGTTTTCCCACTCTAAAATTTAACAATCAATTTAGCCTCTTTAGAGCAATAACCTCTCAACATCGACATTATTTTGCTTCTTCCGAAGTGTGTTGCTTTAGAGAGGTTGCACTGTATAATAAAAATAAAATAGTGAATGTAAGTGGGTTGATTTCATCATTGTAACATTTTAAAAATATATTTTTCAGTAAAAGAGCGCCTTTAGAGAAAAAATCAATAATAGGTGACTGATATTTCATACATGGCAAATTTTTCTTTTTTCTTAGTTTGTGAAGTCTGAATTACATTTTATTGTTATAGTCATCTATGTCTGTTAATTAATGTATGGATAAATTAGCACAAAACCCCAACCTCCCTCTTCATTTACACAGATAGCTTGCGTGTTGGGACCTTATTATTAAATTCTGTACCAATGTATTTCAAGAGTTCGTGTGAAGAAAGCACTGCTTACTTGAATCCCTCTTGATTCCTGTTTCTTGGAAATTCTGGAGTATCTGTCTGTAATTAAGAGGTGTATAGTGTATTTTGTGAGATTCGACATTATAATTTTATGATAATTCATCATTCATTTACAGTAGAACCTCGATATGAGACCACCTTCGTGACCCGAAAAATCAGTCGTAGTAATGGGGCGGTCTCATTGTCAAGTTGAATTGTACGGGAGTCATTGAATGCCGGTCCGGAAATAAATGTTCGTTATAACAAGGTATTCGTAATATTCAGGTGGTCGCATTTTGAGGTTTAACTGTAGTTTTCTACTTGTTTATGAGTAAACATACGTAGATTTGTTTATAAATAAAGATGAACCATGCATGTTTTTAATGGGTCCGTAGAGTAACAACTTGATCCCTTGATCATTTGGTTTGACTTGTACGACAATTATCGAATGCATGAAAGTTGTCCATAAATAAACCAGTGAATGCAATATTACATATTCATAAATGAATGTAATTATTTGTTCATACTGCATTTTCTAGCATTCACAAGGTACAGTACCTTCAGTACTTTGATTATGAATTATGTATTAATTCCGCTTTTCTCTCGGAAATGTGTTTATGCAACATATATCACGTGATCTGAGTCTACAAATAATGAGAAATATTCAGTTATGAGAATTTGCATTTTATGAAGTTTTTACCGCAGAAAACATGCATGTTCGTATCTTATAGAGTGTAGTATTTCATATTAAGTTACGCCCACATGTTACAAGGTGTAAATATATACGGTTTTGGAATTAAAGTGAGGATGCAAAAATGCATTTAATGGTTTTTATTCGTTTCAAGGGAAACATTTGATACCCCAAGCTTGGAAAAGGTCTATGAAAAACCTATCATAATACCAACATGCTCAACATGAACTTTATTATCAAGTATATAATGATATTGCAAAATTGAAAGAGCGAAGATTCTCAGAAATCAGTGAGTAATTTAGAAAATGCGCTTCTTTTGTTTATAATAGTTTTAAAACGCAACGATTTGTTTTTGATGGTAAGACAACACGGGGGATAGAACGCCTCGGGTACTATGCCCAGCAGTCTGGCAAATTGATCTCACGATTGTTTAATTTTCTGCAGCTTAAAAAGCATTTCTACGGAGCCCCTAAAGGGACATTCTACACTTATATTTTAACTTGTAGCGCTCTTTTTTATTTCGTATTTACGAAATAACTTTTCGTTATTAGGAATTAGTATTTCGTTTATACGATATAGTATTTCGTATTTACGAAAAAGACAATGCTACAAGTCAAAATATAAGTGTTGAATGTCACTTTAGGGGCTCCGTACATTTCTAGAGATATTGCGTTCAAAATTATGTGGACATGGAATGAAATACGACATCTTGTGATGTGAATTTTCTTTCTGATAGTAAGATGGTTGATGGTTTTTATGGCTCTATTTTATTTCGGCGCTGCATCCGAGTTTCGAACAAACGATGACCTCAGTTTTTGAAATACAATATACTGTCTAAACAGTGAACAAAGGCCACCCTGGGGAAAGACAAAATGTGGCCTTTATTGACATGGAGAGATGGCTTTTATTCGGTCAGTTTGATAAATAATCATCGACAGTTTTTCAAAGAATGACCTTTGTTCACAGGGTGGTTTATATTCGGAGGTGGCTGCAAACAAAAGTTTGACTGTGTTTAGCGACCTAGTTATTAGGGTGGCTCTTAAGTTGAAATGGCGCGGGGGAAGTAATAATGTGTGTGCATAGTATTATATTTTAGAAATAAGTTTTTCGTTTCTTATCACCTTTAACTGTTTTGATTGGCATAATTTGCACCGGAAATGCTGCACCGGAAGTTGTGAACATGCGACAATCGCGGCATTTCGTGTTATCACGTTGTGCTATACATTTTCTGTCTGGATATCTGCCCATCTTTCAATCACGCATCTACCCATGTCATGACAGCTTTCTCAGGATTTTTATCAAGAAAAAAACTTACTTGATTCCTTTGATTGGGGTAATTTCGGTTTTAATTGACTTAATACTGTGAAATTCTAACCATGATTTCAACCCGTATCGGAAGTTTATCAAGCCATTAATTGCAGCTGAATCTTATAGTTGGACTTCGTTGCTGCGATTACCTAGCGTGCTTTTGGCAAAAGTTTTTGTACCGTCGATAAACGCAAATGAAGCCATATGTTACCGTTGAAATGTAGCATCCATTTTATTACATGTGTATTATATGCGCTCTCGAAGATAATATGCAATAATTATGATAATAAGCGAACTGCAATTCTTTTGATCTCGTCCTGTCAGTTAACTAAATTATAATGAAATCTTAAGTCGATCACTTGAGCTAAAAAAATGAAGACAAGCCTCCGAGTGGCGTATTTCCACAGATCTTCATGATATGGTATCAGAATTTTACCGCGAATCCATCAATTTGGAGGACTTCATTTAAACTGGCACATCAAAATCCCATTGCACGCTGTTTTATACGTAATTTCTAGAAATGATTGATGTTGGGTGATTTATATACCCCAGTGTTTACCAACAGAGATCCATCATCGCCCCTTTGAAGTTTTTAGGGCCTAGTATAAAATACGAGACGCTATTCTCGCAATTGCATTAAACGCAGCATGTAGGCTATAGGAATTACTCATTAAACCCTAATAATTTACAATTTTTACTTCAGAAAAATGTTAAATTAGTAAGACATAATACTTGTAGGCAATAAAAAGGCTATACCTCTTGATAATACTGTTTTCTGTGCATTTATTTGATTTACGAAAATGGATAAATTTGGAATAAACGCCTCGCTATCAGCAGAAAATCTGTTTGTGCCGACAGTGCCGCTAATTTTCGTTGCCTCGGGCGACGATGATGAATTGCGTTTTAGGTGCATATTGTAAATACTTTTGTCGGAATATTAAAGGCCTGCACTTGTCTTGTAAAGTCTTGATATAAAACGTAATAGGTTGAAATAAAAAGCACAGTGGTGGTAAAATGAAGGGGCAATTTTCGACGCCATTTTTCTCACACACATCGCAAGAAGGAGACTCCAAAACTTCGTGATTATGAAATTATTTAAAACGAGTTGGTGCTAATATTTATGTATATGAATTAGAATAATTATATCAGTAAATCTCAACATTAATGCGATGGAAAGACTTCAAAGAATGTTAAGCTTTTAACGTGTGAAATTAGCCATTGTTAAAAGAATGTGTGCTTTAGATTTATATCTGTAATTTTGTAAAACAAAAAAAATCCTTCATAGAAAAATGACAATGCATTAAATAAGGGTCGGTCCTACATAACAATATACAATTTACTATGACAAGAGGTATCGTTTACATAACTTGTTAACGAATTCCTTAACTCCCCAATATTTGATTTAAGCGAAATAACTATATCTCTACAACATACCTTCTCACTTAATCATGATCACCATCTTAGAAAAATATCAGACATCAAGTTTATTGTCCCAAGAAACAGAACAACGCTTGCTAATGGGTCAATCACCATAGTTGGTCCAAAGTGATGGAACTTTTTCCGGAAGACTTGAGATAAATCGGAGATGAAAATTCCTTTGTAGGAGACTGAAATTTATATTAATCCGGATTTGGTTCAGAAATTTTTTAACTATTTATTTTTTTAGTGGTGTTTTATGGCGCATCGACAACTAATGGTCATGTAGCGCGCATCAAACTGATAATGATAAAGGTAATAATAAGTTACTTAATAAAATAATATAAGTGTTTTAACTAAAGTTACTATTGTATGCAGCGCAATAGAATATGACAATAATGTTTGCGCTTATATAAATGCATCTGAAAAAAAAATCATCTGAATTGGTTTTTCAGAATAAAGTTTATTTTGTTATATACACTATTCAATATACTCTAATAATATTAAACTTTTTTTTAAAAAAGCACCATCTGTCAAAAAAAGTAAAAAAGGTAAAATATATCATTTTATTATGCGCAAAAGCTGGAGTTAAAAGATGAACGGTTATTCGTACAGAAATATTGCAACCTGAAGTATAATGTTTATATTATATGTAAATTACTTTATCATATCTAATTAAAGACTCGAATCTCTACATCCACATTGGTCTGTTCGAATTTCCACTCCAGCTCACATGATCACGTGACAATATGGCGTCAATTGTCAATAATTCATTTCCAAAAGCATATTTCTATCAAATATTTGGAATAATAGCCATATTAGAAATGACTTCAACAAGCTCCCTCATTTGTAACAGGCATAATTGTAACTTGATTCGTGTAGTTTAATATCATACTCAGCAATTCAATGCCAAAGTAATAATTAGAATATGAGCTGCTCGATTAGTTAGTGTCAAGTATGACGTGAATTATGGGCGTGAATTTCAAATGCATTGCGACATAAAGACGGCGATACATTGCCTCTGTCATAAGTCTAAACATTATGGCATCTTTTATTGCACAAATTTAGTACAGAGGAGCTTTAATTCCATATTTTATCGTATTACATTTATCTACTCTAACCTCCTGAATTTAAACACCACTGTGACAAACATAACGGATCGGTGTGACACAAAAAACGGAACGGTTCTTCAGAGACGATAATTAAAAGGAGTAATGTGTCATACCGACATGCAATTTCAATCACATCCAATCAATTTTGTGTCTTATAGTATAGTACTATGAAATAGTTTGAGAATATAGAAACATTTAGAACAATTAGTAAAGATGATGGATGATAACAGAGTGTGTAGGAAAAGCTGGTTTAATCTTTCTTTGTCTAGTTTTTATATTGACTCTGCAAAAAGCTGCAGAAATTTCTTAAATAAATCTGAGTTTATTTATTTACTTGTTCGAATGCATCTGATATAACCCAAGAAAATTTGAAATATGTAAAATGTCGAACCAATATTCCGAATTTTGCAACAACTAATCGCCTCCAATATAGATCAGTCAAGGCTGTCTGACAATGATTGCCGAAGTATGCCGCATGTCTCCAAACATACAGATTTATTCCGTACATAAAATCACAATTTATAACAATATTAGATTTAACTCTCAGACATCGTGGATGAAAACAGTGATTTATATCACGGTAGTAAATCATTCCGAATGGCAGAAAAAATAATTAGGTAAATGTTAATGTCACAATTTAACTTTGACAATTCTCCATGTTTCTGTCACTATAGAAACGATTCCATGTCAACTCCCGGAAACGGATGCACTAAATCATTCTGAGACGAAAAATTATACGGTTTCGGAGAGCTTTAAAATTGATGGCGAACAGGGGGCACTTTTAGGGGAATTTTGGAGGATTTAATGCAGGCATGGCCACAAACAAAAGGCAATAATTTAAAATGAATTATAAATTTAGCGAGGAATGTTACAGTGGTGAACACGAATATCATTACTAAAATTTCAGACAAGATTTTTTACACTACATATTTGTTGAACGCTTCTCATTAATATAAATAAATGGAAAAGTAAAATAATACTTTATAGTCATAGAATAACAAATATGAGCTTCATTTATAATACCTAAAGTGTAGGTAAAATAACAGTACGTACTTTAGTATTAGGTAAAATAGGTCTTTAGTTAATGGGGCACCAAACCCTGAACGTATGAACTGCAATCAATCAATCAATCAATCAATCAATCAATCAATCGATCGATCAAGATGTCCTATTGCTGGCAGTCAGCGCAAGAAGGGTCTTTCTCGATTTAGACAGTGAAGGAGATAGGTACCTTCTGTTACTGGTCCCTTCTATTTTATTGTATCTTTTTCATTTCCAATCTTTGAACTTTATCTTGAAATTTACTTATCTAAAATCTATGAAGGGATTACTTCAAGTCCTGATTTCTTTTCACAACGTTTTGTCATAGAATGAAACAGTGACAAAATGTCTTATATAACCATAGTCGCTGACCACCGTTTTTCATCCGTAAGATTTTATTTAAACAAAAAATTCCGCAAAATTAATGAAGACTCTTTGGTATGCGTAGCAACAACAAGAATCTGAGAAAATCTGTCTCTAGTTTTCCCCGTTACCCTCCGTGTAAAATTTCCTCGTTTTAAACATCAAAGTCCCCGGGGAGGTTTCCCTCTGACAACATTGGTAATTTTCCTTAACAGTTATTGACTGCTGGAAAGACCCGGTAACTGGTTTTCCCGCGCGTTCATTATAATAACAGAGAGAAAGTTGTAATTCCAGTCATTTGTTCATGTCGACTCATTTCCTTCCTGGTCCCAGAGAATGATTGAGACGCTATTGTAAAGCTGTTTACTTTGATCGATCTAAATACTTGTCAACTGGTGTTGAACAGTTTTTTGATCCATTGAAAAGGCAGCGAGTGATTCCAAAGAGCAAGTGTATTAGCGCTATTTGTTAGGCGGCATTTGAGTGGAATATCGTATGGTAGAGATTTTTTTCTGCAGACGATGAGCGAGCTAACGTGTTCAGTGTAATACAATACACACATTACACTGTGGAATAATTCTATTTAACTGAATAATTCACCTTACTTTAATACACTTTACAACATTTTGTTAAATTTATTTTCATATTTAACTGAATAATCTAGCTAACTGTAATGCACTTTACTTCATTTTGTAAGGCCGTGACCGTGGTCCAGTGGTTAGTACACTGGACTTGTACCCTGGAGATCCGGGTTCGAATCCCGGTCGCGGCAGGTCATACCCTTCTATGAAAATTTGACGAAAATGTCGATTTTCCTCGGGAGAAGTTGCCGGTTCCATGTGGAGGGGTAAGTTATTACTGGCTAGTATACAGTTAGGTGAACCGGTCGCCGTATATAACTGAAAAATTGTTAAAAACAGCGTTAAGCCCCAGTGACATTAGTCACAAAACAAACAAACAAACAAAGCATTTCGTTAACATTTTCATAATTTGGCTGAACATTCTATCTTACAGTAATACACTTTTCTGTATTATAAATTTAATTGCAACAACCATAGAACAAACTATTGCTTCAGGCTTCGACTAAGCAGAGCCAGTATTGATGTATTATTCGCGACAGTCTGAAGGTGTTTAGTGTGGTACCTCGGCTGCGGAGTCTTCGAACGACGGTCAATCAGGACTCGAACCGCATGATGCCTACCAAAGTGTATGTGAAGTACGTGCTGAGTTGCCAGAATGACTTCAAGATGAAATGCTTATTCATTGATTTGGTTTACAGAAACGCGAAAGAAATACTCTAATGTGAAATGTCGATTAACTGAACTGTGCCATTTAGGGAAAATATTAATGATGTAATATTTAATAATAATTTCTTTAATAAAGAGTGCCACCTTTCCAGAACAACACGCTTTGTGAGAAGCAAACTTTGGTTGTTGTTGAGAGGTTATTGCTCTAGAGAAGTTAAATCAATAGTCAAATCGTACAGTGGGAAAAATCATGCTGTTGTTGAAGGGAGGTTGTTGCTCAAGAGAGAGCCGCTCAGGAGAGGTTGCACTGTATGTACAAATAATGGTATACAGGTGGTTCGTTATATTGAATATCAACTGTGTTATGCTATTTCTACCTATATTATCATGGTGAAGCCAAAAACGGAATTCTCAGGAGAATATAGCAGCGGGTAGTTTTTTCAGTCTATTTTTCATTAAAACGACAAGGAAGGATTTTCCGTTCGGAACGATGTGTTTTTTTACGCGGAGTGAGTTAAATATGGTAATCAAATTAATTTCAACGACGCAATTTACCATTATCAACTCCGACACACGTATTTTCGGTTTGATGTAAATGGCAAATTTGTTCACACGTACAAAACACGAACTTACGCGAATTTAGGCAAATGCCCGAGGAGCGTTGGCTTACTCGTAGACGCTGCGTAAATCATTTTCGACACTTCTGTAATGTGGCCCTATTTTCGGTTGTTATTACATCATGTGCGCAATTAAAATTCTTTGTAACCGAAAAGTCCACTTAATCACGTAATTTGAATCTTTAATGTCTTCCAGGCTTTGTCTCAAATTAATGAACTATTCAGTGCTCAATGAATGCTAAACCAATTTCGTCGCATTGGGGCCATAACTGATTAACGGCAGTCAAATAATCGGTGACTTGTTAAATACAATTTATGACCCATTCCACAATAATGTTCCTCACATCATAGCATAACTATTTTACATTTTCAATATTTCTATTCATCAGTATGAAATAATTGTTCATTTTTTTGTAACGTACGACGTTCTAGAGATATCTTTACAATCGCAACTCGTAAAACACAGCTTGTAAAAAGCTTGTCTTTCGACATGTCGTTACAACGGTCTTAATCAATAAGATTTGCACAATAATTGAGGTCGCTCTGTACTATCAAACTAAACAAAAAGGGTACAAATAACACGTACACAGAAACAAGAACACAGACATTTATAAAGAACACCGACAAAATAGTTCACCCGATACGGGGCCCCAAAAACAATTGTTATACAGGGTTTATTAAAATATGATATCGTTGAAGATGATTGGTAATTATGACAAAAATTGATACGAGCCGCCCATGTGCCATTATCTTGTCATGAAGAATTTCAGTGTTTTGTGTAATAAAGCACGATAATTTGTTCACTGCTCGTCAAATTTTCTAAATGAGAGATTCGTAAATCAAAGCGTCTCAGAACCGGATTTACACTTCGCGAGTTAAATTGTGATTATGAAATGACGAAAAATTACGTGCGAATTATTTTACATTGTTAGAAAGAACAATCATTTGCCACCTGTGATTTTTCTGCCTTCAAATTAAAAGAAAATGGATTGCCTAAAATATTTATGAAGTTTCGCACGAGTTACATATTATTTTACAGACTATCTTCGCGTATCGATCAAGTTTTTAGCGTTACATTTTGAAATTTATGTTATTGTAAGCATAAAGAACCAAAGCATAAATAAGGCCTCTTCCACATTTTCCTTACACGCAAAAGCTTAAATGTGAGGTTTTGTAAGTCCGGGGTTTTTATAAGCATTTTGGGAACATGTCCCGACCCCCATAACTAGGAATTTTCACGACATTTTGGATAAAATTGGGAAAAAGTCACTCTGTACAAAAATAATGGCAGAGTAGTGAACCAGTCTAAAATATATAATCAGCGATTGTCTCCCTGGTCTTACTTGCAGTCGCTACTTTCGACCCTAAACACGTCATAAAAATAGCGATTTTTTTCTCATTTGAATCGGGAATTTTCGCCTTGCATTTGGGAAAAACATACTTTATGCCATTGGGAACGCGACTGAATATCGGTCATTAAATCGCCCCCTCCCCCAAAATACTATAAGTAAATACAGCTATTTTAATCGATGAATTATTTTGATGATATTGAAGGTGGCGAAAAAAATGCCGTATAGTTCCCAATATCGTCAAGTCAGCCATCAATAAAAACTCCAGACATTCATTTTATTCTCATCTATATCGTGTTCTATTTGTTTGTTTAATTTGTTTATGTCGCAGTGCAGTATCATTCTTGCAGACGCTTTCAGATGTTTTGACAAGATTACACAACCGTGCGTTTCGACAACAGCGTTTCCTCAGAACAGAAGCAAACACAATTTTGCTGTCATAAAATATGTATATTCACCTGAAAATGCGAATGATATAACTAACGTGCGCAGATGACAAACAAGATGTGTTGAGTGATCACACTCTTTAATCGAGGAGGTGGCAATCGTTGCAATGATCGCACTCTTCAATCGTGGAGGAGATATTCGTCGCATCAGCACAATGATTGATGACGTCATCAATAAATGCTTGCGCATGACGAATCATTTTAAGGCCAATTCCACCATTTTAACGCACAAAATTGTAAGAGAGTTCAAAATTGGTCCCTGTATTAAATCAGTAATTTAATAAAACGCGACTAATTTTGTGTTAAAAAAGTGTTAATATGGAAACTAATTTTTAATAAGACTCCGTAAGTGACGTAGTTGCTTGCAAATCACGTGATATAATATGACACTATAGATAACTTTCACGCCATCATGAAGCCTTTGATGACCTATCAAATCAAAAAATACACATCGTCTTGTTTGCAATCACCTGTGTGTGGTGAAAGTTCGTGAGATTGGTACCAGCTGGCAATGGTTAGTTTGGCAAGATTATGGCGTGTCCTCTATATAATGAACAAAGGTATAAATTACAGCATTATGCCAGGACAACACGTACAATGGCACAGTTAATAAAGCTTCATCCGTTAGGGCATGTCAGCATCGTTCTCAGGCCTTTTAAGTACAAACATATTGTTGCACTTCATATAATTTTCAAATGATAAATAATTTATTGTTCGCTTGTGATCTTGCGCAAACTGTAACATAGGGCCTACATGTCAATAGACTCTCATGCAAATAAAATGAATTACAAAGACGTTCAGTAACAAACTTGCTCTTTTTCAAATCCTCATTGCTACATTGCAGATACAGTCTTGTAATACAATATTTGGTTACTTGCGATAAATCATCGAAATTGGTATTATTGTCAATGATGCATTTGTTTTCACAGCTAAAATTTATGTCTATGTAAAACATGAGCAGAAGACACTATATCACGTGTCATCAAGTTGGTAGCTTCTCCTTTGTTCTCGCGACACATGTGTAAAGAAAAGACGCATTCATGAACAACTAATTATGTTTCCAAAAGACGGGCTCATTTCTCATTTATCTGATGATGTTCTGTGCCGCTGACATCAAATTCAGTTTATTTCACAACTTTGACAGCCAATCATCTCCGGCGAGCAAAACTGTCGTTTTCGCTTTTATCACTAGGCGCCGTAAAGCTTTGCTAATGTCGTCTGCTAGCCTTTGAGAGTAGAATGAAATATGGAGTAAGAATCTTCCATTTATTCTTGTTAATATTTTTCCACTGATCCTATCAGTTTGTGCTCTATTCAAGTCAAATAAAGAAAAAAAAACAGAAACGAATACATTAATCTTTTGTTGTTATATTACATTTTAGAGAAGGTAATTTGTTACATGTACGACGATGTTTGGCTTGTTATGTTTCTAATACTAATATGTGATGTGGAACTCTCCAGTGTACACCACAGTGACTATGATGTTGTTCAGTATATGTGAATAGGGATAATTATATCTAAATATCGCCGAAAATTCCAATTTCGTTAAGCGTGACAGCGATGTGGTCTATAGGACACTTTGGTTAATAATGTATGAAATGTTTTAACGTAAATCCGACATTCGTTTGAAGATGAATTAATTTAGCGTCGAACAGAGCACATTTAAAGGGCAGACTAGTCACATGCGTCTCTACAGTTGGCTGAAGATTTGGTCAAAGATAACTAAATTTGGAGCGGAGTCATTGACCATCAAATTGTGTTTTATTTTTGTTCATCAATTGCGTAAGGTCGCAAGCTCATTGCGATCTGTACCCTAAAAAATCCCCATTTTTCGTACTGTATACCACATTGTCTTATTCCCATTATACGTAATAAAATTAACGTCAGAAAAAAGGGGTCGTTAAATTGTGATCGAGATATGTTTGCGTCGCTGATTAAAGTACAACATGAAAGCTATTTTCATTTTAGTGTTGACAGATATTTGAACGAGATAACCAGATTTTGGTTTCAATTCTTGCCACTGATTAAAAAATTAAATGCGTCAATAACATGTGACTTATATCAAAAGAATCATTAATACTGTAAACATGTTTTGTTGTATCATTTAACGTCCTATCATTCATTACTGAATTTGAGAATGTACGTACAGTCAAACCTGTGCACTAAGACCACCCTTGGGAAAGACAAAATGTGACCTTTATTGTCAGATGGTCTTTATTCAGAACCTGTGTTTACGGCCACCTTCGAATAAAGACCATCCTGTGAATAAAGGCCATTCTTTGAAAACTGTCACTAATTATTCAGAACAAACTGACCTCCGAGTAAAGGCCATCTTTCAATAAAGGCCACATTTTGTCTTTCCCAAGGATGACAGATTTCACCGTCATTTGTGCCATTCTAAATATAGTTCTGGTCTGTTCAGTTCGGTTCAAGTTTGAAAAGTCTGTTCTTAGCTACTCCAACTAAGGTTTTCCATGAAATTTTGACAAAATGTCGATCTTCCTCCATAAGTGGAGAAGTTGCTGGCTTCTTGTGGAAGGGTAAGCTGTTACTGTTAGTATGCAGTCCAGGAACACTGGTTAGGTGTACCGCTCGCCGTATATAGCTGAAAAATTATTGAAAAACGGCGTTAAAATCCAGTGACAATATGTCACAAACAAACAAACAGACAGACAGGCAGGCAGGCAAGTTTTAAATACTCGAGACCTTCGTGGATTTACTCTGGGCTTTGTAAATAACATACAATCGTGTAGTAATTAGAACTTGACTTGTGCATGATGTTAAGCCTATAATTAACTAAGCCTGCAACAATAATAGATTTTCGTATCATTTCCCATTGTCACGGTGATGTCACTGAAAGGCGTCCATTGTTTTCAATTAGAGGAATTCTAAATCTGATGAAAGAATGACTCGCTTTTACAAGTATTAATTTAATGTTGTGGATGTGCTTTCTACTTTTTTTTTTTTTTTTTTGGTTTTTATTCCAATCTGCCTGGTACTCATAATGTATGTTTCTATATTGTAAATAAGTTCTATATACATGACCATAGCGTATCATAATCAACTGAATATTATTTTTGCGGCAAGAATATTACGTAACTATGGTGGTATGTAATTTCATAAAATGCTGTATAATTGCGTTGTTTCTATGTTTGAATAATTTATATGAAGTTCTGTTGCTTCAGCTCAGAAATGTATATTAATGTACAACAAAAAGATCTAACCCCTGTTTTTTCTGATGTTTAGATCTTCAATCAGCATTATGTATAAAACTTTAAATAATTGAATTGTCTTCTTAATAAAATTCTAAAAAGGTTTGTGTTCATAAAAATGATTTTCAAACGTTTCAATCGCATGATAATGAACTAATTAATGATAGATTAGCGAAAAGAATAATAGTTTATCTAAGAGAAAAATGTATAATCAATCGAAATTATCAATTAAACTTGCATTTCAAGAAAATTGATTCAATTAATGACTTTTTATTAATTGATATTAAACAATGACAAATGAAAATTATTTTAAATCAAAGCTGTCCATGCATTGAAAGATACAAATATACAGTATAAACCTCTGTAAACCGGACTCTCTGAAAACCGGAATTATCTGGCAAAGTCCGGAAAGGGTCCGGTTTTCAGGATTTTTAACTGTACTTATACAAAATTTAAACAGGTCCCCGTTCCATGTTGCAGTGCACCAAGGACAGACAGATAGAGTCAACGGGAACCAGTAGGTACAAAATTGTCGTTATTTGCTATATACTCGGGGTGTTTGTTGTACTATTAAGTTATTTTGTTACTAAAACACGCCTTTAAGCAAAAACCACGAGTCAGTCATTTAAGTTAACTGTTTCGTGAATAAGTGTCTCGATTTTTAATGATTATAAAATATTGCCTTTAAGTTAATGTTATATTTACTTTGAAATGTTCACCCCCCTGAAGCAACCACGGTACTTGACACATAGATATAACGATGTTATATTACTATCTTATAAATGACATCAAAATGAATCGAAATTAACTTGATGATAATAAAATAGGTCTGAATAAAATCATTCGGTATCGATTGTGTTCTGAACACGTACACACATCGTATCTGTTTATTTTCCCATCCTATAAGTCCACAATTTGATCAAGTATTAATTCTCACATTTTTTTCAGAAGTACGAGGCACAGAACACACACTAAAATGAATAATTATGAATATAAAACCCCCTTTAATGGCTATTTATTATCAAAATTTATCTCTATTTAACTGCATGTTCATAAATTAAACACGCAGAATCGATGAGGTAGGTTTCAGAAATGTCTGTCAATTTACTTTGATTTTTATTATAATTTCTCTGTAAAGTAGAGAGAATATGATGAAAAAAATAATTAATAGGTGTTTTACAGTCTTGTCAGAAGTGTAAAAGATGGTGGTTGTGATAAGCTGTAGCTTGAGGTGATATCACGTGATTGTGTATGTCACGTGATTGCCTAAGTCACGTGATTACTTATGCTTGTGATAACTAATAAAGGGTTGAAGACATTTTGTTTTAAGTTGTTTTAGTAATAGGGTAGAACCACAGTTTTATGTGTTATACACAATAAGTCATGAGTAAAGCTTAGTCATTCTTTATTTCAAATGACTCATATTTAAATCAAAATTTCTCTGTTGCGTAAAATAACTTGCATGTTTTTTTTCTTTAAATAATCTTTAACTAAATAGCTATGAATATACAAATATATTCTGTGAATTACAATATGAGTTATTTAAAAAAAACTCAAAATTCATTTTTAACTATTTCAATTAAGTCTTTTTTTTCAACTATGTTTACAAATGATGTTAAATTTTTGAAAAAGTTCCTATGAAGTTGTGTCAGCTGGTATAGTTAGCACGGAAGTAATGACATGCATCATGCATGCGTTTGTGTGTTGTGAAATGCGCAAATTTTTATACCACATTCTTGATGAATATCATATGTACATAATGACAGACATTAATACATAAAACACAAATTTGAATATTTTTAACATTTTTTTTATTTTATCATTGTATATTTATATTTGATATTAACAAATTTATTTGTGTACATAAATTAATTTATAAAAGAAAGAAAAAAAAAACAAGTAATAATAATATCATATCATTATAAATTTGATTCCAATTAATAAAACACATTCTTTCTTAGAGAAATATATATAGGAAATTTTCACACTTTTCAAGAGTAAATTTAAATTAATAGGATTGTAATCCATGTTGTAGACGAACCCTCTGTCATGAAATAGCACAATGTTATAAATCTAGCACTATTGTCCAGTTAATTAATCCACTTTAGAAGTAGTTAATATTTGTCTATCAAGGCACGGCTGCAGCGCCTATTCTCTGAGCGTACAAACTGTATGGCGAATAATAAGGTCCGAGAGACGACAACGATTGGTGTGAAGGGAGTCCGGACGGTATATTAGGCAGTGACGATTTATATGGATGGTATCTATTTGACAACGAGCTTCCGCTAAGCGGACTGATACTTGTTGGATACATTCGTCGTAATGTTTCCGGGCTAATACTACCACTAGAGCCTAAATATCCCGGCAGACCCTGGGGTAAGTCAGAGGGAGATGGAATTGAGAGTCCAAGATTACTATAAGCACTTAGAGCAGCCTCGCCACCGGAAGTATGAGTTCTTAGATGCTGTAATAGTTCCTCGGAGGTACTGAATCTTTTACCACAATAATCGTTTCCCATCATCCAATTACACACGTGTTGCTGACCTTGTTGTGTCAACAAACTTTGAGCATATAAATTATGTAAGTGTGAAAGTCCAACGGAAGCAGAAGAAGGCACGGTGAATGGAGATGGGAGTGGGTTCGACCCAGGCAACCCAAACAAACCCATTCCTTGTAATGTCTTTTCGTGCGAACATTGAGCACAACCAGGAGATGTACACTGAGACAAGTGTGAGCCTTGAGCTGCAGCGGATAGACAGTTTGCACAATATGGATCCTTGCACGCAGCAGATGGAGCTCCGGATGGATTTCGCATTCTGGCGTACTGCATATATTGAGACAAAGCTGCAGACGAACCGGATTTCAAAGCAGCCTGGTGTGCTGCTAACGCATGCGCTGAAGCTAAATTGTAGTTACTTTGACTAGGGAATCCTGGGTAGGGGTATCCAGTGGGGAAAGCTTCTGCTGTTGGAGGCATTGCTCCTGGATACGGTAATCCAAATGGGCCATACGGTAATCCAGGATATAATGAATGTGGATGTTTTGTCTCTTGACCCGGAGAATGTTCACGTCTGATTGGCGACTCTGACCTCCGACTTTTCGGTGAAGGAGAGTACTTTGAGTCACGATTGTCTTTTATAAGATCACTTGTTTTAGGTCGAGGGCTTGTGCTGTCAATATTTGATTTCGTTCCTTTTAATCCAGAACTCTGTAATGACGATAAGGGCCTTGAAGTGGTGATAGGAGATTTTCTGTCGCCATCATTAGATTGTCGTTCATCTTTTGTTCGCTTATTGTCCACTTGTATTTTTTCCGGTTTTGGGCTTGATGTGGAGATGGGATAAAAATTTGTGATATCTTTCGACTCCCCTCGGCGTTGTTCGTTTGATGTTGATGAAGTTCGGCCCTCCTTCTCTTTTGAGGGAGTGGCTTTGTTGTCATGGTCACTATCCGTGTGGGGGGATTTTCCCGACGTGTCTTTTTTCTCAAGAGGAGGAATAATAGATTTAGATGGAGGATCCTTCCCTATACTGCTACATGTCTGAGCTAACAATGCGAGCGGACTGTTTTTGGCATCCAACTGTAAATAGAACAAACGAAAATTTAAATTTATATCGATAACTTAAAACTCTTAGTGATGAATAGACAAATAGAAGATCAGTACATGTTGTATTCACTTGAGCCAAGTAAATTACAATACAAAACATTTGTCATATTGTTTATTATTAATTCATTTCTAATTCATACGCCAAAACGAGGTTCTTTTAACTTATTCTGGGGAAAGGAATACAAGAAAGCCGTTGGATGGATAATTAGACAAAGCGCTAACAGAAACATTGTATGGCGGATGTGATATCTTGCTAAAATTAGACAGGGCACCTCTAGACCATAAACGTACAAGAATATGAATAAACGAAATTGATATAAATTCGCTTAAGAACAATATTTATTGAGACGAATATAAAACTAGATGTTTCATTTTGTCTATTTTCTGTGAAATATATCCACGTCTGGAGAGGCAATAACATTAATTCGTATCTACTCCCGACGTCTCATCTATTGAAATTCCGCTTTAACATCCTCTAAGTTATAGATTCTCGTTTTTCAGTCAATATCACGAATCTAATTTGTCCCTAATTTGTTTGGACTCCTACCATAAGTATGTATTGATTTAGATTCCGCTTTCTCGCTATCAATTTATCTGGTAAATTCAGACAAGTCGCAGTGGATAGCAATAAAAGGGGCTCCTGTGATATCAAATTGGTAAAATTCACATCACGGTATATTTGACTGTTTTTAATGTTAATATCAAATCAAGATATTAATAAATTGTTTAATATAAACAGAATAGTATATAATACTAACAAATTGGCCAGTTTAAACAAAAACACGAAAGCTAAATCGACCAAGACGGGCGAGACAAAGGGCAGATGCTGAAATCACTAACTTAACTGAAAACACTAACTATTTAACTGATGTTAGAATTACAGAGTATGTTAAGAACTAAAAGAAATGTACTTACTGTAGTTGGAAGAGGTTGCAGGTAATCCGGGGGGAGATATTGAGAAGCTGACGGTGTCAACATCTTCATAGAATCATAACGTTCAATCACAGGCATAATGTCACATAAAATCCAAAACACAACAGAAGTGTTAAAACAATATCCAAAGAATTGTGAATTTGTCCAAAATCAAATAACAATCATTTTAATCAATGTTAAACTGTTGAGTACTGTTGGTAACACAAAATGGCTCAGCGTTATATTCGCTGACAAGTTTGATAGAAGTTATGTATCACAGAGACAACTACGTCTGTCAATCATTTTACGATCCTTTTCTTTAGTGATTTTCCGTACCTTGCCGCCCATATAGCCACAAATTTCATACACTCAAGCTTGTACACAATACAGGAAGGATGGATTTCCGACAAGTAAACAATGTATGTGTATCGAGCGTTCTTATTGGTTTGCCGATTCAAACGGTTGTTAATGATAGGCGGAGCTTTAGGCGGAACGTCAGGACCAATCAGGAGATGCGACAGTAAACAAGATCGCTCTTAGTCAGCCATGTTATAATAAAGCGTCATTAATCTTTTGAAAAGCTCTTATGTCAATCACAACTAATTTATACGATAGTTTTGCGATGATGTAGTTGCAATAAATACAAAAATGAAAAGATAAATGTCGGGCAAAGTGACAATAGGGGACCTAAACATGGCAACACAAAAGCCGGCGTATAAGATGTTTCTTTTCGTTATGGGGTTTTCGCATGTGTCGAAATGGGGAAAAAGAATTCAACGATACAAAAGAGAAATCCGACAAAGTGCCTTTTCTCTGTAAATAAGAAAATGGAAATAAAAAACTTTCAAGATATTCAAACACGTATTTCTAACAGCAAAAACTTACCAGTCATAGAGATATCAAAACTTATTTAAACGCAACGCTTGATTTAAACTTTTCTTTTGAAGTGACCACCATTAAATTTGATAAAATTAAAACAATTGAAACGAAGGTTATCGATTACAGACTGATTGTAAACCACAAGCTTCCACAAATTTCGTTGAGAGACCCAGGCTTCCATTGCAAATTATCTTCATTGTAAGTGGAAGGACGAGAAGGCGCTGTGGTGTATGAAAACGAGGTGTATCAATCAATCTGGTTAGTGTTAAGGTGTTTATTCGCAGATTAAGATTGACGTGTCGAAAGGCTTTCTGTCTTCTGTTTGACAGATTGAACAATTAGCCGGTAACTTCAAAAGAAAATAGCAATATTCTTATCAGTAATGGTAAATACCTGTTGTAATTCTATCTCCGAAGAGCGTAGTGAACAATCACAAGGTATAAAATATGTTGTAAGGGGCGGTGAAGACATGGCTAAGGTTACGGAGAGGAATAATGAAAGAGAAAAGAATCGGAGTGATTCAAACCCAGTTAAATGTTCCTACAACAAAGAGGAGTTTTCTGTAACTATGTGTTTAACTAACCTTAAGAACATAAGGAAAGAATTGTAAACATTAAGTACATTTTTAAGAAGAACTTTCAACTATCCTTAAATTCATGTACACTAATGTAGTCGTTTGTCACTCATTAATAGCTCTGTGACCTACCTCTCCAGCAAATACATCAAATGCATTACTGTCTGAATTTGATAACATAACATTGTTACTCCGATCTTCCCGACTAATTTGTCATTCAAATAAAATGGATTAAGTATGTATTTTACGTGAACCACGTGAAAAACGATGACAAATTGGAGTAAGATGGATAGAACAGACGTATATTTGCGTATCTGGATGCACAAACTGACAAAACTGAATATTTAATCAGAGAAGCTCAAGTTTACGTCTAAAGTTTTGTCTGATTAAATAAAAATTGAAGTCCATTGGTGTTTTGGATCAGAGCTGAAAAGGAAGCGGTAGTAATTCTATTTCATTCAGTCATATTATTGAACACGAATCAGGGTGAAATATAAGCATGATTCATTTGATTTCACTAACAAATAGATTCAGCCATTGGAAAAAAATCTTAAAATGTTCTGTTCTTGATCAAGTACAAATAGCACTCATACACCCGTTTGTTTTTAAAGACTATGCATTTTGAAACATTCCTATCGAATAAATATTTTGTGGGGTATGCTCAAATATTACCACACATTCATACATGTTTAATAAACTCTAGATATTGTTTGTCATGTCCGGCAATATCGTTTACTATAGCTGTACAATGTTTAACTAAAAAGCAATTAATTCTACCGACGAACCAGAATATAAACATTGAATGCAGTTACAACAGGAGTTAGGTATCGTTATTGCAGCTTTATCAATAATCATAACAAATCCCTGGGAATTAAGAATAGTCAATATATTAGATATTAAATGCATTTAATCATTTTATTGTTATATTGATCGGACGCAAAACAGAATTAAAACCAAGTGCCATTCATCGCGACAAGTGACCGATTAGTTAGACAGTTTCGTACTTAATGTTAAACGCAGGTGTTACATGGGCATGGTAAGAATTCAAAAACTTAGTGGAAAACAACAAACAAACGAATGAGAGCAACGTGCAATAAAATCGTATTACTATAATCCCACCCGGACCACGTGGTCTGATATCTGAGTTCATGGCGGGATTCATTATGCTCACTCATACTGGACTGGTCACATTGTGAACTGTCGACCACAGGACTGACGAAAACGTTATTGACAGTAATACCTCTTAATCCAATTGGACCAAGGCTGGAGTTACGAGTGGAGGTACAGATATTAACTTGGTTGAAGTAATTTTGTGTCGTTCAAAGTCCTATTATACAAATCTTTAACAATCAGTCAACTTGCATTCAGATAATAAACAGCATAGACATTAAAACGGGTCACATGATCATTATTTACAACAATCTATGTTTTGAATGTGACTTTATAACTTTGCATTATACTTTTACGGCGATGTTTTACATAAACCCTTTTAGTGACAATACTATGTGTATACCCGTCCACTCAAAATTCTACATATGTATCTTTATGAGTATATTCCCGTTTTTGGAATAGGTTAAAGCCGTCGTTTCTTGAAAATTCCCTGGCAATACAGTGGACAGTGTGGGCACTGAGGAGGAGGGTAATAAATACTTATATATAATAACTACAAGTTTATTATTTGATTCAATAGGCACTAAGGTCCATGAGAATACAACTGTATGCTTTCTGTATATACCCACAAGGAAGAATGGATCATGCAAAATGTGAAGTCCCGTGAAGTAAAATCTCTATTTCATAACAATAATTGTTTACGAAAATAATGTTTGTGCTAACATATTGTCGTTCGAACCTCATAATATTGATGACAGAGGTAACAAAAGCCATAATAAAACAATAAATTTGATATTAAAGTTGATAAAAGGGTAAACGATTATAATATTGGACATAAGACGCGTGTCATTTCCTTGCTTTACTGAAAATGCGTATGAAAAAAGTGAACTGTATCAAAATACAATAGTTACAATTGTGCACTGATAACCCATTTGAAAGCTCTAGCTTCATTAACTTTGGACTACGCATGCGCATACTGAATTAATTAATTTCGAACGACGATACTTTCAAACCATTAACAACAACAGGATTGACAAACCAGTTCAATTACAATTTTCACTTAAATGCAACTAGATTAAACACAGTCATGGCAACAGACTGTCTTTGATAGCTATTTGAGGAGCCCATTTCTCATTAAAGTTTAGTTTTTGTAAGCAGACGACAATAATGTGACACTGTCAATATGACGTTTAAGGATGCCTCGTTCTGGTTTAATGCATCGTCAAACATTCACATTACAATTCTATGCAAGCATGTGATACACTGAGAGGATCAACGTTGTCTTTGAACTTGCTTGTTCGGCGTGACTCTTGGTCGTATGGTTTTAACTTATTTGCAAGTAAAATATAATTATGCAATGGCTTACTGTGTTTTTTTAACAAGGACTTTCTGTTGTCGCCGGGAAAAGGCCATATTTATTTGGAAGGAGAATCATAAGCTTCAGCTTTAAAAAGATTTGGGGTCCCGTGATCGAGTGGTTATGGTCTCTGACTAGTAATTACTAGCCCCTCACCGTTCGGATCCCATTCGGTACCAAATTTAAACTGCAAAGAATCTGTTCAATTGGCTGAAATCAGAACGTCGGTGGTTCTACCTAAGTGCAAGCCTGGTGGTTTCCTCCACTGTTGAAGACGGAAAGCCGCAAAATGATTCTGGCTGTTGGTGTCACATAAAAACCTAATGAAAAAATATAAACAGTATACACACATGCATTGTCATGCTCTTCAGAGTAGGTAAAGCGGTCCGACAGCTTAGTCCACCAGGTGGCGGCGGTCACCGCAAATCATTGAATGCTTTCATTTATGTATTCTTAAACCAGTCAGTGAAACACGAAACTCACTGTCCCAACCACCTGTCTTAAACGATCAGTTGAAATCTAGTCATCAATTTAGTGGTACCCTTTTGAAGTTTATTTTTGTTTTATTGTACTCACGTTTGTTTTGTGTTAATTAAATCCAACATGCACGGCTTCTTGTCTGTGAAATACAATCCCTGTTCAAGCGGGCATTTATGAAAGAACTTTTATATCCATGTCTCGGATCAACATGCGTGTGAATATGTTTGTGACAAAGCCAGTGTCTTCCACATGTTGTTTTGTAATTATAAACCTTAAATGAATTTGTAATAAATGCGATGCATTCGGCATATTTGAACGAACGAGTATATTTTTGCGAGTAATTATGCTAATGAGGAAAACACATAACAGCTGATAAATATCATGTGATACGCAGTTGTGTATTATTTGTAGTCGTGGATGCATGCATGGAACCTTATCAGTATCACATCAACACACAGACTAACAACGAATATATCCGCCGAATATTGAATGTAGCCATGTTCGGGTCTATTGGACGGAATGACCTTTGTATGTAAGGGACTGATGTATAAGGTACGTGCGAATGGAGGCGTACTTTTTGGTTGAAAAACATATGTAAATTATTTCCATTTTCATGATTAAACAAGGCATTGGCTTCTATAACATTGATACAAATTTTTGCTTAACAGGCCAAACAAAAACCAACAGACTTGACCTTCAAAATATTGGTCAAGGCCAGGTATTTACCGAAGATGGTGGTTTAATGGGCGCATTTTGTTTACTCGTCAAATGCTGAATACGACGGATGAATTATTTGCTTGTTATTCACATAACTGTTTTAAATAAGACATTCTTACAACGATAATAATAAAACATTGTTATGAAACACCTTAATGAATAACATTACGCCATGTAAGAATTTGAACAAACGAGCTGCAAAAACCAAATTGAAGCGTATGTTGGGAGGTTATATAGATTTTTGCATGTATTTAATGCTAAGCATCAGCTGTTTTAGAAATTGGAATGAGAAGTATGAATTGAAAAAAATGCTTGTATCTTTGACTATGCTAACAATTTTCTTACTAAAATGTGGAACTAAAATATTCAAACAGTGAGAGCATAAGACCATTAATAGTTACCTGTTTAGTAGACTCATTTTGATAAATGTCTCATAATTGAATATTTAAATCATATCATACATATGTATTCATAATTACATGTAATACAGTGTAACTCTTAACCGGTTCCTCTATAAACAACACTATTAATTACCAGAAGACTCAGACAGATTAATGTCTTATAATTGAATATTTAAATCATACCATACACAGCTATTCATAATTACATGTAACACAGTGGAAACCCTATCAACCAATCCCCCTATAAACCGGTTTACCCTCTAAATTGGCCAATTGTTCTGGTCCTCACTTCATTACTATATAATTAAAAACCCTTTAAATTGGCACACCCTCTAAACCGACCAAATGACTTGGTCACGGGTTCGGCCGGTTTAGAGGGGTTCCACTGTATCTCGATACATATTTTAAACAGACAAAACTGTTTTAATACAATGAAGAAATATGTATAAAAAATTAACTACGAATCGCGAATTCGTTAGTAAACGGCATTGAACTCAATACAAACATAGACAAACTACCGCTTGAGAAAAATATCAGCACTGGTCGATAAATGACAGAAATCGCGTTGTTTGGACAGACAACTTGAAGGTACCGGACAAAAAGTTTCGTTTATTCCTGTATCAACTTCCGCCGTGATTTTGACAACTGCAAAGTAGACCGCGACAGTAGTGCAGTGGTTGGTGTGCTGGATTTGTAACCCAGCGTTACAGGTTCAAATCCCGGACGCGGCAGGTCATACCTTCTATATGAAACTTTCACATTTCCCTTCAAATGTGGTGAAGTTACCGGTTCCTTGTAAAGGGTAAGTTAGTACTGATTAGTATACAGTCCAGGAAAACTGGTTAGGTGAACCGGTCGCCGTATATAACTGAAAATTGTTGAAAAAGCGGCGTTAAACCCAATGAAAAAAGATAGCTGCAAAATGCATTTGATATATAATACGGACAATGGGCTTTGCGCTACACTTGCTATTAAATAAAAGCTACAATTCTGATAAAACTTGCCATTATGTGTGAATTTTTATACCATTGCACAATCCGATTACAAATCGAGCAACCCATGGCACCACAAATATTCCATAGTTTTGACTTTAGTGTTGCCAGTGGGAAATAATTGTAAAAATGAAATGTTGGCCATTTATCGGAACTGATAGAATTAACCGAACTGGAATAAATAGATAAATGTAGAGATATTGTTTCGCTCTGCTCGTGATTTAGTTTTAATGGCGCCAGTCACGTGACTCTCGGTGAAACCACAAAAATAAACATGTCAGCGCTAACAATATATCAGGATGGTTAGTCATAGTCATTTTAAACTCATCTTTAAACAAACTACATGAACCGTGATAGTCAAGGCGGTCCGATTGAATGCTCTAATCCGAATAGAATTTATGAATAATTTCACGATTTCCGCGCATTTTGCTAATCGATTCTTCACGCTTGTCAACCTACCGTCACGTATAGTTATCGAGTTGAAATTAAGATGCCAAGGAATTTAATAAGCCAACCAGTGGTTTCTTTTGTGAAGTAAATAGAATAATTTGATCGGAATCAGCGAAGCTAATTCACTGATTGACACGCTCACTATCGTTATTGAAGTCGATTACTAGTTAGGATGACTGTGTCAGAGAATGGCTGAATGTGAACCAAAAGCATGAGACAGTTGGTATATGTCACCGGATTGTTACAGGATGAAAGGGAAGCTACAGGCATTGACAGCCCGTTTGTTGGAGTCATTACACCCAATGTAATTCATCGTCTATCACAAACGTGTACGGTGAAGCGTTCTGATGATTAAACTTGATTCCTAAACACGCTTATACATTGTGTGTACCAATCTCTTTGATATTGAAATATCATATTGATATTTTTATACATGTATACATTGATACTGAGTTGAATTGTACAGATAGGTAGATAAATAGATTTATTTCGGTTATGGTAATACGTGTTACATGGTGAAATATGTAAATTATAAGAAAACAATCATTAAAATGTAAAATTAGAAAATATGATGTCACGTACACCAGCACCAGGGTTAACACAAAAAGAGGACTCCTATTCCCATTGTGGACCCTATGATGGTGTGACCCGGAGAGGCATACAGTGGGACCCCTCTAAAGCGGCCGAACCCGGGACCAGGTCATTTGGCCTAATTATCACAGTATTTTCATCATAGAAATAATTATTATCACATAACACAATTATGAGATCAATGAGAAGGAACAAGTTATCTTTATCAAATAACACACAGAAATATAATGTAAAAAGTGTAATCAGTGCTAGCATAGAATGTGCTTAAAACTTTTTGCTAAAACTACTTGGTATTCAATAAAATAAAACATACGTACACCAGATATTGTGGTCGTAGTTTGCTTTACACGGTTTTAAGAAACATCCCAGATATATTGCATTACAGTATGGACTGATTAACTTAAGCAACTGATTCATCACAACAAAATTAGGCATTTCACTCAAAAAAGGGGGAATGAATCGTAGAAAATGTTGTTTGTTGTTGTTTTCAATCAAGTTACACAATTACAGTCAAACCTGTGAGCAAAGGCCATCCTTTGGGAAGGACAAAATGTGGCCTTTATTGACAGATGGCTTTTAATCGGAGGTCAATTTGTTCTAAATAATCAGTGGCCGTTTTTTTTTTCAAAGAATGGCCTTAATTCACAGGGTGGTATTTATTCTGAGGTGGCCGCAAACACAGGTTTGACTGTACTATTGTTTTCTGCCTCTGTTTCTGTTAACAGTTTAATTATTCAAAAATTACGGTATTCCTTTCCATAATTTCGTTCTATCCTCTTACGTCTCATCCAAAACGTGAGCAGAGATTTAGTTACAAATGTATTAAAATATGTAGAGACAAATGAGGCGATGCTGTTACAAGTTGCTAGTCAACATCAAACTGTTAAGAGTTTAGGATAGACAACTCAAAGAGATGCAACTTTTTGAATCACTTGACTACAGTAGAACTCGGTCCACGAGAGATTAAAATATAGCTGTTTCTCTGTACTAAAACGCTGAAATTTCAAAACTCGGGAATAGGTAGTTAGGTCAACGTATATCTAAGTCTTAAATGTGTAAAATTATCATCTATCATGAACAGCTGTCACTCTAAATTAGCAAACACAAGCCTTCCGTCTCCAAAACACAATCTATTAAACAAACTTACTTTGAAGGCGATTTATATTTTACGGTATTACTAATTCGAGCCTAAACCGATGTTTACATTCGTGTTCTTTGATGTTAAAAGACTATAAAGCAACAGCATATACACACAAAGATCAAAAATCCATTTTCCTGGGTGAAAAGTTTCATGAATCTGGGTACAAAAGATATCCGGTAAGGCAAATGGATTCGGATAGCATGCCGCCCACCTTGTGAATGTAACTTGGGCTGAAATTCGCATTAACATTGCCATCAATCCGCATCAAAGAAACACTTGAAGTTGTCAATCAAGCGCTCCATGATCTTGAATTGTAGATCATCATCATTAAACGCTTTTAGAGTATGCAAGAGGAAACGGCATGCTGCTCGTCCGTCAGATTCAGAAAAAGTTACAGACGAGGGAATTCAGTGCCCTGCTGAGATACTTCATTACGCGGTGAGTTCCTGTGATGTTTAAGTTACCTAATATTCTCGTGTCTGGCATTTTGTGTTCATGGTTCCACTGATAAGCAGTTTATGCAATCATGCTGCAAGTTTACGATGTGCATTTCAGAATCAACCTTACCTCGTAAAATGGACGATTCGATCGAAATTGAAATACATTGCATGCGTGTTTACTATGCATTAAAACATCGATTGATCCATTTTATGCCATTAGGGAAGAATTATACACTATGAAGTGTGTCCTTTAATGCAGACAAATCATATTTTACGGTGTCTCCATACTCCATACTAGTACCGTTAAACACACTAACAAGTAAACATCTGGTATTTGAAAAGATGCTCTTAAAATTGTCGTCGGACAATTGTAATCATTATGATAATACATATAAACGACTGACTTAATAAATGGTGTTAAAACTTGGAGGCTTAAAACAAAGACTCGAAATGACCACAAAGTACTCTCAGACACCTGTTAGGGAGAACTTACAATGAATGCATTTCCTTGTATCAGTCAAGTTTAATAAACTTTTCCAGATCAATATGAGTACTTTAATTTGAATAAATGAAATTGTTAGACACTGAAATAAAAAAACTAAGGCCTATAAAACTGTCACTAGAAAAATCCACATATCGACCACCTGACAATTCTTTAAGCTTTCGCGCCATCTAAATATTCGGAACCGGCTCGATATCAGACGAAAAGTAGTTCCCAGTTTGTAGCGATAATAACGTCAAATTTATAGGCCTCACACACATCAAACCATCTTTGCTACACTTTAATAATGTCGGCAGGGATTTCAAAATGTCTAATATAACAGTCATTTTTCATCTCTACCATGCCTTCTCCTGTCATTTATGTTGTTGCAAACCTCTTGAATTCGACATTGAAAGCCTAAAATGTATTTACATCCCATCAATCATACTAGGCTCTCACAGCGTTAAGGCTTTGATGTTGATAAAAACTGTCAAAAGTCGAAATGTATTAGCCCTGGTGTTATCAGGTAGCCATTTGACTGCCGAAGTACGTGGTTAACTCAAAATGAACGTCTATCACACGAAACTTTCCCTGGCGTTAATGTGAAATTACGGCATCCCGTTGTGCATACATTTTGTATGATTTATGAAGTCGGGATTTTCGGTTAGTTTAAGGATTTAGTTTAATGTGTAGTTCTGTTTATTTTCTATGCCTAAGATTAATGTCTTTGAAGATATGAAAGACGTCAGAATTTCTGACTCTCAATTTGTTGTGTATTTTTTGTTAATTTAGTGAAAATTTGCAGGCTTGGTTAGTTCGCCACTACGACATGTCGTATACTTTTATCAGTTGTGTTTGCATTGTTTAAGGCCTACACACTAAATTGATATTTTTACAAGAGGTTGAGATATTTTGTGTATTCAACTTAAGTAATGTTATATTATTAAATACATTGATTTTTAGATGATTTATTAAACAGCCACTACTGACATTTTTGTGACTACACAATAAAAATAGCAGAATATCAGTTTGATGATACATTTGTATTTCCATATTTATACCAAAACGTTAAGCTATCGAAACTTTACGATGGAAATTCAGCAATGCGTCGACTTTTTTCCGATCTTTCCGGTGTTTGGCGGACTTGACCGAGCATCGCCGACATGTGAATGTTCGGATATATGATGTTTTGGCATCCCATTGTATAACGAAAACTCCAGCGTAAAGTCTATTACTCTCCGGAATTTGACGAATTTAGCCGAGTGCATCCGATGTTATCAGACTTAACCGGTAATCAACGAATTTTAAATATGTGGGCGGTGTCTTACCAACAGTAAAGAATACAAAGTCATGACCGGTTTGATGTGTTATACTGGTTGTACAAAGTAAGACAAAATATGAAATATTGTAGAAAATTGTTGAATAGTAATGAAATTCTTTGTCATTAAATGTAAACAAATTCGGATAATACATTATTCCAACTTAACCGTAGGAAGTGCGGTTGAATAAAATTGTAATATAGCGTACCTTAGATTCATTTTAGCTTGCCAGAACAAATTAAATTAGCGCCTTCGTTCATTCTAATGAATACATACACTGATATGTCTTATAACAAGCCAGCTCTATCATATTTCGTTAGTGTCAAAAACAGTAATTATCTAAACTTACTACTAATAAAAAAGCATCTAGCCTGGCCACCGGACTTTTGTGCGTAAAAAATTCGAATGCGCAAACAAGGTGTTTGCTTGTATCTTTGCGGTATTTGTACTCTGTCTGATATTCTCAGATATTTGTACTCTGTCTGATATTATCAAATATTTGTACTCTGTCTGATATTATCAAATATTTGTACTCTGTCTGATATTATCAAATATTTGTACTCTGTCTGATATTCTCAGATATTTGTACTCTGTCTGATATTCTCAGATATTTGTACTCTGTCTGATATTATCAGATATTTGTACTCTGTCTGATATTCTCAGATATTTGTACTCTGTCTGATATTCTCAGATATTTGTACTCTGTCTGATATTATCAGATGTTTGTGCTCAGATTGATATTAACAGATATTTGTACTCTGTCTGATATTATCAGATATTTGTACTCTGTTTGATATTATCAGATATTTGTACTCAGATTGATACACGATTGTGATATTTTCATACTTATATCCCGGTACTGATATCCATATGTCCACAGACTTATATCTTCGGAATCGTGTTCTTAGTCTTATTTTCACGGACTGATATTTTTAATCAGAAAAACTCAGGTCATTCTGTAGACGCCTAAACATCGTTCCTGCATTGAAATTTTGTTTCATTATGATGATAATAAAGCACACATGCTATCAGTATTTGAGTGAATTAATAATTTTGATAAACGGCTCTTGTAATTATCTCGATTTTATTAGCACTTCATAGTCATTTATAAAAATAACAGCTGATGTGTCCTGATTTGAAATCATCAAACTTACGTTAAATTTCACAATGCTGTATGATGAATTTAATAATGATAGTGTCATCGTTTTAAATTAATTGAAGTGCACTTTTGAACACCATCTCCGTGGTGAGAAAATTGCGAATGATTTTGATAAAATAGGAAAATATCACAACATTATGTCATATGTTCACAACATTATATTTTCCTGTTGCAAATTGCATTCACATAATACAGTAAAACCTCAAAACCTCAAAACCTTCAAAAATACAGTGACCACCTCAATATAACGATTATCTTGTCATAACAACCACTTATTTTCGGACCGGATTTCAATAACTCCTCTGTAATTCAATTTGATAATGAGGCCACCTCATTATTACGATCGATTTTTCGGGTCCTTAAAGTGGTCTTATTATCGATGTTTCACTGTATAATGGTGTGGTTCTATGTTAAATTAGGGCCTACGTTTGAAATCTGAGTTTGACAGTCTCTGTTCTTTGAAAGATGAACTACCCTGAAGATCATAACTGAAGATTAGTTTAAACCATTCATTTAAAAAGAATATTATCTGAAAGTTTATTATAGTTCATCATATGCCTTTTATTATGTACTTTTCATTGCGACTATCATTGCGAGCGAGTATCATTTACCACAAACAAAGTATTACGGTAAATGGTTATACATTTTGATGAGAAAACTTCCATTCGAAATTATTAATTTCCTTAATCGCATTAGAATTTGAAAACTGAAAACTAAGTTAAACCGCTCCGAAGTTCTCATATCAAAGTTTCGTTTGTCTTTAAGAGTCTTTATTCAGTGAGAGATAGCATGGCGTTTTCATCAGAGAAAACTAAGCTGTACTTTTTAATTGAATTTTAAAAGTCTTGTGTTTTCTGTAATAAAATTACGTGTAATTTGTTGTTGTTGTTGTTGTTGTTGTTGTTGTGGCATTTGTCTAAGGCGAAAAAAGTTCCTGGTTTCCACTAATTCGACCGACCCTCCTTTTTTTCCTACTGAACCCTGACTTTTTCCCGTCAGTGTAGATTCTTTTTAGATGATATTTTGAACCTCACATGAACTATATCTCCGATCTTAAAAAAAATGGGTCTGCCGACATACAGACCCTATATTTTTATGGATGTTAGTTGAAACATACAATTTATTCGCTTTTGGCCTTACGTTTGTGTACACGAATATTGGTAAATTCAAACCTGTGAACAAAGGCCACTCTTGGGAAAGATAAATTGTGGTATTTATTGACAGATGAATTTTATTCGGATGTCAATTTGTTCTAAATAGTCACTGATAGTATTTTAAAAAAATGGCTATTTACTGAGCGGCCTTTATTCGGAGGTGGCTGCAAACACAGGTTTGATTGTAGGCTACATTTTATGCTCTGTCATGACTCCGACTTATTAAAGTACAAGGCGAGATTATCCTAACGAGTAACAGACAAAGTTTCTAATACACTGCAGTTATTCACCTAACCCGATGGTAATGGTCCTTGCGCAAGATTTTCCACACCAAACTTAAATTGCGATTAGTACCGTCGTAATCCGGATTAACCAATTTTAATCGGATGCTGTCAGATTATCTATGACATAATTGAGTATCAATGTCGAAAATGAATCGGTTAACTGTCATACACATTATAACAATCTTAAATTTGTGTTCATTTCTATTCAGGTGAGACAAATTATTTTTATTAATTTATTTAATCTGATTATGACGACAGAAGTTGACAACATGTCAATGGCTCGAGGTTCAAATACACCGGAACGAACGATACTGTAGCACTGTACTTTTTAATGAGTTGATATTAGCTTACGTTTACCGAGTATGAAACTTATTTTTACCCAATCGTTGCTACGATTCCGTTAATACAGAACATTAATTTTGTCGTAAATGAAAAATGGCTTCTCGTGCGATATGTCTGTTGTAATTCCCTTGTAGGTGTATTGGGTTAATGCTTTAATCTTACATTATAACTGTATTATCATAATTATTCTGTATGCGGGTGTAATAGCACCATTTGCGCGAGGTTCGATGTCTCCAATAAGATACTTAGGCCAGCACAAAAATGCATAAATTTGACTTGTTAACAGGACAAGTATTGTCTTTGGATACTTATATTTCTTTTGTTTGTTCATTGGGCCTAACGCCATTATATACGGCAACCGATTCACCTAACCAGTTTTCCTAGACACCCTTAAGACCGGCCAAAAAGTTCGGATTTGGAAGTTTCCGGAATTCAGAAGTTTGGAGTAACCTGGACTAAAATGAACATCAGTGGCCCTTTGTTGAAGTATAATAAGCCATTATTTCTTTGCAGTATATCAATAGTTACTCTGAGACATGGTGGTAGAAAAACAAAAAAAAAGACATTTTATTTTTATTGCTAATTAGTAATGCTCATCTTACGACACCATAATTACGTTTTAATCTCCAAGGATATTTGATTCAAACACAGCAATTAAAATTTGACTAACTTATCCTTCCACAAGCCGGCAACTTATGGAGGAAAATATGTCGACAATTTTGCCAATTTTTATATAAGGATATGGCCTGCCGCGACCGGCATTTGTGCCCGGATCTCCGGGTTATAAGTCCAACACACTAACCACTGGACCTCGGTCGCGGCGTTACTTTCAATTCTAACAACGAGACTGCTAACGACAAAGCAATGGTTGTATCACCTGAATTTATAGACTGTTCTATAAGAATGTGTACATCTGATGGGTGAACTGTCTGGGAAATAGGAACGTGAAGATTTAAACATTCTTACATGAAAAATAGATATTGGTAGAACGCTTGGAGAGTCAGGTTAGATTTTGATAGGACCAAGCCATGAATGATTTAGCAACATCCACAGGGCGCCACCGGAGCGACGAGACATCTCCCCAGGACACGTAATTATTCACTTAGAACAAAGAAATTCAAGACTACGCCCTAGTGTCCGTGCTGTTTGACGCATGTCACTATATATTAGTGCATACGATAATATATGTTAACTGTCATCGTTTTAATGTACTGAATCATCAAAGTCACACGTCGACGTCTCTCACAAGATGTTCATTGCGAAACAAATTATTAACATGATAGAAACTGTCACATGTTACAATATACAGGTGTTTCATTTGGTAGGAGTTGTCAACAGGGGACAGAAATATAGCGTCATATGATGGACGTCAGTGCTTTAAGAAGATAAATCCATCACACGACACTGTTTAAATCATACATTAGACAACTGAACTACGTTATGGTGAATACAAGCATTAATTACCGTTTTCACACATTACGGGTTCCCCAATGTCGCCGGACGATTATTGATTTATGATTACACAATTTACAATAATTAATACAAACGTCAAGGCGAACATACATCTGTCAGTGTATGACAGTGTAGATTGACATGAACAGAATAACCGGGCAAGCTATTTTCATATAACGTTCAAGACGAGTTCGATTCGGGCCATTAAACCATACTTACACATTGCAGCGTCGTCTGTTGGTCGTTGTTTTTGTGAAAACTTTCGGTTTGGTTCTCTTATTAAAGTTGCCGGCTCCTTGTGGAAGGGTAAGTTAGTGCTGGTTAGTACACAGTCCTGGGAAACTGGTTAGATGAACCGACCGCCATATATTACTGAAAAATTCATGAAAAACGCCATTAAACAAAGTGACAATGTCACATAAAAACAAAACGTCTCTTTTTGAAATTTTCTTGATAACAAATAAATGGCAAAATGGAAATAAATACACTGCTGTAACAAAATGCACAGAACTGGAGGTGATGCAGTAAATGATGTAGTGTTAAATCAGTAAATGATGTAGTGTTAAATCAGTAAATCACAAAGAGCTAGATCATTCTTTTAATTATAAATTAATCGTATGTTAGCATGTCACACGACGATATTTGTACTGTATTTCAAAGGCTGACTGATCAAATCAGTACTTAGTATTGGGAACAAATGAAAATATTAATAAAAAAACAACACAGTGGTATACATTTTGTAAATACCTTCCTTTTCGTTTTTTGCAACATTTTTTTTCATTTTATCACGCATGACATCTCAAGCTGTTAATTTTTCCTACTGGTGCTGCAAGTGTACCGATGTTTTTTTTTCTCTAAAAATTGGAGACTCGTAAACGGTGGTTGGTACGAATTTTGTTTCATAATTTTAAATTCTAAAAAATCCTAATGTATAAATGAAATTTCTTTCATTGTTTTTTAAATGTTTGTTTTTACGTGACATTGTCACTGTGGTATAACGCCGTTTTTCAATATTTTTTCAGTTATATACGGCGTATGCCATCCTGTTAATACAAGGAACTTATTACATATTCTATTACAGAGATACATTGTAGTTACAACCTTTTGGCCCTTAAAGAGTGATAAAAAATTGGAAAACAGCACAGTTGTATAATTTTCTTATTTTAAAAACTTGGTACAATAAACACTAAGTATCAAAACGTCTCCATAATTTCATATCAGTATAATTATGATACTATTACAACATTTCTAAATATTATAAAACAAATTGTTATGTACATACACTGAGAGTCACTTTTACTGTTATGGTTTATCAAAGTGATAATTGAATAAAATAATCAAATTGAATACAATATATGGACGCCACAGTATATATATAACATCGCACATGTTTGGACTTGTGCCTCATAATACCGCATTTCCACACATCCGAAGCAGACGACTTTTGAAAATGTTGTTGCAAAAGAAGCCATTGCTTGCAATGAGTAACGGCATCTTTTACCACAATGTTTTCCTCTCTGTCAGAAAGAAATTACCCAATTTTCTGAAATGAATTGATGTTTTGTATATTAGCTTTGAATTTGGAAGAGTCCAAAACATGCTTATGAAGCAAAGGGTTAAACATCATTGGCCATTGAAATCTGATTAACACCAAGTAGAACATTCTTCAAGAATTAGAACCAGCGCATAAAAAATGAACTAATTTCTTAACTATATAATACAGTTCAGTTCGACATTAAATCAAAAGCAGGTTTTACATATTCATAAACCAGCACTATTTCGGCTAATCGCGATCAACGTCTAAGCTTCAATCGACATCATAAAAAGTTTGATTAAAATCCGCCGCCACCAACATCGACCATGTTTTAATTGATCGTTAACTTAAGCTCGAGTATCATACTTATGTCCCAGTCAGATTTGATGCAACATAAAATGTTAATTCAAAATTATGATTCGCTTTATACCGTAAATCTCGGTGTGAAACTCAATTTCTTGTTTGACTGCGTGAGAAATCTAATTTGGAAATCTGTGCATTTGAGAATGTATATAATGTGGTTTATAATACGGTAGACTTGCTTCAGAGACTGACCTATCTGCTTACAAGCATTTTGCTTTTCATAAGGGATCATTAACCAAAATATACTGCTTGTATAAATATAATCCGTATAACTAAAAGTCAGATTGAATGATTCTGAGTAATACCTGACAATAAACGGATAGCAATAACTTATTTCGCTGTAAACTTAATCGTCCTACCAAAACCTCAGTAAGTCCGTAATTTCCCGAGTTTCTTACATATTCCAATGTTTGCTTTCGCGAGGAGCAAACAACGACTACTGGTCACAAACATAAAGCACAGATGACTTGACTGGTTTCAGTGATACAATGACTACTGGTTCCTAACATAAAGCATAGATTAATTGACTGGTTTCAGTGATACAATGACTACTGGTTCCTAACATAAAGCATAGATTAATTGACTGGTTCAAGTGTTTTACGCCCCTCCTGGTACTTGTTCAGTTGACTCATTCTTGCAATCAAGATATTGAATCATTCGGATCACCTCGGCAAATTTCGTACCATCATCTAATCTCGGATATACTTGGTAGCTCGCTATGCGTCTGCGCATTTCATTTGCGATGCGACTGGCTGTTAACTGCTTAAGGACATGTAACTGCTAAACAACGAAGTTCTTAAAATGGGGTCTATCCAAGAATCGCTCTTCAAGCAGTGTAATTTATTGCTTTCTTCAGTACATACTATACAAAAAGGCAGTTTGTAAAGGAAAACGGAAAAAAACATACTAGTATTTCATGAAAATTTGACAAAACTGTTGATTTTCCTTCATGTTTGGAGAAGTTGCCGGCTGCTTGTGCAAGGATAAATAAGTATTGGTTAGAATACAGTCAAGAAAAACTGGTTAGGTGAACGATCTGCCGTATATAACTGAAAAATTGTTGAAAAAACGGCGCTAATCCCAAGTGACAATGTCACATAAAAGCAAACATCTCAAGGACAATTAAGGGAATTTCATCGCTTTTTGGTGATACTCATAAAATGACAGTCGGCTTCGTGTGTGCTGCTACATAACATGACTATTTAAAAATATCGTGCGAAGGAATTTGAAATATAATGCTAAGCTATTTGCTATCTCATTGGCTATTTCCTGGCCGTTGTTATGGAAACGTACAGTCGTTACGCCCGATTGCAAAGCAACTTCCGGACGGTTAAGAAAAGTAGCTGTTAATATCTTCACTTTGTTTCTTCGTGTAGACGATAAATTCATGTTTTTCTTGTCTAAACATGATAACATAATCTCCTATTTTATCTTAATCGGCTCATAACTTATTTTGAAGAAGCTGAATTTCGTAAAGATCACGTTGTTTAATGGTAATTAGGCACCATTAAAAAGACCCTTTTTGATGGTCCTTTGAATTAATTTCTGGCTGTGAGTCTGATAAAATGTATTTGATTTCCTTTGAAGTCTCCGTAATGAAGGCTGTTAGCGATAAGTTTGGAAAACAAAATGTATAAAATATTCACGGGTGGTTATGTAAGGTATTACGGCCCATTTTTCTTTATTTCCTTCATGATTTCTTTTTTGACTTTTTTTAATCAAGGAACATTTGTTTGCAATCCAAAGTCGAGAATTTGGTTAAAGTTTATTATTCGTTGCGAAATAATACATGAACTGAAGTCAATCCTGTCTTAAAAGTTGATTTGAACAAAATAACGTTAATTTTCTTCTTGGTAAATGCCGTGTGATGCGTTTAATCTCCGACAACAACACGCCACTTTTACGACACGGAAGAAATTTCTTCACCTACTAAGATTTTACAACCATCCGCCTCAGGTTTCCACATGTTATTTAGGCTCATGCGACTTACAGGTTTATGGTCACATAAAGTAGAATTTCTCCGCAACACGGTCATAAATGTTACGGCAAATACCTGCCTTCCATTATCCGATTGTAGTGCGACATCCGAGTAGTACTCACCTTTCGCCTTAGCAAACGTTTTACAGCAATAAAAGTCCGCTTTGATAAGACTTAACTTTGCAATTCGGTGATAAAACGCGTCATGTGTTTGTCTAATTACATGCAAAGTTAAGCTTACGAAAGCTGTCGACAGAATTAGCCAAGCTGGTAATGGAAATGCTTGAACGAAATAAACGCGAATAAAATTCCAATTTCAAAAAGACAAATGGTGAAGTTTGATGGTATTGTAGGCACTGTCAAAATCATCATATTGACCATAATATTGATATACATGTAATGTATTTATTACATCCGTCTTAGATGATGTTTTAGATGACATGAGAAATACAGTGCGACCTCTCCAGAGATGCCCTTTCTTGATCAACAACCTCCCTTCAACAATAGGATGTTTTTCCCACTGAACGATTTAACTATCAATTTAACTTCTCTTGGGCAACAACCTCTCAACAACAACACAATTATGCTTCTCCCGAAGTGTGTTGCCTTGGAGAGGTTGCACTGTATGTAACACATTTCCTCTTTAAATAACGATGAATGTAGATAAAAAATATTCCTAGAAAAAACATATAAGCCTTCACCAAAATACATGTATACTTTCCCCCAAATCCCCAACCCCAAAACTATGACCACATAAGACCGTACAAAAAATGGAGGTTAAAACACATGAAGTGCACGATATGTTTGATTTTTCCATATTACCATGACAGACACCAACAACACCGAGGTGTTCTAGTGGCGTTCGGTAGTGACAAACATTTTACTAACACCTGACTTAATACAATTTGCTCTGTCGCAGTCATATTTCTTTCCAGTCAAATTATTTATAACACTCATATTTTTATCCACTGAGTCATTTCAAATATGAAATGGTCTTGAAATAACTTTATGTGTGTATCCAATTCCAGTCAGATCGCCAAGGAGACCATGCATGTCGTCATGCATGGCTCGAACCAGATTGATAGGTTGCGCTTCGGGTTTCTACGCTTTGTATTGTTTATCTCATAAACATTTTACAAACAAGTATTCAGGAAAAAATCTACAAATGATTTTCCTGTACCTGTGGATCTACGAGCGTTTTGATTCATTAATTGCCTGTACTTATCGCAATCTTGTCATCGACAGGTTTCAACCCATGATCCCTGGACCGTGAGTCCGGGGCTCCAGGTCAAGTCCGAAGTAGTCAAATAGATTCAACTTGATCACACTGAACCGAAATACAACGAAAGGTGTCTGGTTACGGGCTCATTACAGTCACTAAACTCAGACCTCACAGCTTGACTTTAAATTCATTTATATTCATTAATTCAAGCAGTTGTTTAAACTCAGACACAAGACAGAGTAGAAAGCATCAACTGTGAGAGATGGAATTCAAGAAAAAATTGGAATTTTCTCGACATAAGACAAGCACTTTCGTAGCTCAAACAAATATCATATTGTATTTGTTGAGACAACACTGAGAACAGAGTTAGAAGAAAAAAGCGATTAAGCTCACGGTGGGTATATCTCAACCTGATGAAATAAGACAGTTATTACAGTTGTAAGATAATTGCGTAGCATTATCATAATTATAAGTGACAAGAGTAATGCTAGGTAATAACACAATGTCAGCGAGGTTACAAGCTTGTCAGATAAATTCTGGTTTATTCGAAGTTTGAAACGATGCAGGTACGCTTTGCTAGAAAATATTTTATGGGAGATGGCTCTTAACTTGATGGTGGTTGTAAATATTCTCCTTCCAACCTCATGCCCGCATTTCATTTTTTTTGCGCAGGGATATAAATAATCATTTACAGCTGTGTATCTGTGGGCATACTTTCTATTTATCATACTGTCATTCTTATCATCATCGCCACTACTACCGACATGTTACCAACAATTTCGTTCCCTTAACATTCAAGTTATATTTTTGAATGCAAGTACAGTGCAATCTCTCCAGAGCAGCCCTCTCTAGAGCAACAACCTCCCTTCAACAACAGCATGATTTTTTCTCACTGAGCGATTTAACTATTATTGTAACCTCTCCAGAGCAACAACCTCTCAACAACAACATAAGTTTGCTTTTCCCAAAGGGTGTTGTTTTGGAGAGGTTGCACTGTACAATTTATTTTGTCTTTAACAACAAAACTTTGCTACTATTTCTCTTTTGATGCAAGATGCATAAGCATTTGTATAACATTTATTAGAATAGCCGGCACATGTATTAACACAATTATCAAAGTCTACAGCAATGCTATTGTGATGAATATCATAACCATCACTTTCATCGACTTGAATGCCAGCATTCATTTTTAGCATCAGTACAACTATAACAATAGCATTAACACTAATTTTAGCAGCACCAACAACACCATCACGAGCATCCATGTCACCATCATCAGCATCATTATTAATTTTATCATAACAAAAGCCACCATCACAGGCAATGCTATCAGCATTAATACCAAAACCTCTCCTTCTTTCCCCCACCTTCCGCATTATATTCTCAAGACAAAATACCGCCACCACCAGCATTAGCATCATCAGCATTAGCATCATCAGCCTATAGAATATTATCAATGCCCCTGTGATTGTGAGAGACACTGTGTTATAATGGCATTAATATGAAAGTACAAATATATGAATCAGACCGTGACACGTGTTTCTGTACTATGCTTCGTGATTGGACATTAATTTCCCATATTAGAGAAATGGATAAGTCTGATGTTCAAATTAATCATTGTCTGGTCTCTACTGCTGTCACTCTTGTAGATAACATTAGCGCAATGGTCAGTGAGGTTTAAATTGACCATTCAACGTTTTACAAACAAGCTGGACGATTTCCTTTGATTTAATTTTGACATCATTTCCGGTCAATTTGAATCAACTAACATTTTAATGTGGGAGGTAGATGGTAATCTTTCTTCTCTGGATTTTAACGTCGCACCAACAACCACGGTCGTTTGGCGACTTTCAGCTTTAACGGTGAAAGAAAACCCAAGGCGTACAAATAGGAAGAATCACCGACCTTCCGTAAGCTAGCTAGACAGCTTCCTAACATGTGAAATTTGATCCTGGATGGATTCGAACTTACAACGGTGAGGGGCTAGTAATTACAAGCCAAACATCATAGCCACTCGACCACGTAAGCTCCTAAATGTTCATCATTTAATACGGTCCTAGGTTGTTGTCTCTATTTTTTTTGCCTTTCAGGTTGTTGACCGTTTGTTTTACGGCAGATATTTTTGTGTTATTTTCCCGACAAACGTCTGTGACAGTCAGTCACAGCGAAAACTTCTCAGATTACATGTAATAAACATAGGTAATCTTCTTTATGACTGAATATTGTATTAGTGAGAACTTATTCTATTTTAAATAGCAAACTGTTGATAGATTAATAAAAACGAAAAACTGAAAATGAACAAAATGAATAATAAATAAATTAATGGCTGAATAAACGAAGAAGCAAATGTTTAAATAAATGAAAAACAAACACGAGGACATTCAGACATTTGCGTGGGTCTCCATAGGCCAAGTATGTACAAGTTTCAGCAATAAATCTTTTGCGTAAACTTCAAAATGAACTATTTTTGCTTCATCTTGGATAGCACCGGTTTCGGTGGTACCCGACAACGATCGACAAACCGGTCACCACGATGATAGGGTGATTAAAGATAACCCACAGAATGCCTTCTGTACAATATACTAGCGGAGGTGCCGCCATACAGCGATGGTTTATGACCGCCAGTATGTCAATTCAAGAATGAAACTGTCAGGCTGAGGCTATGAACGTGTGTTATATAGTTGATTGTAAATATTTAAAGACTAATGTGTTACCATAAACTATCAGTACTGACACTTCAAAGCTTATAAGCCGACAACCTATACAATGAAGTGCATTTCAAACGAATATTAATTAGATTCTGCGTGACAGCAGAAGCTTATTTAAAAGTTTAGTGACGTCATTTCAAAACCTAAAAGCATCGTTAAATTTGAATTTGTAACGAGCTTTTCTCCGACTGGAAACAAATTTGAATTTAATAAAAAGATGGCGTATGAATACTATGAATTCATTATCGAATATGGGCGGAGTTTTTGTTAAAATAGAATATTCGGACTACTTTTCATTAGCGTCCTTTCATATGAGTCAGCAAATCTATTTAAATAACAAATCGTCCTCATACTGTGAAACCCCGAAATATTACAACCTACGCTCGATAATAGTAATTAGTACAGATAGAAGACTTAGTCTTCAAGTATCATTTTCGTCAAAGAGTGTTATTAAGTGTCATTTACTACGGTGCATAAGGAATATTTTCGTTAAAAAATTAAGTCCAGAAATATGAAAATTACCGCGTTCGCCTACAATAGACTGGTACAATTTTTTGAAAGAAATATCTTGTCCTTTTTAAATAACAGCCGTGTGATATTACAAGTAAATGATTTGTGGAGCATTACTCGATCATTCGCTCGTTCAATATTGAAAAACAGAATTACATTTAAACGAAATTCGATCTTCACAAACTAATTAATCCGTGTAATTTATGGCGCTACCCTTGCGTGCTTAGTTAAACGTACATTTGATATGGCCATATTTTCACACATTATTTCGAAGTTACAATACATCAAAGGTGACTTTTGGCTATAAACAATATAAAACATACACATTGTATTTAAACTATACATTACATTCTGAAGTACGGGGTGGTATCTCCGTTTTAAACCGTGATTTACTGATCTCTTGTGACAAGAAATGCAATTATCCTATAATTTATGATCACTGTTTGAAAGGACTGATCTGATGTGTTTGTGAGATATTTCTATAACGCTAGATCATGGTGGACAATACATCACTGTGTAAAATAACTGAGCACTCAATTTATAACGCTCTTTAAAAGGATGACTGTTTTTATCCAGTTCTGATGTAATGGCTACGGGGAATGAATCGGTTTTCTACGCTCTGTACAGAAGTTAACATAAAGTTGGATTTATATTTCAGTGGTTGACAAATCAAACAATGCTTGTCACGATCTATTGTGTAAAATTGTACACAGTGCCACAATACAACTTAACTATACAAATTTGAGACGAATATGAATACATCATTTTCGTCCAATATTTTAAGGATTACGATAAAATCCGTATTATTGATGGACAGAGATAGTTTGTCAACAAAGATAAATCACTGGTAGATTTAAAATTCTTCCATTCTTGTTGTGAGATAAATTGACTGTATCCAGCAGCGGTTAAGTAAATTCCGTCCCTGGTACGGTTCGTACCCTTGATAAACGACCACACACAAATCCGACTATCATTACTGACCAATCCCGGTTAGGCCGTGGGCAAATCGCCCGTCACTCATTTCAACGAATACGGCGAAAACTGTCCAATAAAAATGTGATTAATATTGACAGCGAGTAATCTCCATCGACAAGCGTTTGACAGATTTGACTATTAAACGACCACTTCAAAGGCATTCCGAATAATCCAGAACCCATGTTTCCCAATTCACGCCTAATCAAAACAGACGGAACATCATTGAACATCAACGAATCAGCCTCGAATCATCGGAGTTGTCGGTAACGATAATATTTGACGATTTAATAGTAACGTATATACAACAGCGATGCGGTTAGTCCCGTAGTTTTGATTGACAAGGGATTTGTTTGGAGGGATACTCTTAGGCCCTGGCTAAACACTGTTCTTTATCTGAACATTCGGGGCCAAGATGGGTGGTCAAGATCTAATATCAATCATTCGCGCTGTGTAAACACGGTTGTTTGGTGAAAATAAATTGTCAATCTATCACACAGTGTACGTTGTCTTATTTGATGAATTTATCATCCCAGGAAATACGTTGAGATGACGAAAATTCAAATAGAAGTGCTAGTTGAAGATGACATTGTAAAACCCCGTGGAGAAACAGGTGTGATGGTCTGATTAAAGTACAATTCATTAAATATGCATCATTCACATGCGTACCTACATGTAAATATATTAATACCCCGACTTTAAGAGTGTTGACACAAGTATGACACCCAAACCACCGCTGGTAATATTTTGGCTTAATATCAGTACAGAATACGCGTCTTTCAGCTTGTAACATCGTAAGTGTTCACCTCCACCGCACGAAATTGTATCTTTACAAAATGTGACATGAATTTTATCGCTTGTGTAGTTAGTAGCTTTTAATTCTACAAAATACAAGTATGTAGATATGCCGTGTAGCCCATTGTCTGTGATTTCACATACTCGCGTATTCTTTCATAATGTCAAGCATTTCGAGGAAACCATTAAATAAGATATTCCATGATTAAAATTCTAGAAGCAGGTCCCCTTTAAGACCAGTGATTAATACTGACAAATGATCTGATTGGACAAAAAACTCCACCCAAACCATCCTACAGCGCAAAAAGTAGCAGATAACAATCTCGTATCATGTTGTTAAGCATATGTCTCCAAATCCATATTCATGGTGTTGAAAGTACAGTGCAACCCCTCCAGAGCAGCCCTCTCTTGAACAACAACCTCCTTTCCACAACAGTATGATTTTTTCCCACTGTACAATTTAACTATTTATTCAACCTCTCTAGGGCAGCAACCTTTGAACTACAACAACATAATTATGCTTCTCCTAAAGAGTGTTGCTTCTGGGAGGTTGCTCTGTATCAGTTTTCCACACTGTTCAGACTGAGACAACATATCGCCTATACTTGCTTTGTTATGTGAACACACACAGGAACCAGTCAACTTGACAAACAGGGACATTCTGCTGTGTTTATCGCTTTTCAAAGAACGATTTATAATGGACGTTTAGATAGTTCATGCCGAATCGACACCGGTAATAAAATGCTAATACTGAACATAAAGCGATGTTTTTCTTTCACCAATTAGCAAATGCGACTGTAAACCTATACGAATTAACGAGTTACAAATCCTGAATGCCGTTATCGTAAATTTTACGACGCTCGTATATTGCGTTTGCGATGAAAAATGTTTAGTGAGCAGACTGTATGCTCTAAACAAGACAGACCAGAATCGTTAAATTTGTTTTTATAGTGAATTTACATAACTGTAGGATTCGCTTCAAAGAAAATTGCATTGATTAAATGTACGTACGAGCTGTTAAACCTTTCTAATCTTACCGCTTAATGGCGTTTTACGGTGCAAACAGTTAACGTTAGCACCTGATGGAACGTTTTAATTCACACCCATCTCATTTGCCGAACTATCGCATCTGGGTGGGCTTCAGTAAAGTAAAAGCAAATCTTACTTCATTAAATGCTATCCACAGAGCTAAAATATTAATACAATGGCAATTCATTACGTTTTATGAATATATAAAGCGCATTATTCTTATCAAATCCATCGCAATACCAAGACAGGGGATTGTAATAGCCGTTAAGAGAGTGTGGTTTTCAAAGGGGGAGGATATGCAAACATTGAGTTTGTGTTCTTTATAGTTTGAGATGTATATAATTACGGGATGTTTTGATGTCGTTACTAACTATAGTCTTTGTTGTAGCACCAACAATCATGGTCATGGCGTCTCCTTAATTACCATTAGTAATAATCCATGTTTTATGTTTTACGTAATATGACTGTAGAAGAACTTTGTTGTTTCGACAAAAGAATTACTTATAAATAAATATACAATATCCGTTCAAATTTTGTAAAGTATATCATAGAATCATACGTATTTTTCCCCTATGTTTTTCTATTTTTTTTCACTGGGTTAACGCCGTTTTTCAACAATTTTTCAGTTATAAATGGCGTTCGGCTGACTTAACCTGTTTTCCTGTTCACTAACCAGTACTAATTAACCCTTTCACAAGGAGCCGGCAACTTCTCCACATGTGCCATGGAGGCAAATCGGCATTTTGTCAAATGTTCATAGAAGGGCATGACCTGCCACTTCCGGGATTTGAACCTGGAACGCCGGGTTACACGTCCAGCTCACTAACTACTGGACCACGGTCGCGGCCTGCGTATAAATTGTTTCAATAAACAACACATTTTCGCATTGACTGACTATTGATTATGGGAGAGAAAAATGATGGGACTTTTTAAGTTAGTTTCGAGTAATCAGAATATTTTAGAATATGATTTAGACCACTGCTAAAAGAAAAGCACAAATAACAGAAATATATCTCAGGCCTTCCATAAACAATTGCTGGTTAACAAATACACGACCGACTCACTAATTTTTTTTCACAATTACAAGGACCGGACTATTTTGTATTAAATTAATCAGAAATAAAATTATTTCTATTTAAAACAAATTACAGGAAAACCTAATAGAGCGACCACCTCAGTATTACATCCACCTTGTTATAACGACTAATTATTTTTGGACTGGCTTTCAATAACTCCCCTATAATTCAACTTGATAATGAGACCACCTCATCATTACGACCGATTTTCCGGGTCCTGAAGATGGTCTCAATATCGGGGTTTTACTGTATATCAGATTAGATTATATATATATAGCACAGTGTGTGATGTTCATTAAATGAGATACAAGCACGTCAAAATTAGGATTAGTGCCGTCTCCACTAGTGTTTATAAGTGAAACTTTCATTGAGGTCAATTAAAAGTTATAAATCGCACCCATCCAAATAAGACACAAAGGATGGTAACTGATGATTAAATATATCTTATCTAACGTCTTAAATCCTATGTTTGCTGTGGTTGAGTGTTTGTGAAACATACGGAATCTTTCCGTTGCCACCGGAAATATGGAACAACTCGTCCCGCCGATATCACGAGCCAGTTTGATTGACAAGTACTTTAAGCGCTTTGATCTCGCAATGCCATTGTGGCGACTGAACGACACTTTTTAATGAGAAGGAGTAGAATAGCGTACATATCGAGGCGGGGAGGGTAAATATCGTCTAAACATCAGCAAACATGGAAAAAAGGCTTGCTTTGTAGTGTCGTTTGAACTTGGGCCTCCATGGACAATAATGACTTTTTGATCTTGGTGTTTAATAAGCTTGATACGTGGTTACAAAAACTTGTGACAGCTATTTGAAAAGGCTTTTACACCCGTATTTAAAACGCTTTAAACAAACCCGTTGAGTGGCACATAGTTATTTGAAAAGCCCTAATCAGATACATAATAAAGAAAAGGATATTTCAATATGACAACCTATACAAGAAGCTCAAATTATACCTCTTACGTTACAATGAGAGAATAACACATATTCATCTTTTCGGTTCAGACTAGAATGAAATATGTTCTCCATTAGCACTGTTATTAAGTAAACTATTCATTTTTCATTACGATTTCTCTCCAGTAGCTTTGGGGTATTCAACACGCTTTATTAATGCCATATAAAACTGACCCCCGGACGCCCTCAATTAATAAACGGGGACACGACAGACTATGTCGACTTGCCGGTAGTGTCTGGGCTATACAATAGGCTTTTCAAAGTTGACAGAAATTTATTTCTAATAGTTTCTTCTTTCAAAGTATAAGCGCCGATAAAATGAGAGAAAAGTGAAGAAAATGAATAGGAATAAAAACTAAGATTGGCATTAAACATTACAGGAACATAGTAACATAATAAATTAGCGTTTAAATGATACTGAATGACTTGATCCCTAAGGTCAGGTGACATATATTTGTTTGACAAACTTCTTAAATTTCACGGCACATTGTGAAGTATGAGTTTCTTAATTAATAGGACATTTACATGCAAAAAAAATTAAACATCTATCATATGAAGACATTCGGTCGAGGAATATAGTGTTCAGTTCATAACATACATCATACCTTCGCATGTACTTAAATAAATTTATGTTTTAAAAACAAATTTACATTGGGTATTCAAGTGAACTTACACTGGAGTTAATACAAACGAGTTTAACGTCACACCAACAGCCAGGGTAATTCGGCGATTTTTTTTAACTTTATGGTGGAGGAAGACCCTATGCTTACACCTGGGCAGAACCATCGACCTTCTGAAAGCTAGCTAGACATCTTCTTCAAAGTGAAATTTTGTCTCGGGTGGAATTCGAATTCACAGCAGAGAGGGGCTAGTGATTACAAGTCAGAGAACATAGTCACTCGACCAGGCCCCAAGCGAACATACAATATAAGTGTTTGAGTGAATCACTCAATACTATCGGTGATCACTATGGAGTGTTTTGAGTGACGTGAAGTTGTGATATATTGAATTTGACTATTCACATAGGGCTTATTACTAGAGTTGTAGATCATTCCTTATTAAGCACCTGGAGATATTTTTCTAACCCATGTTATTATATATATTGTAACAAAAAATCCTTTAAAAATATGCGAAAAATCAGGTTTATACCCTTAAATTAACATTTTATAACACAAATGAAGATTTTTTCGTAATAAACCAAGCGAAACATTTCATTTGTACTGTAGATTCCTTAGCACATGCATCTTGAAAAATTATACAAAAGACATTCATTATATTTTATTCTGATAAATATAAAACAGTCCACAACTTAAAAAGCTTTGATATTGTATTACGATTGTAGTCAAGGATTTTCATTTTTCGTTTCCAGGGCATGTGTGTGTTTGAATAAGAAAAATGCTTACAACATATTTTTTCAGTTAAAGGGAGATTACTCAAGCAAGAACAACACACGTGAACAAGTAGCCAAAATATACAAGCAATGACAACAGACATAAGCCGAACGCAGAAAAACAACAAAAAGCTGCATTATCTGGTGAGCATTTATTTATTCAGATGTATACCAGGACATCCCATTGTGGCGTTGGGTTGAATTTCAGCAAAATAAGAGATATTTAAATTAGATGAGAGAAAATTGAACAATAAATACAAGATAGGGCAGTAAGTTGTAATATTTGACTTGTTGGTTTGTTTGTTTTAGTGTGACTTATTGTCACTGGGGTTTAACGCCTATCTTCATTTTTTCAGTTATATTAGGCGACTGATTCACCTAACCAGTTTTCCTGGAGTGTATACTAACCAGTACTAACTTACCCTTCCACAAAGACCCGGTAACTTCTCCTCATATGGAGGAAAATCGACATTTTGTCACATTTTCATAGAAGGGTATGACCTGCCGCGACAGGGATTCGAACCCATATCTCCGGGTTACAAATCCAGGGCACTAATCACTGGACCACGACCGCGGCCTTGTAAGATTTGAAAATAAAATCATATAAGCCTGTAAGCCGTTTGAGCCGCTAAGTCAGTTTTATATTTGGCATATGAGACTTCATATGGACATAAGTTCACTGAAAGTAAAAAGAATGTTGTATAGCGTGTCGTGTCTGCAACAGCTCTATAAAAATCTGAAATTGAAATTTTAAGCGCAATAGAAATCGGGAACCAACGTGAAAATCGGAAACCAGAAGACTTGATATTACCATTTAAATGCATGGAAACTACAGCAACGTCTAACAGGCGCCAAGCGATATGACAAATACATACATAAGTTAACATCAATGTAGAACATGTAAGGCTAAGTGATTTTTGACAGACAAATGATATTATACAACATCATACATTCCAGAGGAACTTGAGATGCACTTAAGTATGAAAGTTTTGCAAAGCATATTTCTGGAATTCATAGAGACAGGTATTTCCCAAAAAGTCATGAATCAAAATTATTGTTGCATAAATTTTACAAATAGCGTTCTAAATCGCCTGTGTTTGCCCAATGGAAGAAATCATGCAATATACAAAAGCTTACCAAGTGATCCTGGGTTTTATTCAATTATTCAGGATTCCAAGAATATGTATATTTATCATAAAACCAAAATAATGGCGATAATAAATTTACAAAAATCAGAGTCTCTGACAGAAAGCATGTGCTCGTAAGAAAAGCCATAACGTGAGAATCACAATGTGTCTGGAAACTGGTAATTCTCCTGATCAAAGACAAATGTCATTATTGGTGACAGAGAGAGCTGTGGATTGTCTACAACAAAGTATTACGGTGACATTTAATGGCAGAGAGAAGGAAACTGGATTGTCTAAGAATGACAGACTGCAATAAAAGAGTGGTTCAGCCGTTTGAGACGCTCCACAACACACAATGTAGCCTAAGACAGGCTTACACGGAAACGCTACATGGTTTTAAGACTAATTTGTAAAGCCATTGGTGAACCAAACAGCTGATAAAATATTCAAAAACAAAATGAACACAAGATTTCATCGTTTGATAAATCACCAAATGTGCACATTGTTGTTAGAATAGGAAAGTCTTTCTTGTATGTTACGTGAACATGGCCTACTAGGCGCGTTTTTAAAGGCGTTTTTAAACAGACGGACTGTTTAAATAAGGGCATAAATGACGACCATAAATTGATTCAACAATGAATGTACTTTAGCTAACGTTCAACTTCTTCTACTGTCTTTTTACTGTGTTATTATCCAGGATGCTATTTTTCACGTCCACAAGTCTGATCACCATTTATATATTATCATATCCTGCTACTGACTTTTTTGTATGCATTCGGCACACCTCGGCCGATTACGTCTCATGTCAGATTTGGGAACAGGGGTATTCCGAATGTTGAATGAAGAGCGATTCAATGAAACGCTATTTTGCGGAAATGACAATCGTGGCTTTGTTAACAAATGGTACATTTCACGAAGAACAAGAGACGTATGAGAAAACACATTCTGCGCATGGAATACTTTATCAGTCCAGTTGGTTGTATTGACACAACAATAATAAAAGGGAGATAACCGAACTATAGCAACATGTACGTGTATACATATCGTGCTACCTTTGAGCATTAATGACAAACTGTGCACGTGGACATTTGAAGTCTTTAGAAATTATCTCAATAGAAACGATAAACACCATTATAAACAGATTGAATGACTCAAAGAAGTAGCCCGCCATTTGATACAAAATACAAGTAAAAGTGGGGACATGATTGTGTTAAGATAAGGGGTGGCATGGTTAATACACGTTACCAGGGAAATGAGTGGATGAAGTCACAACTAAGAAACGTGCATAAAATCAGCATGTACCTTAAAAGCAAGTTAGTTATAAAGTTTTTGGCTAATGAGTTGATAACTTTTTCTAGCCTAAAATGAGCTTCTGTGATATTCTCAAATCCATCTCATAATCATCTCTAATGTTGATTGATCGCGTTTACCATCAGTATTTATCTCATCAATTACAGTTAATAAGATAAATGATTATACATTACCTTAAAATAGACGTGTATTACATACAGTTGTGACTGATAATAATTTATATCAAAAACTATTAATCCTCGAGGTAAAACTTTATATCTATGATTATCAAGCTTGAAACAATTCATCAAATAAAATAGGCACAAAACTTGTATCAAATCTTTGGGTGTAGTACACTGAAATAGTTTAATCTATTTTCTCTACTTTATAGAGTCCCGTAGCTATAAGATCATTTTGTATTCCCTCCCTAAACGGCGTTTCATTTCCTTCATTTCGCCATTTCATCGTATTTTGCTTCTAAGGAACGGCAACTCCTTAAAACGAAAAATGGCAGTCAAACGTCCGTATCGGCAAGACAGAATACCACTCTTGACCGACATCGGTAATGTCCGTTAAAGACGGAAATTAACGAATCGTATATTACGATTGAATTTGTTATGGTTTCCACTTTTTCCCAAAAATGTTAAAACGTATATGTAACTGGAAAGTATACATTACGGAAGAATATTTGAACCTGTTTTTTCTTTTTATTTGTTAACGGCATAAATGTTGGAATTACCATTTTAAATATTGAAAATACCAACTGCAAGGCTAAATTACTATTTTTTAGGACTGGAATATAAATTTGTGAACTTCCTCGCAGCGAACAGTTTTATTTCCATGATAGTCTTCACTTTATGTTGACGTAAAGGTGGTACCCTTCGATTTCGGAGAGCTTAGAATTATTATCTATACGCAATTTTGCGTACGTGCACAAAAAAAACGTTTCAAAAATGAAAGTTAGCCGCATTGATCGAAATAAAAAACAGACAAATATAACACCTGCCGAAAACATCGACCCGGTTACCTCCCTTGGCGAAGCTTATTAAAGGAATGGTTGGTAAATTTTTTTGTTACTTCTTCTGTGGTTTGTAGCGGCCGTGGTCCAGTGGTTAGTGCACTGGATTTGTAACCCGGAGATCCAGGTTCGAATCCCGATCGCTGCAGGTCATACCCTTCTATGAAAATTTCACAAAAAAAATAGATTTTCCTCCATTTGTGGAGAAGTTGCCGGCTCCTTGTGGAAGGGTAAATTAACACTGGTTAGGTGAACCGGTCGCCGTATATAACTGAAAAATTGTTGAAAAACGGCGTTAAACCCCGGCGACAATATATCACATAAAAACAAAATTCTTCGGTGATTCATTTTCAGCAAAACCAATGGTTTACTGCCTTGATTTTTATGATATATTGATTATTTAAAAAAGTATCTGTGAAAGTATAATTGGTTGAGCGATATTCTACCATAGCCATTGCAATGAAGTATATTACACTAGTAATTATTCTGTGCAACTTCAAATACATGTAATATTTTATCCCAACTTTGCCACAGCTCAGCCATGACACGGAATCGAAATCCAACAACATCAAATCACTGTCAGAAAAACTTATGTTAACATCAACAAGAAAAAGACGATCGTTATGATATTAAATTACCCCCACATCAATTATCCAGGATAAAAAACATGGTCTTATACATTGATGTATTAGTTGAAGTACGCCGTATTATTTGAGACCCTACAATTTGGCCTATCGCTGAATGACGCCTTGCCAAACTGATGGAGATTACAAAATAGCAGTAAATTACCAATAACTAAGGCATGTACCATGACCAATGTGACAACAAAATTGCCACAAATCAGCTACCAGTGTTTCATATTCTGGTAAGAACAGTCACATAAATCCATTTACGCTGAGCTATGGTGGGGCAGAAGTGCCATGAAAATAAGAATATCAGCTTTACTAACACACATCTACGGTCACTTCGTTAAGTTCCAAATTGAAACCAAATGAATAACCTTCTTAAATATAGATGGCAAAAAGGTATATTTTTATGGCAAGAAGCAGCGTCGTTAAGGAACGGAGAATAATGTCAAATAATAAACATATCAAACAAAATTATGCATATATGGTGGTGTATTGGGTATATAATAATGCCACGAAAATAATTAAATGTATACAAAGTACACATAATAGGTATAAAACAATATAACTCATTTTCTCCAAGAAATTTTACAAAATTTGTATTCATTGAATAGTTTATAGGTGTAATGACCTATGTTATAATATTTAGTAAAGGTCTTTGATTGGAGTAATCGAGTAATATTATTCTAAATAAAAAACACACATTCAGAATGTAAACAAGTGCATAGGAATATGATCTGTCATTACCTTGTTTGGTTGTGATTTACATGAATACAGATGGAATTAATTTAAACTCCTCAAAGTAGTATTAAGACGCCATATGAGACTGTTAAAAGCTAAAAATACCATATACAGTAAAACCTCACATAGCGACCTTCTAAATATTACGACCACCTTGTTATAACAACAACTTATTTTTCGGACCGGCTTTCAATAATTCCCCTATGATTCAACTTGATAATGAGACCAACTCATTCTTACGACCGATTTTTCAGGCCATAAAGGTGGTCTCAATATCGAGGTGTTTAATTTAAGAGGAATGTACATTAGCAATGAACATCATTCGTGCATTTGATGTGTATTTATGCTTTGATTCATTTTACTAAAAGGCTAGAAGAAACAGTCAGATACTTGACCAAAATAGGGTAAGTGGGCTGTAAACTTTTCTTTCATTATTTTTCAAAGGATACCATTTTACTTTGGACGTACGATTCGTCTTCAAGTATTACTTTGGATTTTGCTGTTAAAACTTCAGGGTCAGTGCCAAAACTTAAGGTCGTTCGGATAACCAAAGACACGGGTATTCATCCACTGGCCCAAGTAAACATACAAGGACTGATTTGATCTTAAACTCAATGACTGAGTACGTACTGCTTAACCTAGATGAATGTAATTTGTTCATTATTGTTTCTAGCTCGTAAACTTCTTTTAATTGGATTAAACAGCAATTATTGACAGTATATCTGTTACTTACAGCGTATAGTTGACTTGATCAATGCTGCCATGACAGACGAACAAATTAGACAGAATGCATATATAGAAGTTTCATGCAACAAGGGCAAAACATATTTAAACCAATTAAGACATTAAGCGATATTGGTAATGGTTACCTAAAAATAGGAACTGATGTTCCTAAGGAAAATTTACATTGTATACTCACTTGTTTATAAAATTCTGTAAGCAAATAACTTTTTATATAAGAATCATAGGTTTCATCATGAACAAAGTTTAAAATATCCAGTACAGACACCAGTCAGACAATGCAGCGATGCCATTGGCTAATTCATAACTGTACTCAGAATCAGCCAATCAGAGGAGGAATAATCTTTGAAAATGATATTCAAATTTTGACAAAAGCTGCCTTCCTCTATGACTGGTCATTTATTGATACCATAGTATAACAAAATGTTAAAGTGTACGCTTACGTTTATAGCAGTATTTAAAATAAGAAGCTTATCAATCATTTAACCACAGGTTATCAATCAGAACCATTTCAAAAGAAAAATAACTGATAGAGCACGTTTCAATTTAATTTGCAATTATTTTAAATTTATAAGTTCAATCAAAACGTAAAAAATGATGAAAATGAATTGAATGTTATACACGCTAACTATCGTGAATGTTAGCAACTGATTGATTCTCATGACTGACTTCAAGGTTACCAAGGAAATCATTTTTATTAATTGTTATTTCATCACTATTTCATTACATAAAAAGAAGATCAATCACCATGAAAGTTTAAATGCAAGCTGCACACAAATGTTTCCTGCATAATTTGTGAAACATTTAACTTCATGATTATTATCAAATCACAATGTCTGCTTATGTTAAAAGCAAATTACAGTAAAACCTTGACACTGAGACTAACTTCAGGATCAGAAAAATCAGTTGTAATTATGAAGTGGTCTCATTATCAAGTTAAGTTATAGGGGAGTCATTAAAAGCCAGTCCGAATATATGCAGTCATTATAACAACGTTAATATAATATTGATGTGGTCGCTGTGTGAGGTTTTACTGTATTAAAACTATTTCAGAACGTTAACGTCAGTTGCACTTCACCAGTATCTATGGATCACCTTATTTAGTTCTATCTGTGTCTCGGGCTTTCTGCTAAGTGCAGACAGTTACTTTCCAACCAGTGGGTGAATCAGAACTTGGGGTTAATGTTAAGTATTATACCAAATCATCGCTCAAAAAACATGGGCCTTGTCTGGTTACCAAACAGTAGGCCTCTGTATCAAATATTGTACTTTCTGACAAGACATGGCAGTATGAAGAATTCTACGGAAGTGGAAATATACAGTGTAACCCTCTCCAGAGCGGCCCTCCCTTGAGCAATAACCTTCAACTGCAGCAAGATTTTTTCCTGCTGTACGATTTAACTATCAATTGAACCTCTCTAGAGCAACAGCCTCTCAACAACAACATAATTACGCATCTCCTAAAGGGCGTTGCTTTGGAGTGGTTGCACTGTATGTATACTATGAAGTATATAATGTTGTTAACCAATGAGTACCATCAACCACCTCTACTAGATCAAATATAAACTGGTGAATGGCACTGTGCACATCTAAAATAATATGATATTGGACAGTCAAACTTGAGATTAATCTGCAATCTCAAAAATATTCCTTAGCAAGGTTTCGTGTTAGCGTTTAAAATACCTGTGAAAATACTCAAGTTTGATTACAATTGCTAGGAGTCATCAGGATATGATTATATTTCAAATGTTTACAAAAACAAGAAAGCTGCGATAGCTTACAGGCTAAAATATCATACCTTGAACTAAAAAGGGGTTCCTTTCAAAAATGAAAATATTTTTTTCACTCAAAAACACTGAAATATATCATGTTTTGACAAGAAAAATGCAATTGTGGAGAATCTTGTCAATGCAACTGTTGTGGAAAATAATACACTCATGAGTCAATTAGCTGTATATTCATAATTGATGTGATGGCAAACTTTTTGTGGAAAATTACTTTTCATTTGGACCCTATTTAAGTTCTAGGTATGATACCTCAACCTGTGTGTGCTATGGCACAGCTATGTTCATCTGATAACGTTTGTAATAAAGTGAAGATTTCATATGAAAACATTGAAATAATGCCCATGGTAAGTGATTTAAACATATGTAAAACTCTGGAATCTTTGTGGTAAGACTGTGTGAGTTTTTTTTATTTTAATCTGAGATAAAAAAATCAAAATTAAATTTTGCAATACAGATAAACATCAGGTCAGACTTAATAGCTACATTTCAGATAATACATGCGGCTGCTAGTTTAAAAAGTTTTTTTCTAACACACGAATTTGACTCATTGTCTTACCTCTGAACCTAAGGTGAAATATTTAATTCGTTTTGACTCATATTCCATGAACTGTGCTCATCGTCTTCTAGCTCCATTACAATTTTGGTTAAATTCTTTATCATAACTGAGTAACAAACAATTGTTGACACTGGACATTATGTCGGATACTCATCACATTCACAAGAACAAAATGAGACTGGTATTAAAACTCAAGATTTAAGATCAAACTAAAAGTTGGGATGCAGAATATTCACTTCTTAATAAGATTAAGATCCATTCATTTCGAATGATAATAAGATTTAAAGCAGACAAGTTGACAATGATTTATGCAGCGAAAGTTCTTAAATTTTCAATTAAATTTGAAATAGAAAACTTGGAAAAGATTTCAGATGAGAAACTTCTAGAGCAGAGAGTGTAAATACTCGCACAAATCATTTAGGGAAATCTGTTGACAGCACTTAAGATAAATCTACCATTTAATTTTCCAGCACTAGAGAGTTCCTGATGTAATATATACGTACTAATTCGGAGAATAACTTACGGTTATTTCTAGCGTATAAATCATAAAACAGAACTTCAATGACAATTTGAGAACGAGCAATGGCAACTTGGAGGACTCATAAAATAACATTACTGTATAGATACTGACAGAGTTATGTTCCTTTGGGAACATCAAAATGGAAGACTTGATTTTATCTCAAATTTAATGTGAAAAGCATTCATTCATTGTTGTAAATAAGACTTTTCCTTAACACTTTTATGTCAAGATTACTTTTATTCATGATGATTCATATTGAATGTACTACAAATCCCATGTATGCTTGAGAGCAAACGAGAGTTGGTGCTTCATGTTTATATAACCACTTGGGTAAACTCTATTCTAAATAATTGTTCGGTTGTTTACAGCATTTTGTTCTACAGCGATTGCGCAACATAAAACAGTCCCCTGATTTAACCAAAGTGCTTTGTTTCCATATAAGTAATCACTAGTTCTCCCGATTCCAGCTGACAACTTCAACTGAGGTCTATGGAAAATTAATGACTAGAGGTGATATTTCTATTGTTATCATCATCTATGGGAGTGTATGCAGCTTCTTACTTGATACATCACTTGAAGCTCAGGAGAGGCACAAGTTCCTCTGATAAAATTGGAACGACATCGTAACAACTTGTGCTAATTGTTTCCCACAGTATCTTACAAAATGAGGGAACCAGGCAAGTAATTGTAACTACCTATACATCAGAAACCTATGCAAGTGTAATAATAAATACACATCGAGTTAGCTGGTCATTTGTAAATCTTGATTTTACTTTTTGTTGTAATAGTTATCATGGAAACAAAGATTTCCCATTTATGAGAATAAGTCATGACTCTGGAGTGCAGTCCTCAATAAGTGAATTCTTGTAAAATAGTTGCTTTAAACTCATATCAAACAAGACAGTTAAAGCAATATACCCCACAGAGAATTAAGTAAGCCATTGAGGACATGTAAATAACAAGTCTATTTGAGTGTATATAGAATTCAACATTTGGTGACATTTAAATGAATGTTAGTTTCTCTGACAGTTCAGACTTGCGGCCTACGACCCCTGTAATTCACCTATGAAGAATGCAGTCATGTATTATGCACCTGTCACTAGAAAAGTTTGATATATGCAGTAAATGCACGTAGTACAGAAAATTGTACCAGGTACTCGACAGTCAAAGAGAATACAAAACAGGAGTCACAAACCACCAATAAATTGCAGTACAAAATTTTGTGAGAACAGCTGAGAGACCAAGATCGCTTGTCTGTCATCAAACAACAATAAATTAAGCAGGTGATCAACGGTATCATTCTGTTGACAACATGTGGATGAGTACAGTTCAAAGCAATACACTAATTAGTCAGTAGTAGAGACACCAAGTGCAAAACAATTCCTCTACTTTCTGATAGCAAATAAGTACTAAACAAAAGCTGCCTTTAACCATTCGTATTTGTTTTTTGCTTCTTTGTTTTGTATTTTTGCTTGTTTGCAAGTTGTTTGTTTGTTTGTTTGTTTGTTTGTTTACTTTCTTGTTTAGAGTTTTCTTGTTTTGTTTGTCATCTTATTTGTTTGTTTGTTTGTCTGTCTGTTGTTGCTTGTTTTGTTTGTCTTCTTGTTTGTTTGCTTGTTTTTGCATTTCTTTGCTTGCTTTTTTGTTTGTTTGGTGTAAACTTATTTGGTAAGCAATATCGTTTGTTTATATTAGTTCTGTTTCTTACAGAGGGAAGTCAATCAAGTGCTCCTGTATTCTCAACCAGTACAACTTGCCCCCACCCACCTGTAATTTCAATTGTCACAGTATACTTCTGTTCACTTCCATGATTATGTAAAATATAGGCAGCTAAATCTATCAGACATCATAAAATGTTTATAGACTAAATAATCAGTTAATACTGGTAAGAATCAGTTTCACATTACTAAATATGCAAGAAGTCAAAATGAAAAGAGTACTTAACACAAAGGACATTGGAGTTATATTACTGGTCCTTCAAGGAAGTTTACTGAATGGAGATTCAAACAAGTAATGCTGCCATGTGTATAATTAGGTATTTACACAGTACAGTATAACCCCTGAAAACCGGATCCCTTCCAGACTGGACCAAAAGTCCTGTTTTTTGAGAATTGTGCTTTTCAGAGAACTTAATTATGGAAGCAAAATAAATGGGACTTGAAAAATCGTTCGATTTTCATGAATTTCATGAATTCTGGTTTTCAGGGAGTCCGGTTTTTAGGGATTATAGCGTATTTAATTTTTTTCTCCTTTGATCAATGATTAGAAAGGAAATTGAACTATGAATAATGCACTTAGGAATATTTCCATAAGGTTGTAAAACAGAACTCATTCATTGTTCTCACAACGTAGCATGGGGATAAAGTCTGAACTAGACTGTTTACAAAGCATATTTTAAGGTTAATACAGATTATCAGCAGATTTTGCATTAACTGTAACAAGTTAAGTCTGATATCCATCTTAATTATTCTGTTTACGAAAAATTATAATATTACACCAGGCAAAGAAAACTTACTTACCATGTTTCCATTAACATCAATCCCCCAAAAACTATAGGGCCAGTAGATAGGCAAAACTTTTTATGTCAAAGTGTATTTTTTAAACACAGAGATATAGATCAAGTTCATGCTTAAATGAAGATACTAGCAAGAAAAAACTGACAGACCCAAAAAATAGGGTTAGTGTTGAAGTTAGTGGAAACAATGAATTTTTACTTAACACCTTATTTTGCTTGACAAATCATTTAAGCTTTACAGAATTTTAATAAAACATATCTTCAAATAAATTAAACCGTTTAACCGGATTTTGAACCAGAATGAAATAATTAGAACTTATACTATTCGAATAAAAATACTTTCATGCACTTGTTTACCAAAGTCAGGAAAAATAGAATTAAGATTATCATGGTACCAATAGTTCAGTGATATTAAAGAGGCCCAACTGAATGTTAACACCAAAATACACTACTTGGTACAAAATATTATTAGACATAATCTTAATTTTGAAAAAGGATCTGAAAAAGAATAATTGATATGTTGAACATTAGCCTTACAAGTATTTCTCATTACAATAACCATTCAGATCAATAACTAGTTATAACAATATCCAATTAGAACAATAACTGAAACGATCCTGGTTCAAATCCCAGTCACGGCAGGTTAAACCCTTTGAAAATGTCGATTTTCCTCCATATGTGGAGAAGTTGCAGGCTTCTTGCAGAAGGGTAAGTTAGTACTGGTTAGTATATACTATATAATCCTGGTTGAACTAGCTGCTGTATATAACTAAACAATTGTTGTGACCGGCCACTACTGGGATTTGAGCCCAGATCGCTGGTTTACAAGTCCAGCATGACTGGACCACAGTCGTGACTTTGAACAAGTACAAGTAATGACAATAACCAGATAAAACAATACCCAGCTAATACAATAAACAATTAAAACAATGCATGTTTTTGTACGGGTTCTACATTATTACACATTTTTATTTTGTTCTAATTTAATTTATTCAGATACTATCTACAGATAAGTCGCTTTAAATTCCCAGACTAATTCCTGTACTTTTAACTGTCAAGGAAAACAACAAAACAAAATTTGGGGACTATTTTTAGAGGTCAGTGAACTAAATGTATTTACACTGGGGTTTAATATCACAATAACAACCAAGGTCGTATTAGTCCTTGCACATATAATATGCTTAAAAAATTAAAGGTATTTTATTTAAAAACATCATTATATATATTCATGTTAATTCACTATTTAGTACAAAGCTGTTTATTAATGAAATGATCTTATATTCTAGTACAAAAAGTTTGATCAAACCAGTTCAAATAAGGTACAAAGTCTTAAAACAGCGTCCTAATTTATGACTTTTAATATACCAAGTAATATTATATTAAGTCTAGTATTTCTATTTCATACGTCTAGTAAGATACAGTCATGTCTCATTAGCAGCAGTTGTATGGTATAAACAAAAGTAGGGGACCTCCATGGTTGAGTGGTTATGGTCTCTGACTAGTAATCTATTGCTCATCACCGCTGTGAGTTAATGAATCCCATCTAGGACAAAATTTAACAAGTGCAGAAGCTGTCAAGCTAGCTTTAAGCAGGTTGGGGCTTCTACCTAGTTGTTCACCTGTAATGTTCTTCCACTGTTAAAGCTGGGAAGTCTTCAAATCACCCCGGTTGTTGGTGCAGTTGGGGGTTCTACCTAGTAGTACACCTTGGGGTCTTCCTCCACTGTTAAAGCTGGAAAGTAGCCTAATAACCCTGGCTGTTGGTGTTAAACCCCAGTAAGATAAACAAAGGTGTGCTTAATTAGTTTTACATGAGTATAAAACCTAACACTAGGTAAGTTTTTCATCTCAGATCACTAAGAGTACAACTGACTTAAGATTTTGTAACAAACACAAGGACCATGTCTATGAAGATCAGGAAAAATTGTTATAGTACAGATTTAAGTCCTTAAACTCTAATGACTTCCAGCCTGCAGAATTATGAGTTCAGAGAATTAATGCACCACAGAGATATTGCAGGTTCAAATCTTTATAATTTATCTAAAATGTATGCATATATTAACATTCAGTAAAACCTAAAATAGCAACCACTTCTATTTTATGACCACCTTGTTATAACAACCATTTATTTTCAGTCCAGTTTCCAATAACTCTCCTTTAATTCAACTTGATAATGAGACCACCTCATAATTGTAACCGATTTTTGAATCTCGACGGTGGTCAGTTTATCAAGGTTATACTGTCAATTTTTCTAAAATGGTTTAATACAACGGAGATATATGATAGATGTTTAAAATATGGGGAGGGTCAATTTTTTCTACCCTTAATTTGGGTAGCCAGATGCGCAAGTATAACACTCCCTTATAGTGGTAAATGTTGTAGACCAAGGGTAGGCCAACTGAGATATTAAACCTAAGTTACCATAGATGATAACATTGTTAGGTAGGGAGGATTGTTAACAAAAGGTTCAATTTAGTTCAAAGACTAAACAGACTGAAACCAAAAGCATCTGTAAAATTACAGTACAACCTCTCCAATGTGGCCCTCTCTTGAGCAACGACCTCCCTTCAACAACATGATTTTTCCCACTGTCTGATTTAACTATCAATTCAACCTCTCTGCAGAAACAACCTCTCAACAACAATATAATTTTGCTTCTCCCAAAGCATGTTGCTTTGGAGAGATTGCAATGTACATGTATACACATGTATATTTTTATACATGTGATAGCACTTTGAACAAACTGAAAATAGACTAATTAAAGAAATATTTATAAAAATGTTGAAAAAAAATTGCAAAAGTATGACAAACTTGAACAAAGCACTGATTAGGCGTAAAAAATGTTCAAGTTTCCGCTAAGTGGACTCACCCTATTCTTTTTGTCGACCCTGGACTTTATGATCACAGCTTAGTTTTTTTCATCCAATATTTTCATTTTCATACAAACTATATCTCTGAACCTAACAAATATAATTGATTAAAAAAAAGTTTTGCCAACCTGCCTATACTTGCTCTTTGGAAACATGGTATTTTTTTGCCTTATGGATGGATGATATTATAAGCTGATACAGAGGAACCCCTCTAAACCGGACCAGGTCATTTGGCCAGTACAGAGGGGACACCAGTTTAGAGGGGATTTTTAAATCAAATAGAAATGAAGTTGGGACCAAAACATTTAACTGATTTTGAGGCGAAACAGGTTTATAGAGGAACCGGTTTAGAAGGTTTCCACTTTTTTAATATTTGGTCAGTGCAAAATAATCATACAATATTTACGTTATTTACAGCATTATCCCACAGGCAAGGTCACAGTAAATGCACAAGCGTATTAATTATATAAAACACTTAAGTAAAATAAAACAAGTTAATATGTAAATTCTCATTTAATATGGAGACAGTTTTCTCCACAGCCAAGTTATGTGATTTTATGGGACTACACCTAATTTTTAAATAATTACTTTTTGAAAAACAGAAACATGTTAGTAACAATTCTTCAAAGCTAAATTGTCTTAAAATAAACAAAGATTCAAACTGAGAGATCAGTTTCATCCAGTCATTGGTTGTCTTGACAGACAAAGAATGTTTCTACAAATCCGGTCCACTTTGTAACTATTAACAACATGTCAATTTTTGAGAAACCAGTCCTAGATAGATTCTATGTTTACTGTGTATATGACTCAATAAATGGTATTTATTTTACAAGATCAAAAGTAGGCAGGCATTTGCGGAGCTTATAAATCACTTACCTCTAAGTGCAGAGTTTAAAAGCAGATTGAAGTTGACAATATTTAAATCGGCCTGTCAAAACTTATGACATAGTACCTAAGATCAAAAGAAGTGGTTGAAATACACTGAGATATTTATAAACATTATAAAGATTTCTCTAAAATGTATATATGAAAAGTCTTTCATCCAAGTAACATACAGCCAGTCAGAACTAATTGAAAATGTCTAGATACCTGAATGCCATTGTTCTTAAACTTCCTTCAAAAAAAAACTTACCCACAAAATAGTTCAGATCTAGTTATTAATCAGTCAAAATAATTAAATTGGAAGTGAGATTAAAAATACTGTTAACAGTGAGGAGTTCAGGTTGCCTAAAAGATCTAAATTTACTGATGATACAAGGAGAACTATCAGTGGTGCAAGGGAGGTAATTCTGTTATGACCACACTGGTTTATTCAAGCAAGTATTCTGTACATGGCAAATCCAAAACATTTAATAATTTCACAATTAATAATTCAGAATGAATCCTCAGTGAATAATAATAATTTAATTATTATGATGGTAAATTAATATTATTCTTTGTTTAATCAAAAATCATGATTTTTTTCAATGGATGACGTTATAATTTTATTTAACATTAACAAGGCAAATTATTATTTAACGATTTAATGATAAACATTCATTTCAATGTATTTGTCTCACAATTAAAGCATTGTAACAACAACTCTCTGACCATCCTCCAACAACTGTTGCGGTCAATGAAACCTTTTACACCAAAACTTTCTTTGATCATACATCTAAAGATTAATTTCGGAAGAAATGAAATGCTGAAATGCGCACATGCCAACCTTTGTCTAAAATATATGATCAGAGAAAACCAAACTTAATTAAGGGGATTAAAAAAGTCTTACGTAAAAAGTAAAAATGGACGGTAATCTATTTGATCTTTTTCTCCTAGCTTTATTCTTTGATATTTGAATTAACACAGAGGAGGGACAAAGTTAATGTGAGGTAATCATTTCAAGGTAAAATCCCAGTCACCAGAGAGAATGATACTTACAAACAGAATTATTTCTACACAGTGATTGTTCTATGAACAAACTTTGAGTCTAAGTTACAGAAATATTTCAGTTGTATGATGAATTTTAACCATTTCACTACAAGATACGGATAGCCTACAATGTATGCTGTATTGTCAAGGAATTTTTAAGAAATGACTGTTTATTTAAAACTTACCAAAACATAGTTATACCAATTATGTAAGCAAATTTGAAATTTGTGAAGACTGGTTGATCTGTTTTAATGGCTGTGTAAACGTTAATAAATTCCAACACTTTTCAAAGACAAACTTGTGAACAAAGGCTACACTTGGGAAAGACAAAATGTGACTTTTATTGACAGATGGCCAGTATTCAGGTCAGTTTGTTCTAAATAATCAATAATGGTTCTTCAAAGTATTCCTGTAGACAGACAGACTGAACCAAAGAAAATGAAATAACCATAAGGCAATAGAGGGGCTTCAAAGAAATCTCCAACAATGTATAATTTTTATAGCAGTCTAAGGCACAAACCAGCAAAGGAAGGTAACAATTTTGAGACCTGAGACTGGCTCCAACTAACTCTTATAACAAAGGGAAGTAATTATAGCATAGATTTTGTTGTATTCATTTTGAAGTTTTACAATATTTCCGGTTAAATATGGAGGTCTGTGAGTCTTAAGTTCTTCCTGAGATACTATGCTAGCCAGTCGCTGTTCAAATCATTATAAACATGCATATAATAATTTTATTATCTTAAAACAAAGATCACAGACAGCAAATGAGATTTAAACATGTTCTATGTTATAACAGCTCAATTTTTTTTGCTCAATTATTTCTGAATTGATCTTATATTAAGACTGTTCAATCATTCTTTCAAACACAAAATGTACAGCATATCATAGTGAAACATCACTTTGTATGGAAGTATTTATTTAAAAAAAATACTTTATGAGCAATATAATTGTTAGGAAGATTTTATTGTCAAGTAAACATAACAATAAATATTAACAAAAACAAATATACAAACAAATGTGCCAATATTTGTAACTTAAAATGAGTAAAATCCAATGACACTCGGACAACAGTTCATACCATTTTTACCTTCTTCCATAACTCTTCACACAATACACTCATTCACAATCATACGCACATTTGTAACCTACAGCAAATATTGAATAAAAACAAATAAAACACAGTAGATCTGTAATAAGCAAAATAACTTTGAGCACAGTAAACTTGAGACAACTTAATAATATCTTATAATAACTTGTAATATCTTTTTTTTATTAGATAAAATTACAACTACTATTTTTTTCACAGGGAGTACAGTAACTACAACTGAAAGAGTAATTTAGCGTATGAGGAAGACCCCAGGCATACACCTACGTAAATCCACTGAACTTGCTAGCTGGACAGCGTCCTCACTTGAAAATTGTATGGTTCAGGTGGGATTCAAACATAGTGAGGGGCTAGTGATTACAATTAAGAGACCATAACCATTTGATTCAACTTGATAGTGAGACCATCAGATCAATTTTTCGGGTCCCTAAGCTGGTCTTATTACAGTGGTTTTACTGTACATCATGTCTTTAAGTACAGTACACCTGGAAACCAGACCAGACTTTAACAATCACTTACAGTTCATTAATGGCAAACAAATTCTTAAACAACCTGAGAAGACCACCTGTTAAAGATATTTGACTATTTGCAATCTTCAATGGTTATAAATCAGTCTTGACAAGCTATAAATAGTGATACAACTGTAATAAATTCAAGCTCAAGCACAATTATGCACTTAAAGTTAATACTTGTTGCACCATTTACCACCTGAAATCATGTTTAAGTTGACTACATAATCTGCTAACATAAAACTTGTGCAGGTAATTTAATATATGTATCATTACTCATAGTTTTTGAAATAAATCTTTAAGAACAAATTAAAATGTTTTTAATATTGAAAACAGTTGCTTGTACTAAGTTACATACACATTTATAATATCCAAAATTAAATAAACAAACATACCCTAAATATTTGCCTAGACCACTCCAAATTGAGTTTAAGCAAGCACTTACAGAAGTAATCCACAAGCTTTAACATCACTGTAGCAACAGTCAAACCTGTGAATAAGGGCCACCCTTGGGAAAGACAAAATGTGGCCTTTATTGAAAGATGGCCTTTATTCGGAGGTCAGTTTATTCTAAATAATCAGTGAAGATTTTTCAAAGAATGGCTTTAATTCACAAGGTGGTCTTTATTTGAAGGTGGCCTCAAACACAGGTTTGACTGCTATTGTAACTAATGGTGACATTTGTGAACAATTAATTGAATATTAATAGGTAAAAAGGGCCTAATTTCAATTTCAAAAACCTTCTAATAAAAACAATTGGCTGTATTGCATGTACATGTATCAATATAAAATACAACATTTAAACTGCACCAATCAACCAATAAATCAATCAGTAAATCAATCAGTCAATCAGTAAAACAATAAATAAATCAGGCAAGAAATCAAACAATCAAATCACAGACAATCAATATTCTGCACTGAATACAATCTATCACAGATAGACAATGTTATTAAAACACAAAAAATAAATACTACGCTGTATAAGTCCTACGAAATATCTATTCATGCATGAGCTTACACTAACTACACAAGACAAGATAGTACCTAAATACCAGTGATTTGTTCACCAAACATAATCTGACACTTCATCTTAGATTGAAATATCAAAATCTATATTTCTGTATATGTTTTTTCCATGCAGAGCAATGACCTTTGGGGGTCATCCTGTGTTTTAATTTGATGTTTCTTTGCCTGTCATTAGATTGAAACATTCAACAATAAAAGCACTTAACCCATGCCTTACCCTCTTATATTAGTACTTAAGTTACCATGACAACTTATTCATTAGACCAAATACAGTATTTTTTTCAGCTAAACTGAACACATTGAGACATCATCATATCATACTTAAATGATACATCTAGATAATACAGTAAAACCTCACATTGTGACCACCTCAATATTACGACCACCTTGTTATAACAACCACTCATTTTAACATGGGCTTTCAATAACTCCACTATAATTCATCTTCATAATGAGACCATCTCATTATTATGACCAATTTTTCAAGTCCGAAACGTGGTCTCAATACTGAGGTTTTACAGTACATTAAAATCAATATGAAAATTAAGTTGAAATTATTACAAAAAAATATTAAATAATCAATAATGAAAAAAATTAACTATTACAATCATTTTACCATAACATGGGCCAACCCAAATTGTTACACTTAATTAATACTTTGTTACTTGCCAAATAAAATACACACCCTACAGCATAAATTATGAATTATTACAGTTTGAGACATATTGTGAATAATGCAAGACAGTAGAATTTATACTAATGGGCATACATGCATACTAATTTTTTATTAATTACAAGAAAATTAACAAAGAAACTTCAAACTAACATTTAATAAACCACCGATTCATAAAATTTCAGCATTTAAAAATATGAAGATAACTTGAAATAACAAATGAAAATATATTCATTTTTAAATAGAAACCATTTTGTGCGACAAAATCTCTCTTGCTGATTACTCATTCAGTTAAATTTAGTCTTAAGAATACCGAAAATTAATAACAACTGAAAAATTTCATTTACACATGCAAGGATACAACAAATAGTAATCACATTTGTGAATCCAAGACATTACATACAGCCATGCAATAAACAAACACCTATCACAATTTACAATTAACAGAATAATATCAGACACATACAACTGATTATCACTGCTATTATTGTTCCTCTAATTCATCTGATTTTATAAAAAAACTATATTAAGAAACACATTGGGAAAATACACTATCTGCGTTTTTTTCACACGGGGTTTAACGTAACACCAACAGCCAGGGATCATATGGCGACATTTCCAGCTTTTAAGGTGGAAGAAGAGCGGGCATACAGCCCGGTTGAACCACTGACCTTCCATAAGCTAGCTGTACAGTTCCTTTGGTGCCAGATGAGATTCAAACTCACAATGGTGAGGGGCTTGTGATTACTAATCAGAGACCATAACCACTCAACAACAGGAACTATTTGCTGATCTATTAAGTCATATTGTACTTTGTGTAATGCTTCCGGTTACGTCACAAGTTTGGCAAGATTTATAAGTGATATAGTTTACATCAATTGCACAATAAATGCACCAATTCTTATCATTGAGCCCCCCCCCCCCTCCAAAAAAATACTGTGATTCCACTAACATTTATATGTGATATAGAAATGCAAATACACAATAAATGCACCAATTCTTATCTTTCAGGCAAAAAAACCCCAAACATTCCGTGTTTCCACTAACATCACTCCAAAATACAGGGTAGGTCAGTAGAACTTTTCTTAAATAATTTTTTTAAGTTCGGAGATAATGTTCATGAAAATAAAATATTAACAAGAGAAAATTGGCAGAGACCAAAAAATGTATAGTGTAAGCAGAAAAAAGGGTTAGAAGAGTTATTGAAAACCAGGAACTTTTTATTTTATGCCTAATGTGATTAAGTTAACCTAATATTAAATTTCAATTGATAATGCTTGCCCTAAGTTTTCTGTAAGAGATTTGGAACTTTTTTTAACTAAAACGTGTTGTAAAAACATTGAAGTCTACTAGAAATCTCAAAATGTTTTAAAATCTTAGACTTAATCAGATAATCCAGCTTTGAAGATAGATAAATGTTAGAATCATCCATTTATTTCAAAGTAACAAAACAAACAAGCTAAAATAAGTTTTGATTAAAAACAATTTGATCATTTTGAATCTTGAAATAAAATTTTGAACATATCATAACAATCATTCCAGTAAAATAAATGCAGATAAAAGGAAACAAATTATGCATAAAAACAAAAAAAAATGGAATTGAGAGTAAAAACAAATAAATATGTAACTAATAAATATTGAACACTTTAAAACTATTTACAAGAAAATGTAACTACATTAAGATAAAACACAATGTATTCTGTTATACAACAGAGGTTAGAGATACATGCATGTATTGGTACAATCTGATTGGTCAATTTTGAGATTAAGTTCAACACCAACCAATCAGAGGCTTTAGTTTACACCTATTTATCAATATCAATATCAGAACACATAGGCTAAAAACTAAGAAAATTTGACATGGCAAGATGGTAACATTAGCAATTCAAAATGTTCACCATTATTATTGTTTGTTGTGTCTTTGTGCAAATTGAATCAATCCAGCATTTTCACTAAATGAATCAGGTTTTCGCTAGACATCAAAAGTTGAGGGTCAAAAATGACCCTTAGCTGATGACAATTCGAAGAGTCGACAAATTACCTTCTAATTTTATTGCAAATTTGACCCTTTGATACAAATTCTCAAGAGTCAAAAACTTTGACTTCATGAGTAAAAATGCTGTTGTTTAAGGGTCAAATGAAAGCCCTGTAAATCAGATGATCTTTCAATAACATTTACAGAAGTGATTTTGATTTCAAATAAATAAAGGAAAAGTTTATGATAGCAAAATTATGAAGAAAAACTATTAAAGAAAATTTCGCAACAGCAAAGAATTATAGTAAATAAAATGTAACCATTGTAGTCATGAAATAATTTCCAGGCTTAATATCAACGAAGTATGTCACTTACAATACATGACTAAACATCACACATTTGCCACCTTGACAGATGATTTCAAATAACTTCTAAAATAATACCTATTAAATACATTAGTCACAGTTTATGATAATAAACTTCGGAATTAGAAACAGAGAAAAATGTGCTGAAAATGTAAAGTGGCAATATTCCAAAGAAAAATGCTAAAAAGGAAACCAACATCGCTGTGATCAATAGCTCAAAGCTGTACCAAAATCCTGTTCTCTAGAGTTTAACTAAACTATACAAGATCACTTCAAAGACTTCAACAACAAGACAATTAAATGTGTTTACATGCTTACATTGAGTGGGTATGAAATGTGACCATTAATTCATTATCTAAATATAGGTCAAACTTTTTAAGTAATACAACATGTATAGAATAAAACTTTGTTTGGCACAGGATTTACTGAAATACACTACAAATATGAAAATTGTACAGCAGTAATATATGAGGAAGAAAATCAAGATTCAAAGAAATGTAACATTTTAGGAATATATGTCCATCTCTTTCAAGCACAAGGGAAATCAGCAATCAAATCACAAAAAAATTAAGCAATACTGTTCAGCATCTTCGAAAGTTTGAACCATATGAACTGTGAACCACTTAACTTCACTGGCCACTATAAGCCCCTGATTGTCAATATAACACTGATGCATAACTTTAACTTCGACCGCCAGATATTTTCATACTATACCCTGTCACATAGATTTTCTTGCACTCCACACACATCTATACCAATGTTAAAATAGATTAAGATTTCCTAAAATAAATATTATGTACAACACTTAACATTATGCTTTCATCATCTGCTGACACCAGTATCCAATCCGAGAATCTGCTTCATAGTCTCAAAAACTGAGAATGACACTGCTGTCATTGGAACCACTCTTAGATAATTTATGGTTATCCCGCGGTATAAACCATTCTTTACACCATGTTCAAAATAAACAGTTTTTAAAATTGACCACAATGATTTACTGAAAAATATGGAAATAATGAGAGATTAACATTATACATAAAATGATGGTCTAAGGGAGACAACTCATCACATTAATACAGTAAGCAAATCAAAGGGAGACAATGTAGGCATTAACACTAAAATTAATTACTCGTGTTGGCAAGTATGAAATCAGTATGCTCAGCTAATACAAAGATCTCAAAATTGTTCATCTGACTATCCAGTTGCTCCATATATACATGTACTTTCTTTATATGGAGATTTCAACTATATTGCCAGAACAATATATTCATGAATATCCTATTAAAAGATATATTACATCTGATAATAAAAGCACTTAGGCTCACATTCATGGATTTTAAGATTTAGTACACTTCTTTATTCATACAATAAGAAGCACTGTTTAATTGTGATTAATTAAGAAAGTAACTTACTTTTTATATTTGTCTGGTTCACATAACATCGTAGACAGCTGTATCTTCCTTCTGGCAACATCTAGTGGATATCTGTAAAACAATATTGATGTTATATGAAACAAGTTATCGTTACTCATGCCAACAGTACAACAATGCTAAAATCTGTTTTCCAACTTGCTCATTAGATAAAAATCATTTCATTCGTGTATTTAAGAACTGAAATAATTTCTACAATATGTAAACTATGGTTGGATACTCACACAGCAGACTGTGCAACAGCTCCAGCCATGCTTCCACACAAAAGTTTGGCAGGTAAAATGAGAACCAGTCCACCAGTATTCTTGGGACAAGGGCTTCCAAATATAGTAGGAAAATTATCCAACAGGAATGTTTTTGAAGTCTCAAATGTGTAAAATGATAATCCTGAAATATACAATTGACCGTCATTGTGTAATATCACAGAAATTTGATACAGTTCTGTCAATAAATGATAGTAGGTAATGATAATAGGATACCACAGAGGAATGATTACTTTAAAACCTTTTGCTACAGAAATATCAGAAATAGAATCTATCAATGATAGACTGCTTTAGATCAAATACAAACAAATTTTCTTTCACTGGGATTTAATGTCACACCAATAGCTAGGATCATGTGATGACTTTCCAGCGATGACAGTGGAGGAAGACCCCAGGCTTACACCTGGGTAGAACCATCCACCTTCCATAAGCTGACTGGATAGCATCCTTGCATGTGAAATTTGGTCCTGGATGGGATTCAAACTCACAGCAGTGCGAGGCTATTGATTATAAGTCAGAAACCATAATCGCTCCACCACAGAGGCTCCTACAAACAAACTACATGTATAAATGACAAAAACTAGCCAATGTATACCTCCATATGGAACCATTCCCAGAAGAGTTGGTACAATGCCGCGAAACAAGGCAAGTTTTCCTTCCTGTTCAGAGATGGTTTTAACAGTGTCCAGAACACCTTCATATATATGTTCTCCCTTCAACTGGAAGGCAATTCTTGCTCTCATTACGTCTAGTGGGTATGTTGCTAAAACAGCTGTCATCCCTATTAAAAAATAAGAGTGTCAAATTAAGCCTGTCTGACATCAGTCTTGTGATTAATTTAGATTATAGTAAAGTTATAAAACTGTTTATCAAATATCTGAGAGAAAATTAGTAAAGTTTTGATGATTTAAAGGTCATAACACTACAGTTTGCAGGGAAGTATGGCTGTTAACTAAACTTAGCAACAATATATTGTTGACAATTATTGTAACAAAGTTTAATGTAGACACCACAAATTTGCAAATTTCCGCAATTAATAAACAGAAACTCTACAGAGTTAAGAAGTTAAGTTTTACATTTTGAGAGTACAGTGCAACCTTTCCAGAGCAACAACCTCCCTTCCACAACAGCATGATTTTTCCCACTGTACGATGTAACTATTAATTTCACCTCTGTAGAGCAACTACCTCTCAACAACATAATTTTGTTTCTACTAAAGGGTGTTGCTTTGGAGAGGTTGCACTGTAGTATTTTTTTATTTTTAATCATAGCAAACTTCAAAGAAATAGCATACCTGCCAGAGAGCCTGATGCTAAGTGTACCAGATGTTTGTGATCATGATGTGTGACTTTCTGTAAATACTGAAATATTCAATGTATAGTAATATGATAAAATATTGTGTAAAATACATGAAAAACAGTAAATCTGTCATTTTTTGTTTGTAATTATTCCTTTTGAATCCTTGATAGATAGCCTTTTAAAAATGGTCTATGTTACTTTTCATACTATTTACATAAAGTAGATTGTTCAAGGTCTTTAATGTACAAAAAGATAGACAAGAGACAGTTCTGGAACACAACAAAAGAAAAGTCAACTAGGGTCATAAAGATAATCTATAAACAATGAATGATTCTTTGTTCTTATATTTTGTAATTGGACTTAATATTTTTATGATTATGTGTCATTTTAAATACTCCCTGTTTACATTATATTTATTCCAATCTTACAGAAGCAATCTTACCAATTCAGTAGCATAAACTCACCCCTCTATATTGTTCATAGGACATGAACTGTATTGCTGCATAAGGGAAGACTCTAACCATCTGTACATAATTACCCTTATATAAACCAATAAAGCCTTCCTTGTGATACACACCTGTCAGTGATGTGAACACACCTGTTGATAAAACAATATTGTGAGTAAAAACAATTAGAGAAAGATATACTACTAATCAAAGGAAATATCTTACCATTAACAGGGCGTTCACTTGACCCGAGGACCCGGATTTTGATTCACAAAAATCGCAAAATACCCAAAACTGACCCATTTCAAATATGCATTTATACTGTAATATATTTAATGATTATAGATATTGCAGTATAAATGCCTATCAGTAAGTGATCATTATGAACGACTAAATAATTAGAATAATGAATTACAAACAACAAACAAAATCATGATCATATTCATAAAAAAATTCTCACAAGAGAAAGTTGAACTTATGATTTATGTATCTTTCATTGTTATGCAAAAGTTTTCCAATTTCCAATCTTCCCTTTTCCCTTTAGGCTTTTAACACAGGCAATTTTCAAGTACATGCATTCTGTCTGTCCAGTTACATTCAGTTTATTTTCTATTTGACAACAAAATCTTACAAACATTTATAGGGCAAGGGGGAGTCTTTGTGTACTTGACAAAAATAAATTTTGTGGCATAAAGGTTCAAAACATGCTTGTATCAATAAAACAGCTGATAACAATATCAGGGTACTCATTTGACCTCTAACATAACATTTTGACCCTTGAAATTAGTAAAATAAAGCTTCTGACTCTTGAGAATTAGAACAAAAGGGTCAACTTTACAATAAAATTAGTAGGAAATTTTGGTGACTCCTCTGTTTTTTATCAGCCAAGGGTCATTTTTGACAAGGGGCGTAACGATTAACCAATATACCGGTTAACATTGCAATATGAATTCTAATGGTTTTTTACCAGTTCGTTTTTCTCTGATCTGGTTTGTGTAGTCATGGCGATGCCACCGATGAAAAGATCTCAGAAAAAAGACAAATTTACTAGCAAACAAATTCATCGCTACATTTTCGTAAATGCCAGAAGACATCAATTCAACGCTATTTCATTTTTATAAATGATAGGTCTTGATTGACTTCATTCTAGCACATTGGTTCAAATTCAGTTGAGTCAGAATATGATTTATTATCACACTCCAGGACTTGCTATCCTTATGTTCTGACGTTATTTAGTTACAAACAATGTTCAAGGCAAATATTTTCCTTTTAAATTCTTGTTTTGTTTTACTCTCATAAGAGGGATCAGTCTAAGTTTAATTCTGTTGAATTATTTGCCATACTAATTGTTTTGCTTCATTCTGAATAATCAAGACATTTTTTATTGGAATCTGAAATTTCAAGGTCTGAATAAATCTTAAAATGTGTTGAAAACTTGAAATGATTTTATTGTGCTTTAATAAGTTTAAACACTGTATATATAATATTGATCCATTTAATTTTAAGACGATGTGAGTGCATCAATTCCTGCTTTGCTTTTCTGCGCGATAAAATGCGCATTGCAATATATTGTAATACGAGTTTTGTGTAATGTAATATACTGCAATACGGTTTTTACCATACTGTTACACCCCTATTTTTGACCCTCAACTTTTGACGTCTAGTGAGCATCCCGCATTTTCCACACAAAAGAGAAAACAGATAAGTCACCTTTCAAATATAACAAGTCACTTAACCTGTGTTTCTGTAATATTTGTTGTGTCCTTGCATTAATATTTTCACACGATCGAGAGGAGCAACAACTGTTTTTGCACAGCATCCTGCAGTACCTGAAATTTAATGCTCAGATTAATAAGTTCTGTTATAATCATATCGACTTCAATTAGATATAGACCAAACACAATGAACTTACTAAACACAGTAAAATCTAGACATTAAAACCAGCTTCAGGATGAAAAAATAGGTTTTCATAATGAAGTGACCTCATTATCAAGTTGAAATAAAAAGGAAAACAACAAACAAACAAACCATAAACAGTCATTAAAATGAGTTGATCTTAACAACACTGAGATTGAAGCTAAATTAGGCATTATTGTTTGTAAAAAGACTGGCAGGCACTGCACTACCTTCAATATTAAGCTAGTTTGAGTTACTACCCAGGGCTTTCATTTGAGCCATAATACAGCATTTTGACTCTTGAAATCAGTTAAAATTATTAACAGTTTAACTCTATAATTACTACATTTTTGTCAAACGCTATGTGTTTTTAACAAAGGTTCAGGTGCTGCCGGTGAAATCATGAATACTTTTCAGGGCTGTATGAGTATAGTAAATTAGGAGCGAGAAAATACCATGGTCTCAACCGGGGATTGAACCCGGGACCCCTAGCACTATAGGCGGACACTCAACCACATCACTAATGAGTTAACCCAACAGCAAGGCTGTTGAAAGTGGCCCATATTCCTACAATCACTACACATGTGAGTATAAGAATACTTCTCCTAATCAACAATTTTTTCTTCTGCATAACATCAGTACTTAATTTTTGATGATTTCTGATCATCATCATGATCATCTAGGAATTACTTAAATTTAAAAATCCAAATTTACCCACACTTACCTCCAGCCAACAGTGTCTTACAGATGATAAGAGGCCGCTTTTTATCTTCAAGCGACACTTGAACCATTCTAGATAATGTATCAATACACTTATCAAGTCATGACTTTTCTCACAATTCGAGTCATTTCGCAACTTGTCGTCGTTTGATTTGACATCTATTGGTGATTAATTATGTGGGAATGGTTTTAAAATTAAAATATTTTTCTAGGTCATTTAAATCGCGTTTCATTCATTAACTGTTAAAACTTTACACATAAAGTGCGGCTATCTCGCACATTTTAAGTACTGCAGTGATAACTATTCGAAATATTGATCTGATTCAGCTTTCACTGTGTTTACAATTTCACCGGAAGCGAAAGTAACCCAAGGATAAATAATGAACTCAAACTAAAAGAAATAAAGGAAATAATTTGAATTACCTCCCTTGGTCTCGTGTCCGTACAAAAGCTTCATACATTACAGGACAATGGCTTTTACCTTACGTTACGTTCACATCTATAATTTTAGTCTACATTTTATTTACTTATTTTGTAAACAAATACATTATCGATAATAAGCGATATATACGAGAAATATATGCGAACATAATAATTTAGAATATTTTGTGACAATTTTGAATGAAAATGTAGTCATTGTGTTTTGGCAAAACTGCAATTTACGGGATTTGTCTGAATAACATTTTTTTGTCTACCCTTCATTTTTTACTTGATGTATTTGTGGTATGCCATTATTAGCTAAGTTTTTGTTTAACACCATCTTGGACCAAGTAGCTATCATATTCCGTCCATGTTCCCACTGCCACCTCCAACGACGTCATACCATTGTTTACATCGATGTACCAGTAAATCAGCAGCTACACAAATTTATTTACAAAACACATGGTTTTGCCACTATTTTTACTGTAACAGTTCTGTATATATAATATATGTGTTTATGGTAGTTTGTATGCCTGTCTGCCCGATTAGCTCAGTTGGTAGAGCAGCTGACTTGCAAGCAGAAGGTCGCGGGTTCGAGCCCCGCATCGGGAACGATATTTTCTGCCTCCTTTTACATTACAAATATCTCGGTATAATGTTATTCTCGAGCATTTAGTCTGATCCAATGACTCCTCGATACAACAAGGTTTTACTGTACACGGATGCCACTTGTGTGTCCTGAATCACGACAAATTAGCCTCTGGGGTAAAGACCACAGGCAGATCAGTTTGAAGTTGAACAATAGCCACTTCTTAATACAAAGCCATCGATATAAACTTATACAAACCCTCTGATCAGTACCTGTGTATATTTATTCTCACAATAATGGTAGTGTTCGCTAGTTTACCCGAGTGAATGTTCATTACTTAGGGCTTCTACTAGCCAACACAGATTTCACATTAAACTGATCATGAATCTACATCACGAATAAGTTTTCGGAATCCATAGTAATACACTAAGCTTCAAAAATGGCGTAAGCCGTGTACACGTTTTATAATTTACCAGAGTCCAACAGAGTAGGCCCTACCAAGGCATATCCGAGGATTCCAGAACCTGTAACCCTCTGCCAGTGAGAATAATAGCACATCTATGTGTAACTGTATTTAAACTGGTTCCCTTTGACTGTGGTTGCACTGCAACATAGAACGGGGACAAGCTTGAAGTAATATTATGTATACTTTGGTAAAAATGTGTGCTTCTCAGTGAATTGAATGACTTTTCCTTCAATGATATTGGTGTATAAAAATAGGGTTTTTAAAACTTCTAGTTGAATTATTTGAACAAATTTTGTCCATATCAAATGAACCACGTTCTAGGTAAGTCGATTGTTGGCGCGACAATACTAAATATATTCTTGAAAAGGTCAATGGATGTTCCATTGAATTAGAAATCAAACTTGCTTCAGATCTATTTATTTTTGAGAGATAGAAATGGAAGAAGAAAATGCAGTTTTTTTACTTTAGATACAACGTTAAATATGCTATAATATTGTTTACAGTTTGATTAAGCGATGACCATTATGACTGCTGCAAGGTGTGAAACGCATTAATAACGGGCATAGATTTGTACGGTGTGTTATATACACATATATTATTATATTATGCCCTGGAGGTACAAGTATTGACTACGGGGAGGTAAAACATCACCTAAGATTGCACATTTTCAATAATATTAATTAGATTAATGTTTTGAATATTACCAAATTTTGCCAACAGATTGTAAATTATAAAGTGAAGCGCTGTTGAAAGTTTCAACTGATTTGGTGCTACAGGGATATTACTAAACATGAAATCACACTGAAACATATTGTTATTCAAATTTTGTCAAGATTTTCCCAGTGTTGACTCGGTCGTATTAAAGGTAGAAAAAAATTATGTGGCTCAAGTTGGTCTCTACAGGCCGGTGTGTCGAGGGACGAACACCCGCTGATGCGTGTATGTGGTGGCACGGTCATGCAAAGCTCCCCTGTCTTTTTGATCCTGTAAGTCATCCCCCTTAGAATCATTGTCTATTTGCACATTTTAGATATCACCTTTAAGTTTGAAGAAATATGGAAGTAAATTAGGTTGTCTGCATGGGCTATTCCTTTAAATTATTTCTATATACAACTATTTAACCTTACATATGTATTTGTTTTTTTAAGAATCAACCTCAGTTTTCACATGCAAATATTGTCCGTTGATTTTTTTCTTTGGCTCAAATAAGTTCCCGCTCTCTCATCGTTGTCTGATTGCACCAATAAATTTCAGACAGGAAATAGGGAGATGACTAGAGAAAAAGGTATCAGAAGGGCTAGGTAATGGAATGGGAAGGTAAGGGATTATCTGTAACATATGATAAAAAAATCATATAAAAATTGACTAAATGTGTAAGCGCTGGGACGTCGGAGCTATTGATCGTGATTTATTACCCTCACGTATTGGTAGATATATTTGAATTTGAGGGACTTCCCATGACTACGTATTCACTGATAATATGTGTGTTTAATTATACTAAAACTATCTGCGAAATATGACCACATCGAACTCAGTTTGTCATTTTTCATTATCCACATTTCAGTTCAATGACTACAAACGTATGATTTTAGCATTAGACAAATCTCAATGATTATTGAGTATTTCCATGAAATTAGGGTCAATGGTAAATACGATATAGTCATCCGTGAACCATATTTTGAAATCGATTTCTTTCCATGTTTAGATCCATATTTCCAATCACTTTATACCTTACTTTTTCTTTGAAAAAAAAAACACTATCGCAGATATATTTTCAATATCACCAACGTATCACTGGTGGAATCTAAGGGACTGTAAAAGACACATATCGTACCGCGCACGTCACCTAAATGACAGTATTGAAAAGTGTGGAACTCCTTTTTAATCAAGTTTCTTGATTTATTGATATAATCTAGTAGCTGACATTGCCTTTAGACATATTTAACTTTGATATTAGTGCACTAAAGCTTAATTCCATTAACAGTGTTCTTGATCATGCGTCACAGGTTGGAAATACTATGAATAATTGCTGAATAACTGAATTATATTCCAATTTTCATCACGCGATAGATTACATTAGGCATAAATTTTGTCGTGGTAGAATAATAAAACTTCTAGTTTAAACATAAACACAATGCAGGTTCTGTTAGACTTAAACTGTCGACATGAGGAACATTTAGCTGGAAGTATTATCAGTCGTCATAAATAAAATCCTGAGGGACATTTTTTCCTATTTGTGGATTCAAAAATGGAGGCATTTCAAAATATCAAATGAAATTTTCGCGATGTATAGCTCTATCTACTTGTAAATGCAATTGTTCACTGAAGTTGACTATCCATACGATAATCGTGAAAATGAAAAAAGAAACATTTAAGAATTAGAGATTTCAATTTTGCTTAGGCTATTGTGTGATGTAATGAATTTCAAATTCATTTAATGGATTCCGTCAGATAATCTTATCACTTGTACTCACTCTTTAAATCAACACCACAAGTTCAAATTTGATTAATTTATTACACAATATCGCTGAAAAACAATACTCATAAGAATAAAATTACGAACAAGAAACATTCAAAATAAAAACACCTCCCAACTTTAAAATCAATGCGCATGCGCAAATAATTTACATAGTGTCAATTTTATTGCCAAACGAGTTCATCTTCGTCTCCTGTACTGTTCATTACATGAGCTCTTCCCTTCGTTGTGATCGTCTGTCCAGTCTTGTCAAGGATAATTAGCGTTAGGAATCCAAGCACATTATATTTGTTTACGAGATGTTCCTGAAAATAAAGATTTAATCAAAAACATTTCAGTATGGTGTTGAAAATCGCCATTGGGAATGAGTGCTACTCTAACACGCTTCTCATTTGTCACAGAATGTAACCACATGAGCATGGAATACACCACAAGTCCTGGAATCAAGTTTTTTTTTTCTTGAATTCACAACCGATTCTGATTAATTACAGTGGATCTAAAGTACTCCCGATTAATGCCAGGCGCGTACCTGTCTATACGCAAGTACCCAGCTGAGTCCACATCGTTTTCCAATAATATAATAATAATAATATGTGATATGAAATATATAGGGATGGTAAAGTAGCTTTAATAAGAAATTAAAATCAACCAAATTCTTGACTGAGATGGAGTTAAACTAGCTACTTTCTGAACAATCATATTCTTGAATCCACTTTAATTTAGTCCGGGTAAGCACCTGTATGCAAATTACCCTTAGTTCATTGAAATCTAACGAGTACAAAATATAAAAAAATCCAGAAAAAAATCACCGGAAAAGATGATTTTTCCGTTCGTTCGGTCGAGTGATATGTACATCTTGTAAATACACGCGTATATCTTAAAACATACAACGGAGGTCATACAGGATTGACAAAATGTCATACCTACTTCATGGGCGAGCTTCAAAAGTATTTCTGTAATCTTTTCCTAACATGACATGAATTATCGAAGAATCAACACTTAATAACATCTACAAATTAAGACTTCACTGATTTATTGCTGCCATTCATGTAATCTAAATTGAGAAGACTTGTAATAAAGTTAATGACTACATCTACGCGTAGGAGACAAGAACTACGCAGTTTTAATACATGCCCGGTACTGGTTTTACGCGACTTTTTTTTGGGGGGGGCGATATTTGAATTTTACTTAAGTTATTAAAACCACTGACGGATCTTTTATATAGAATCATGGATGATGACATATCTGTGGTGGCATGTTTCTGCATAAGATGATCAGGATATTTTCGCGAAAATCTATCAGATTTTTATGCCGGAAAAACAAAGATATTTTCACGAAATTCAATAACTTTTCATGATAAGATTTCTTCACCAGACAGTAAACGAACTTATTAAGAGGACGATAAAACATTTCCATGAAAATAAAACATATTTTCACGAAAACTTCAAAATCCTTTTCGAAAATTAACTTGCTAAGGGTATGCAGAAATATACAACAGTACATATCAGACCTTTATGTAAACGTATATACGAGGGTATATCTTTTCTACTGCATCGTCGTTTAGACTTAAAGAAAATCCAACACATTCACACTTGCCTTTTTTCTTCGTAAATTTCTTCAAATAGTTTCATTGATCATGTCGACTGTATAGTTTCCCGGTTGATAAGTTTTAGTTGAAGTTTTGGAAAATGAATGCCTCCAAGTATATCACGCTACGCGCCTGACTAGAAGTGCATGCATAGTTTATAGACCTATAACGTGAAGTGACTGACTCTCTGAGTGTAATTATCGAGATATTCCAGGACTACTGCTGTTATAAACTTTTAATCGTTAATTGTAAAACGTCATCAATGTTACTTGTCACGTCTTGATGAAATATTTGATACACATGTAGTACATGCTGAGGCCGTGACCGTGGTCCAGTTGTTAGCGCGCTAGATTTGTTACTCCCCGATAGGATTCAAATCCAGGTCGTGGCAAGTCATACCCTTCTATGAAAATTTGACAAAACTGTCGATTTTACTCCATATGCGGAAAAGTTGCCGGCTCCTTGTGGAAGGTTAAATTAGTATTGGTTAGTACACAATACAGAAAAACTGGTTAGGTGAAACGGCCGCCGTATATATAACTGAAATATTGTTGAAAACGGCGTTAAGCCCAGTGACAATGTCATAAACAATCAAACAGACGAGACAGATCGACCGACCGACCGAACGAACGAACGAACGAACGAACAAACAGAACAAACCAACAGAAAAAAGGAATGACGTCACCGTAGTGATATAAACATGTACGTAAAGTGAAGAATTACTCGGCGTCGGTGAAGAATGGTACGAACTTAATTACACTAGCATATTATGTGAGAACTATTGACTGGTCCACTGTAAGAACAAATAATCGTGAATTTTATTGATATTCTCATCATTGATTGGCATTCTTTTTTTTCATTAACGATATTCACCGGATATACTTTGCTTGGGCAGGAACAGCACCCATTATTAAATCGTCGATCTGGTTAACTTATTTTATGTTGTACATTATTTCAATGTTAAACACTGACAGACACTGTTCCCACTTTACTGAATAAAGGCCTGCGTTCAATAAAAAGGCGCCAATTAAAAGGTTGGCGGAAGTCGTGTCTCTGTAAGTATGACTTGATTTGATATTTTTTTCAACAAATCTGAAGGCGTAAAAATTGTATGTATCTGGTTGCTCGACCAACTCGATTCTTTTCACCGCGACCTTAGATTTTTCCCTATGCCCGAAGAATGGTATCACTTTTCTACCTTTTGGCACAAAAAAATCCCAACAGCGGCTTTCAAGAATAACAATAAATAAATAAATAAATAAATAAATAAATAAATAAATAAATAAATAAATAAATAAACAAATAAATAAATAAATAAATAAATAAAAAATAAATAAATAAATAAATAAATAAGTAAATAAATAAATAAATAAATAAGTAAGTAAATAAATAAATAAATAAATAAGTAAATAAGTAAATAAATAAATAAATAAATAAATAAATATGTAAATAAATAAATAAATAAATAAGTAAATAAATAAATAGAAATAAGCCATTTTTACGCCTAACGTGTGAATCTCGCACTCGTCCAATTCTCTATCATCAGATTAGATTCATGGCCATTGAGATTTGAGTGTGAATCCAAGTTATGTGTCATCTACTTATGGCCAAAATGATTAATATCTCTGTAATAAACATTATGCAAATTGGCATGCACATAATGTTTATTTACCCGTCCCGCGATAAAATTTTAAATTACATGTATGCGAATATTACCTGTGTGTCCCTTTGTGAGAATTTTAAAGCTGACCACGGCATCTTTTTATAATATTCTTGAAAGGATTCTTCATCATGATCAGAGCTGATGAAAACGACCTCCAACTTGTGACCTTTGGATGCCATGTTTCTGTAGAAGTCTGCAAGTTTTGGTGTGAAAACTCTACAAGGTGGACACCATAGAGCCGAAAAATATAATCCTTAAAATAAAGGTTCAATATACATGTATCAACATTAATCAGAATAACCGGTCCATTTCGCCTTCAGCGATTTTTCAAGACTTCTTTTTTGCTCTAGTCTTGCATGCATGGAACACAATGGAAATAAGAGTTTGTCTCTTTTTGTGTCATCCCCGGTGTTGATATACATGCCATGGACTTAATTTCATCTGTGTAAGTTTTACATTTGCCATCATGTTTTGTATCCATATATATATGTGTATCTTTATCGAAATAGATAATAATAAATTATAATAAAAATGCATCGTGTCACAATGTTAGATTCAATGTACGACAGACTCAATGGTCAACATGAAGATATCCTTTTGTACAAATTGGCAATTAAGTTTCATGTCCGTTTTTTTCACGTGCACCTTACTACGTGAACTATACAACGAACTCTTAATTAATGCGTATAATATTATACAGGGCACATATCTATGATCCAAAATATGATTAAAACGATGTCCAGTACGTTTGTTTAATGATTCAATGTTGAGCTAAAAGCGTCGAGCGTTCAACTACTTGAAATTTTCTAAGATGAAAACAAAAGTGACTAAAAGATGCACCGATATTTTTTGTGTTATTGTTATAATGCCGGTACTGATAAACTTCTTAATTGAATAAAACATGTTGCAAAGACCCATAATTTCTTTCTAACGGTTAAAATAAAATTGTAAACAAAAAATGTCTTCATGACTAACAAAGTGAACATAAAAGTTTTTTTTTAAAGTAGGAACGACGAACATATCATTGGGCATCGGACACCAAATACAAGCAAATGAATTATAACGTAACAAAATAACGAATTAAATAGCAAAAAAAAACCTGTTTCCCGTATAGAAAATTGCTGCTAAAATGCATTTTCATATACCTAATTTTCGGAAGCTAAATTTCGCTATATTCTAAATAAGCACATAAGGCAGAGACATTGCACAATTGTGCAAAATTAAAAAGAAACTCGAACTTACCAATATATTGAATATCATCATTAAACCAGTAATCATCGTCACCATTGATCAGATTCCCCTTCAATAAATTCAAGGTTTGTTCCATCATGAACACTTAATGTATCACTAATTGCTAGAGATAGATGTATGCTATGATAGCGATTTTTCACTTGTTCGTTATCACGTGATTTCACTACAATATTGTATATCTATCTATATTGATAAAGGTGATTTCAACGCGACGAAGGGACGTTGATATGACGAAACAATCGACCCATTATATGGAGTGATGTAGCTTAGGATTCTGCATAAAACATCGTAAACTCTCTGTATTGGTTTCTGGCTATAAGGGATCTTGCTCTTATTTTCTCTCTGAGATACGATCTTATACCTGATGTTTGTCCATTAAAGAGCTTACTATGCGGCATTTATGCAATAAAGTCTCTGGAAGTGGAAACATAAGGATCTCAGTAAATATCTCACTCAAAGTACATTTCGTCGGCTCATTTCTACCACTCCGTAACTCAAATTTTTGCCTGTATTGAGATTTTGGTACCAATATTTCGTCTCGATGAGCTCTTTACAATGATCATACTTAACTGCGTGTAGATCTATCCTAAATTTCATAATCAATATCTCACTTAAAGTTAATTTCATAATCAATATCACACTTAAAGTAAATTTCATAATCAGTTTAACCTCAATTTAAAAAGTTAACCAGTTTTTTTCTGTATTTTGAACTGTATGATGAGATCAACTGAATGTTGCAATATATTATCTTGCCTCATAGGTGAACTTAATATATAGGCTTTACTGTTTTAAATTAGCCCAAAATGCTTAATGTATATTAATTTTGGACTGCTTATACTAGTACAAATGTACCTAAGTTCTAAGTTGTGTACTAACTACTTGAAATACTTAGAGCCGAATAATTCCTAAGCATTCACCTTGTATTTTATTGTACTAGAAGAAAATGATTGAACACACTTGTTTGATTTCCAGGTGACTATTTATATAGTCAGATCAACATTCATATTGAATACTCGAATTCTTGTGTATGTATTGTAAAATATAAGAATGAATTCACTTATTTGGGTTCTTCCAAGAATCGAGTTTTACAAGGTTGACATTCAGAAATTTAGCTACGGGTATATTTTTATTGAATACAATGTATAAGCTATCGTCGTGGTTAGTTGAGGTAATAATGAGCTTTAAATTATAAAATACGAACATGTTAATTAACAGTCTCTCTTTTTATTGTATTCTAATACAAAACAACGAACCTCATTAAATTGGTTTTATTAAACACCGCTGTCATAGCAACCATGATATCACTATTTAATTGAATATGGTGGAATAATAACGTGAACTAACATTAAACGATAGCAGTGAATGTAATTATTAGCAAGTAATTTTTTTAAGTGCATTGTAAGCACTTTGTCTTGATATTGAAGTTAAGGTATTATATCCATAATAATTATTTACCTTTTTACGTATCTGCACAATTTTACACAAAAATGTTAACATTATAGTATTAGTGTAGTCCAATTATTGTTATGTCTTTGTTAGTTGTCCTAGATACTTAGATTTATTTTATAACACATTTTGAAAAAAAAATGTGCGAGTTGTTGCCCTTGTTGAAAAAATAGAAAAATAATAATTGCTGAAAGTATTGCACGGTGTCCTATATTTTTCTTTATGATACTAGACTGATACTGTGTTTTTGCATCTTTTGAGTTTTGAGTTTTCGTTGAAATGTCGATGTTTTTTAAATCTCACGGTATATTAGTTTATATTAGTCATATATGTGTGTGTGTGTGTGTGTGTGTGTGGCAACCGAAAATTGAATCCGTTACTCACACAGGACATTAGCATATTGAAGGGATGGTGTATAATGGTATGTTAAGTCATAAAATGGCCACTCGGAACCAAAAGCACATTTATGTAATATAAATGCATGTTATTCCATCTTGTTTTCGTCATTTATACCATTTGTATGATATAATACTTGTTCACATGTTATCACTAAATATGTATGTATATTGTAAAATATGAGTGTAAATAAAAGATCTATTCTGTTGTGTTCTGTGTATGTACAAAATAAACACTCATTCTCAAAGTAAAAGCCAATCGTCTGTCACAGGTATATCATAGTAACGTCAGATTTTACAGTTTCGAGAACCACAGAAGACCAATTATGAACCAGATAGTGAGTATATAACATTTCTTTAAAAATAACACTTTATGTAATTGAAAAGTGAATTTAATTCCTGGAAAATGCAATCACACACAATCAGGACCCTAGGAAAAATTTATAGTCACAAGCAAGAATCATAATTCACATAATCACATAATCTTAAACATGTATTCCTTTAAATATGTTTTGCTACTCTTTATAATTCGTGCCAGAGTTTCAACATAAGTTGCTCAATAATAATAGAGTATCACAGACTTAAAGCATATATTTTTTTATTAGTTCTGTTGTCACAGAATTTATGTATCATTACGTGACACATCCTTGTGACATTGTTCAAGTATATGAATGTTTACACAAATAATAAAAAGAAATATCAAAGCACATCAACTATAGAAGTACTTTTGATTAATACAGAAAATTTTTGACTGAAGGGTTTCGAAATTATGAAAAAATCAGCCCATTAAATGTATCAATTATGTAGGGCTAGATGTATCCTTACGTGACACCTACAAGTGCATTTCTAGTGGAGTTTAGTTGTTTAGAACGTAATGTAAATAAAAGTTTTGATAGGTCTTCCTGTTTAAAAAATCAAACCAGTTATTACTGATTATATACAAGGAGAAAAATAACTCAAAGCATGATAAACAGTTTACGTGACAGTATCTTACGTGACGATTTTTTAAGTCTTAATATAGGCAGAGATGACAACGACGAAATCGCTCTTTCACTGTTAGAATGACAGTTTCTGAGCCAAGTGACCAACATACAGGATATGCATACCATATATTTAAAGTGCTATAAATATTCACATATAAACTAATACAAACGTTTGTGAATTTTAAAACAAATCAACAGAAAATGTAGCTAAAATTTCAAGACAGAGAAAATGTCAGATTAAAATTAATATATTGGTTGATGGAAGGTCGATTAAAAAATTATTGCAATCCAGCGATTCTGTGATAGGAACTTATGTTTTTAAGTCACATGAAATACTTATTAAACATCCTTTAAACCTGTTTCAGATATTTCTCTACTTATTATATTTAATCTAGACAGATGTTATGCTTTCTCGCAATGAATTATTAGAAACAACCAATATTATTTCAGCCATATACACGTGCAGGAAAGTACGGATTAGTGTACCGTATACTGATTTTTAGCGCAAGCAATATGAGGTGCTTCGTATTGTAGCAACCAATGAAAACCTAGTTTATAAAATCACAAACAGAATCATCCAATGAAAACCTTTTTTAGAAACACTACCGATTGATAGCAACAGTGTCAACATCCGTTTTGAGATAATTGCCATTTTTTGCAATTTAATCGGTAAATTGATGAAATAATGGATATATTTGGAAGAGGGCGGCGTTCCAAGCCATCCTTTCTTAATGGTATCGATGAAGAAACTCCCGCGTAAGTGATATTTTGACCTCATGAATTTAATGAACGAGTAATGCCAGATACGGTTTAACTCCATCAAATATTTGGGATGACATGCACGCATGAATGGTTATAACATTCAACATATTGCATTACTTTACATGAAATGTTGCATTACTTTATATGAAATGTATGCAAGATTTTTGCATATTTTGTTTCCCAGTAAGGTGCATTCTAGTTTGCTATGGTTGTGGTTTTGCCTAAGCATAGATTCTGCTTATTTTTTTCTGAGATATAATGTTTTACTGACAGCCAGGGTCATTTGGCAACTTGTCCAGCTTTATCAATGGAGGAAGACTCCATGAGTACACCTTGGTAAAACCACTGACCTTCTATAAGCTAGCTGGACAGCTTCCTCACCTGCAAAATTTGGTTCTAGGTGGGATTTGTAATTGTAGTGTTTAGGACTAGGAGCTGGTGATTACTAGTCAGAGACTATAACCACTCAATCACAGAGGCCCAACACAGTTTTTGCAAAAAAAACCCTAATTTCTCTATTTAAGTAATATTAAGCTATAGCCAAAAGCACCATCTAAATATAATTGTATCTAGATGTCCATGTTTACTCAATGATAGATTGATTTTATTAGCTTTTTTGGAAATTGATTTATTAGTGATCTGAGGTTGAACATCACGTTTAATTATTCAAGTACAGGGCTTTTCTCATAGGTAGGGGAAGGGACCTTTTTTAAATTTAGGGAAAAATAACACAGTGTTTTGCCAAAAAAAAGGAAAGAAAAAAATTGTTGTAAGCTGAATTATAGGGGAAAACTGCATGATTTTGAAATTTTTTCCTGAGGGGAAGATGCCTATAAACAACCCCTGCTATAGAAGAAAAAAAAACCTGAAGTTGTTTATATTGACCTTGATAACTTTTGACTCTTGTTCATATACTATCAGAGCTAGTTGATATCAACAATTCCTTGAAGCATTTACTCAATTTGTAAGGTTTAAGACTTCTCCAATATTGTTTTATATACCCCAATTTTTGTTAGAATGAATTTGCTTGAACATTAAGACTAGAAATTAAAATTTCGATTACAAGACTTGATTGGGCTTTTTTAGTGATCTTATATTTACCCAGGGATTTCCCTGGCGCAAGTTTCTTGCGTCCCTGATGCAATATTCAGCCGAGGGACTGGCATTGAGAGTGATCACTGGACCCTTTCCAACTCCAAATTTGCCCTCGGCATTTTCTGTGTGGGACCCCCCAAAATCCCAAGGGACCCCTAAAATTTTGGAGATGGGAGTCCCGGGGACCCGTGGGTGAAAAATATATACTTTAAAAGTCTTTGTTTAGTCAAATACTGAAGAAAATTTGTAATTTATTACATATTTCACTTAATTCTGTAGTAATTTTAATTTAACTGTCTAGTTAAACTATTGTTTTTCTTTCAGGGAAATAGAAAGTAAGCCAAAATCTCCTAGGGAACAAACAAGGTATGATGTAAATGAGAAGAATGATAGTGAGAAGGAAAAACAAGATGATGAGGATAACAAAGACAATGATGATAATGACAGCACTGATGACTCTGATGATGAAGATATCTTAGAGTAAGTTACAGACTAAAATATTTCCCATCATTTACAAAACTAGAAGATAGCTGAAATTGGTATTAGATGATGGAGACATACTCTTCTGTTTGTTGTTACTTGCTACAATATAACCTCACATCAATATTTAGACCAACTCATTATAGCAACTACTTGTTCTTGAGCCACTTCATGGTACAAATTTCCACTATGAAAGGGACCTGATACCAAAACTGCACTACCTCAGTATTAAGACTATTTTTTGGGCCCTAAAGTTTGGTCTTAATGTTGAGGTTTTACTGTTCAATAGTAGTTTTAGGTGATACAATCAAATCCATGTATTTAATTGACATTAAAACAACTAATGCAAAGGTATGCATTCATTGAAAAATGTAACTACCATTCCATGTGTGATTCATTTAAATGGAAGCATAGATACTGGTATGGAAACGTTTTTGAGTCGCTACCTGGTGGCTCAACTAGTGGTCCAGTGGTTAGAGCGCTGGACTTGTGAGCTGGTGATTTGGGTTCAAATCCCAGTTGCAGCAGGTCATACCTTCCATGAAAATTCAACAAAAATGTTGATTTACCTCCATATGTGGAGAAGTTGCTGGATCCTTGTAGATGGGTAAGATAGTACTGGTTAGAATACAGTCCTGGTTAAGTGAACTGGCCTCGATATATAACTGAAAAATGGCATAAAAACTCAGTGAAAAAAAATGGATACATTTTTATGTTAAGATTATTTATTCCTAATTATTTTTATTTATATGGAATGTGTAAAGTTAGTTTGTAGGACCTTTAAAGTGATTACAAATTTACAGGGGTTTTCTTTTTTTACAGTGATTCTGAAGAAGAATGGCATGATGTTTATACGGAGAATGCCAAACCCCCAAGTGCTCTAACTATTACACATGTAAACCAGACACACGATCTGCAGGTAGGAAATTTTTATTCATTTTTGTTAGAAAGCATTCAACATTCTACCTGAGTCTGTTGAGTCTTTTATGTGTCCATACATACAGAATGACTATGACAGAATTAAAACATACCATCTTACTTGACTGTAAACAATATTAGCTTCTTTGTCCACGATAAAAAATTCTGATAGGTACCACCAGACAGAATGATTTGGCCTGACCTGATATTTTACTTGGTGAGGCATGTATATCCAACTCTGCTGAAATGGCATCCATGAGTGCATTTGATCCTTAGTGTAAGTTCTGTTTAAATGTTTTATTTAATGACATTTGTGGACTTTAATATCTTAAGCTGGAAGACTGTTTTTAAGTGAAACAACTGTTGCTTTATTATAATGATAACATACACATTTCAGACCGTTACACTTTATCTAAATCCAAGTGTAAGTTTGTAGCATGTTAGTCGATTTGTAACATATTTTGATTTACCAGATTTGTGAAACAAAATATGTATAATTTATTTCTCATGCTAAAATCTAAATGCATGCATGCTATTAACCTATCTCATTAATTTTATTTAGGTCATCATTCTTTTTTTTATTCATTTGTACTTGTTAGTAATCAATAATAAACAAATAAATAAATCAGAATATTTTATATGGAGCACCCAGCATTGTTTGAAGTACAGTAAAACTTCAGTAATGAGACTACTTTAGGGACCCATAAAAATCAGTCATAATAATGAGATGGTCTCATTATCAAGTTAAATTATAGGGGAGTTATTGGAAACTGGTCCAAAAATATGTAGTCGTTATAACAAGGTGGCCAAGATATTGAGGTGGTTACTATTTATAATTTAAGGTTTTACTAAATTTAACTTAAAACATATGGATAGTAATAATGATCTAGGACTGGAGAATCAGGCTTAGAATTTTGTGTTTTGAGGTTAGAATCTGTCAGGACTCAATTGTGAACAATCACAAACCTTGAATGAGGTGTGAGTGGTTAGAAAATCACACCACACTAATCACCCAGGGTGAATTAATGAATAAAAGTTTTAAACATTAAGAACTTGAAAGTCTGAACCATGTACTAAGCATATAATGTTCATCTTTATCTGTTGTTTAATGACCCATTTAACAGCTGTGGTCATTTCATAGCTGCCATAGAGAGAGGGTAGAAGATACAGGAGAACTGGGCAAATATATCTCTACCATTTTCAAATCGACCTTATGGTTCTTTATCAAGCCTGGTGTAAAGCGCCATTACACACCTAACCTGCTTCGTGTGATTTTCTAAGCACGGTACTGGGCTCAGTAGTGGAGTGGGGGACACTGAAAAACGTCCCTGAAATATTGGAAGTTGGAGTCATGATTCGAACCCTTGACCTTTCAATCCGTGGTCAAGTGCACCATGCCACCCAGCATTATGGATCATATAAAGCTCTTCAAATAAATATAAACATGATGTATGATATTTTCCTATGTATTTGCAATAAAGTTATGAGTATACATTAGGACTGTCATACACAGCTTCAAAACTTATCTATCTGTGTATGAAATAAGATTATTAATATGACAAATAGATATAGCTTTTGACTGCCTCATAATAACAAATAGTTGAAAAATGAGTTAAGAGACTGTATTGTAAATATTTAAACGCTTATGAACACTAATATTTGCTCATTAAACTACAGAAACTATTTGCCTTTTATGCATCACTGCCTCATTTTATTCTCAAAAATATTGATTATGTTCTTATACTGGTAACAGATGCTTAATTAATAGTTTGGTATATTCAATACTACTATGTTATATTGCTATATAGATTATTCTAGGATTTATTGATCTGAGAAAAGTGATGTTGAACTTGTTTTTGTATGACTACCAGTATAATGGTAAAGTGTAAATATGTATTTATATGTGATGATTGTTTGTACTTTACAAATTCAGGCCATTCAGATGACATTGTTGCTCAGTCAAATCATTTTTAAGTCCGATTCTAGATAACACACACATAGACACTTATTTGAAAGATGTTTTACAGGGTTGCAGAAATGTTTTCATGTAGCTGGTAAAGTACTGAAGTAGAAGGGGAGTCTGGGGGTTCAATGCAGTACTATGTCCATTATTTCGTTAAAAGTAGGTGGCAGGAATGCTCAAATAGCCGATTGATTTTTCCAGCTCCTGGCTCATTTCTACATCCCTGTTTTAATATGATATTTATGTGTAATGCAGTATTTCAATTTGAAGTTACTAAACAGACAATAAATTTGCATAAACTTCCCTTTGGAGACACTCATAGCTGAACCATCAATCTATTTTATTATAATTAAGTATGCACGATGTAATTAACTTTCATTTTTACAGCAATTGGCTGATATCGAAGCCGCAGTCAATGCTGAACATCAGAGCTCTGAAGAATGGTTGAAGAGTCACAGTCTAGAATATATGAACCTCGACTTGAAGGATTTAGTCGACAAAGGAAAAGTTGGAAGGTAATTATACTTGAATAACATTCTGCATAGTGTTAAAATAATCAGCTAATAGACCCTGGTACTTGTATCAAGGCATAATCAGTTGAAGATCATTAAGGATTATCTGAGAGGCTGGATTCTTTTAATACCCAATGCTACTGTAACCCATGGGTTAGATTTTTTATTAGGTTCTTTTGTCTCGTACTGTCGACTGTCAAACAAGTTTCAGTTTCCTACTTGATTTGTTTTACCTTTCATTTCTGGACGAAAAGTCGGATGAAAAAGAAAATTTTTCATAGGAATGTTGGATATTGATCTGAAAGCATTGTCTGTTTACGACCGAATATGTTTAGTATTTATCTCTCCAAAGTGGCCTTCTATTGAGCAACAACCTCTCTTCAGCAACAGCATGATTTTTTCCCACTATTAATTTAACCTCTGTAGAGCAACAACCTCTCAACAACAACAACAACAACATAATTTTGCTACTTCCAAAGGGTGTTGCTTTGGAGAGGTTGCACTGTATTAATAAATTCTTAAAACTGCCGAGCATTATTTTATATTTATTTCATGAAGGTGTTATTATGGCTATAAACCATCTAAATTATTTTCTATTTTTAAAATTGAAATCTTGATCTTGTTTGTGTGTTTAGATGAGCAATGTTTCTATTTTTTCAATATTCATTTTGATGAAATTGTTAATACTTTTCTCCTTAAGATTTGTATGAGTATTTCTCTAAACAAAGGTTGACGTTTGTAAAAGAAAAGATTGTCTGTGTAGTAATCAAGGTTTCTGCTGCCATTCTCCAGTTTCGCAAATGGCAAAAAAAATCTGCAAGTGGCCAAAAAAATCAAATTAAGCATACTTTTTTGTATGCCCGGACCCTCCCCTCCATACATGTGATGGAAAAAATATAATGTCCAGTGGAAACCCTGGTAATGGTTTTCAGCCGTAACCATGGTCCAGTGGTTAGTGCCCTGGACTTGTAACCTGGTGATTCGGGTTCAAGTCTCAGTTGCTGCAGGTCATACCCTTCTATGAAAATTTGACAAAAATGTCGATTTTCCTCCATATGTGAAGAAGTTGCCAGCTCCTTGTGGAAGTGTAAGTTAATACTGGTTAGTATACAGTCCAGGAAAACTGGTTAAATGAACCGGCTGCTGTATATGACAAAAATTGTCAAAAAACAGTGTTAAAACCCAGAGACAATGTCACATAAAAGCAAACAAAACTAACAAGTGATGGTTTTCACTGTAAAACAAAACAACAGAAAATCAATATTTATGTGCATGGATATCAGAATGTAAAGGAAGAAGTTTTGCATCTATAAAACATTAATGGCAGAGTTTATATTAAGCTGCGATCATAAAAACATTCTGTTTGCCCATTAATGGATATTAGTGGAGTGATTTATTTGCACTGAGATGGTGGTAAATGGCTTTGTTGTGTGATTGACAATTATTTTATCATTTCTACAGATTAGAGCCTGATTTGAAGACTGGAAAGCCTAAACAACACATACAGTTTGATGCATATGATGTCAATGAATTTGAATACAAGTTAAACCTGTGAGTTTATCATATTGCATATATGGTCAAACCTGTGTTTGTGGCCACCCCTGAATAAAGAACACCCTGTGAATAAAGGTCATTCTTTGAAAAACCATCTCTGATTATTTATAACAGCTGACCTCCAAAGAAAGACCATCTGCCAATAAAGGCCACATTTTGTCTTTCCCAAGGGTGGCTTTAGTTCACAGGTTTGACTGTAGATATATGCGTGATGGGTTTTCATCATAGACTCACTTATTTTAATGCAATTTGTACCATTACTTATTGGTCAGATTTGGTTTATTTCATTCATGTACATAATTTTATACAATTTTTTATGATGACTAATAGATTAATTAATTACACTAGACTTTTCCCTAATTGACTAAAAAGCTAATAATTTCAACATTATTTTACACAATTTTGAATTTGACCATTTTTTTATATATGTCTACAAACATAGTGACAACTGTTATTAAATTATTTGTATGAAATTATATGCTGACAATGGTACAAATTTGTTCCCTAAAACTTTTACCTAAAAGTTACTTAGTGATGCAGTTATGGTATTTATTTTATCAAAGTATTTGTGCTATTTTTTCAGTGCTATAGAATCATACACAAAGAGAATAAAATGGTTATTAGCAGGAAGTAAAAGAGTAAGTATTTTGATAATCTCGTTCATTTGATTCAGTTAGATTATTTTTTTCTTCATGTCTAATTCACTTCTGTCTCGAGCAGACATCTATGTATGCTTGTTCTGTTGTCCAGTATGTTGCTGTACAGAATGAAAGTACATGTATATTTTTCTTTAAACTTAGTGTAGGAGTAATTCATAAGCTGTTGAGCTAGCTTATGGAAGGTCAGTGGTTCTACTCAGGTGGATTCCTTTGGACTTCCTCCACTGTTAAAGCTGGGAAAGTCACCGAATGACCCTTGCTGTTAGTGCAACGTTAAACCCCAGCAAAGTTAAGTAATTAGTAAATGCCTCAGGGGGCCTTCTTGGTTGAATGGTTATATTCTTTGACTATTATCCAATAGCCTGCCACTGCTGTGAGTTTGACTCCCAACTGGGATCAGATGAAATTCACATGTGAGGAAATGGTCCAGCTGGCTTACTGAAGGTCAGTGGTTCTACTCAAGTGTACATCTGGGGTCTTTCTCCACCATTAAAGCTGGATAAGTCACCAAATGACCTTGGCTGTTAATGTGACATTGAATGCAAGTAATGTTAAATATGCCTCATGGAAATATAAGTTGACCATTGATATCCATTCTTTGACATGTTATTTTAGGTGTTTGGAAATGTCAAAGGTGAAAGATGTGTTATCTGCGTGGACACTTCAGATGCCAACACTGGATTTGGTCGACTCACTGCTTTTCAGGAATCTCTCATTGTAAGTAACACTTTGTTAGTAATGTGTTCATGTGTGTCAATACTAATACAAGATGATGATATATGAAACCTGTTTCAAAATATAAACTGAAATAATGAATAGTCAGTGTTACCATAAATGTCTGAGTGCTGAACTTGTTTGAAAACTTTCTGTGACTTTTTTGTTTAATTTACTAGTGTGCTTATACTACATGACTTTTATGTCATTGTTTGGTAATTCGGCAAGCAAAGTTTATCAACAAACCTCTAAATTGGAAATCTTCAACTTCACATAAGTTCTTAATTTCCTAGTCAAATATGACCAACTTAAGCTGAGGCCAAAAGTGTGAACTACAAGTGCAATTTAATGTTGTTTTTTTTGATAGATGAATAGTTTTTTCCCAAAACGGGAAAACTATTTTGCCAAAAAAAAATTTTGCTGGTCATATCTGATAAAGAAATAAAAACTTACTTGAAGAAAGATTTTGAATTGAGCGGTTTGTTGATAAACTTTGCTTGCTGTATTACCAAAAAATGATATAAAAGTCACTTGGTATGAGCACACTGATTTACTGGTAGTTGAAAAAAATACCAAATGTCACATGTTACCTCTAGTGGTCATTATGAGTAGTCATTATTGCGATGAAATAAGAACATGTAATCATTGATAATGGCTTTATCATTACATTGTTATGAATACATTGAAATAAAATTGGAACTTGACCATTGAAAACACATAAGAAATTTTAATTTTAGGAACTAGATTAGAGGTAATATGAATGAATTTGAGATCCAATCTCAAATCTCATCTCATTGTGTCTGAACACATTATTTAGACTTACCATTTCAAGGCTTATTGTGAATATATATTGTCATAGGCAATTGTCTTTCGTGGTTAATACGCATATTAACTAATGGTTAAGTTCTATTAACTTACAGCATTTGATTGACGAACAAGTGCCAAGTAAGAAGGGTATATATTTGATGTCATTTGGTACAGATGTTGATCCACTATGGCCAGTGTCAAGAGATGTCAATATAAGAATGTGAGTATATGGGTCGAAAGTAAAAAATTTTATGAGTTAAAGTTAACAGTTAACATTAATGTCAGCTGTTGCAAATTTTATGCTAAATGTACTCAAGCTCCAAAATGCTAATACTATATTACATGTATATAAACAAGGGCGTAGCCAATGATATGCAAAACTTCAAATTGAAAAGTGAAAATATACATATAGCAGAAAATGGCATCTTAAGTTGAAAGCTAAAGGGGCTAGACCTGTATAATGATGCTTTGAAATAAAATGCATGTTTCAAATAAATTGTTTTCAATGCCCCGATATCCACCTTAAAGCTCACCATTTTAGTTCTAATTTATAAACAGTTCCTTTACTCCCAGCTGCAGGAATGGTTACCTCCCCTGCACCTATCCCCTTATGTGCCTAACATTCAAAGCTGGCTCCACCCTTGAAAAAGGTGGTAACAAGAGCACCCTACAATGAAAACAAAATTATGTACTACTGATAAGAGGAGAATTCATTAAATATACAATATTACCTCAAATAGTGACCACCTCAATAATTCCCCTATAATTCAACCTGATAATGAGACCACCTCATTATCATGACAGATTTTTCAGATCTTGAAGGTGGTCTCATTATAAAGGTTTTACTGTATACCAAATGTATATTGTATTGCCGGATATGAGACCAGAATTCTTGTCAGTCATTTATTTCCTGGAAAATATATTTGATAAGTAATTTACTGTTACATGTACTTCATATCTATGTTCAATTGTGTGCATTCCAGAGAAAACTTTCCTTAGTCCTTAAGAATATTAATATATAATATTATATAAATTATATGTATATATTTCAATTTGTTAACTGAGAAATATGTCTGTGGTCTATTTATCAGTATATTTATATACAATTCAGTTAGTTAGCTGAGAAAACTGTCTGTAGTCTATTTATCAATATTTTTTATATATTATATATATTTCAGTATTGAAGAAGCTAAGGAATGGGTGATGAGATTAAAACAAAGTGGAGGATGTAATCTACTCAAGGCTATGAAACACATTTATAAACTGAAAGATATAGATTCTATTGTTCTGATCCTAGGCAGTGTGTGAGTACAGATTTTTTTATTATCTCCCCTTATTAGAGTGTTACATAATTTTTCTCTAACGAAGCTGATTGATGATAGATCTGAGTTATATATACAGTGGATGCTCATTGGCTGGCACTCAATAAATTTAAACACCCCAGAAAACTAGAACTCATTCTCTGGTCCCACATGTTTTTGTTACATGTTCTCTATATTTCGAGTCCGCATGGCTAAAACCTAACAAACTCGATTGCTCATTTATAACAAAAAATAAGGCCTATTTGTGAGAGTCTTCTGAAGATTACTATCTACTATTATGGATATTTGGTCAATGAAAATCACCATTTAAGGTTCAAACTCATTATTTCTTCACAGTAATAGTGAGAATGTATTTTATCGTACTACTTAGATATATTGAGAACTGAATGTCATAAAAATTATTCATAAGACTTCACCATGCCTTGGATTTTCAAGTAAGGTGTATCAGATATATTACATGCAAAACTATCATGCCTGAAGTCTATAAACAACAGTCATTCATCATAGAAAAAAATTTATGTTTTAATTTTTTGATTCAATTTATATTTCAGTCCAGATCAAGTTTCAGACATTTTGTGTGACTTCATCTATCAGATGGGTGTTGGTCGATCTATTCCACTTCATTGTGTGGCTTATGACTGTAGCAATCAACTTACCAATGTAAATATCATTAAAAAATCATCCAAAAGATATTTTTACATTTTTAAGCCTTCGCCTCATAATATCACATTTCCCCGCATCTGAAGCAAACAAATTTTGAAAATATTGTGGCAAAAGAAGCCATTGCTTGTAATGAGCAATGGCTTCCTTTGCCACAATGTTTTCCACTCTGTCAGAGAGAAATAATCCAATTTTCTTAAGTAAATTGATGTTTTATTTATAAGCTTTGAATTTGGAAGAGTCCAAAATATGCTTATGAGGCAAATGGTAAAGTTATCATCTATTCTAAAATTTATCTAAACTAATACACACTTAATGTCCTGATTTCATTATAATCTGTATACAAACTAAGTGGGATAATGAATTCCTTTTATATATACAGATTTTTATGGAATACTTTAGTGACGTGATACAATTATTATTTTTTGAATGAGTGACATCACTCTTCATTGGGAGCTAGCACATTGAAGGGAGGGTGTATAATGGAGCACTAGGCCTAAAACACTTTTATCATATATATACATACATATTTATCATACATATACTTATATATCTGTATCATATATATACATATATATTTATCATATATTTATATACATATATATTTATCATGTATATACATCATCATATACATGTATATATATATACATTTTTGGGCTGTGCGGCCATTTAAGGCCAAATACACTTTTATACACCATCCTTTCAACATGCTAGCCCCCATATTTCACTCTTTGAACTAACGAGTTTCTAAACTTGATGTTAATCTGAAATTTCCTGTATATGGTGTTATATAGTACCTCAATATGTTGTTTTTACTGTATTTCAGATGACACTACGTAACATCGCTGAAGCATCACAAGGAAGATATCACTGTTATACTGCAAGTTGTGAAGTAAGTTAATTCAGACGTATTGATAGATGGAACCTTGTATTTGTTACTTGATTTGGGCTTCTGTTGCATTTTAATTTCATACATACCAAATTTCAAGGATTGGCCTAAATTGTTAATTATAATTCATGAGTACATATATTCATGGAATTTCAAATTTCAGATTGATATATTTTTCGGATACTTAAATAATTTTACGAACATCTTAATTTGTTGGTAGTTAAAATCTGTGGATAAGCTCACCCCACAAAATCCATGAAATTTAATGTTCCGCAAAAATTCACGAAACCACAGTATTATTGATAACTAGTTGAATCTCTGCACAAGTAAAGCAATGTATCAGTGACCTGACCAGAAGTTTTAATTTTAAAGATTTATATAACTTGAGCACATTTCACATATATATTGCCACATGATATTTCAGGAACAAATTTACACTGGTACAGATATCAGTGTATTGTTGAAAGAAATACAGAAAGCTCAAGATGTTATAAATAAAATTAAAGACATGAGACAGGGAATGATGGGAAGTGCACTTATCAGTATCATGAATGAGGTAAACATAGTTCAAGTTTTAAAATATTGCTTTGATGATACATTACAGGGTTTTCCCTAAGTTTGTTTTTTTTGGGAGTCTCAAGACTCCCATGCTTGCCATTTTGAGGGTCTCTGGTAAAGTTTGGGGGTCCACACATAGAATCATGTTTGGGATTTAGACACAGAGCAGGGAATGACATGCTCAAAAAACCATGAAGTGTTCTTTGAGTTGTTTTCAATTTCGATTCATCCTTGGTTGCCCCCAACCCTATTTTGACAAGTAAAATTGTTTTGTTTTTGTGTAACTTATTGTCACTGGGGTTTAATGCCGTTTTTCAACAATTTTTCAGTTATATACGGCGACCACTTCACTTAACCAGTTTTCCTGGACTGTATACTAACCAGTACTAAATTACCCTTCCAAAAGAAGCCGGCAACTTCTCCACATATGGAGGAAAATCAACATTTTTTTGTTAAATTTTCATAGAAGGGTATGACCAGGATTTAAACCCAGATCTCCGGGATACAAGTCCAGTGCACTAACCACTGGACTACGGCTGCGGCAACAAGTAAAAACTTTTGAGCCCTTTATTTAAAATGAATTAGTGTCACACATTGTTCTTGTAATATTCTCTTGTTATAATTCAGTCCTATTTTCCAGATATCATCAGAAGTGCAGAAATTACCACAATCAAGATTTTTGCCTCGTCCACCTGGTCACGACAAACCTCTCAAGATAGATATGCCAAAATTCCAACCTAAATCTTCAGTTGAATGGATCAATCAACACGGCCTTAAAGGTACCTCTACAAATATTGATGAATTTTATCTGATTCTTAGCTCATCTGTTACAAAAAAAAAGTCGAGCTATTATGATTGCCGTGTCGTCATCATCATTGCCATTGTTGTTGTTGTCATGCAAAAACTTTAATGTAGCCCATTACTCAAACACTTAAAGCTATCAAAACAACACTTGGAATACTTAATTATCATGACAAGGTGCAGTTGCAAGACAAAAGGCATTATTCTTAAAGCTGTATTTTTGGAGTTAAGCCCCTTTTTAACTTAGAATTTCGATCCTAATTGCTAATTACATAGAAAGATGTAAAACAGAGAAGCATTGGCACCACTCTGCTGAGCTCTTGTTTTAAAAAGAATTTTATATCTACTTAGAAAGGGTTTTTCCATTTGGTGTTTAATAGCAAAACTAATCATATACACATAACTATGTTAGGTTGTATAAACTTCAATCTTTGTGGCCAGTTCTCATTTATATTCTTCACTGTTGTATAAGCTTGTATTGACTGACATTCATCACACTGATATGTTTTACTGATACATATTTCCTGGAAATGGTCTCTGACTAGTAATCACAAGCCCTTCACTGCTATGAGTTCAAATTCCATCTGGATTTTTTGGGAAAAGGCCCCTGGCTTAAATTGGGAAACATATTGTGGCATGTTGCTACATTTTTGGAAATTTGAGAAATAATTTGTTCGAATAATACTTGCTATTGTGTGACATTTAACGTGAAATCTGGTGATATTAGAATATAATGTATAGTGTTAAAATCCGATAGGATGAAAATGCCCTGACTTGTTGAATTTCACTTGTAAAGAAATTGTCCAGCTAGCTTATAGAAGGTCAATGGTTCTACCCTGACGTAAGCCTGGGGCCTTTCTCCACTGTTGAAGCTGGAAATGTCACAAAAGTCTCTAGCTGTAGGTGCGATACTAAAACAAAATGAAAGAGAAAATTATTTAACATGGTGTAATGATATTTTCATTTTCCATTTCAGCCAAGCAGTTAGATCTATACCAGGTTTTAGCCCCAAATGCATATTCATATAAAGAGGAGTTTATTCCTGTGATCAAGAAAGCTGTACAGTCGCAAGTCCATGAGGTATGGGACATGGTTTACTAAATTACTACAAACTGGTTAATGTCTTTATTATAAGCCTTGTTCCTGCTGCTTATAACTTCCCTCGATTGTTTAAACATTTACTGTATTTTCTGACGACTACTCATTTCTAAAGTTGCAATTTTGGCTTTTAACAGAATATATAACAATTTCAATATGAGTGTAATATCATTTTCTACTTTTTGAATTAGCATCTCAGGTATACTTAGATTCATGTTTTTTGTATGTTGTTGTTGAACATCAAATTCTTTTAAGGTAAGGCCTAAAAAAGGTTTGCTTCCAGTTACCTGACCGACCCCACTTTTTGCGGTGAAACATATTACCTGCTGACAAGTCAAATGTAGTGGTGGTTTTTATTTTACAGAAAGCTATGGTTCAGTTTAAATGGCATGATGGGACGGTAAAGAACGTCCATGTTGACATGACACAGTTATTTGAGTATCAGAAACATCTAGCTGCCACTGTTAGTGTGTATGAAAGTAGAATTGACTGGCTTGCTAGTGGAAGTAGAAGAATATTTGGCACAGTGGTGGAGAAGAAGTAGGTTTATAAGTTAACTATTCTATAGCATATATGTATACATGTTATATATTTTAAATAGGAGCCAATTTTGGCCACTGCTCCATTACTAACAGCTGTAACTAATGTGAATTTGAAAGCAAGTGTGTTTAGTGATAAATTCATTTGTAATAATATGTTATAAATGTATGTTGTCTTGTTAGGCAACCTAATTCCTATTGCCATAAATTATTACTTAAAAGTTGACAATTTTCAATTGATAATGTGATGGGCATCTGTAAATCATAATGCATAGCAATTTAGATAAAAAAAGCCTATAACATTATGCTGTTTGTACACTGAGTCAAATTTCTAAATGTCCATCATAAAAAACTTGATTCTTGGAAGAACCCAAATGAGTGAATTAATTATTATGCTTTACCATACTTACAAGCAATCTACACAAAGAAATCGAGTATTTAATACTGTTGGATTGAATATATTAAAAGTCTGCCTGGAAATCAGCCATATGTATTCAATGGTTTTATTCCATTGCTATAAAATAAAAGATGGATGTTTAGAAATTTGGCTCAACGTATACCATTGTATGGAAACATTGGTTCTAGTCCACAACCTGAATACATTGCTTATTCTTTTTGTCATTGATATAACATATTTGTTATGTATGATAAAGTGTATAATCTATAATTATTTCAGTGTGGTTATACTTATGGACATGTCTATATCTAATGTTAACTATCTGGTGCACATACAACATTCACTCAGATTACTCATGGAACAACAATTAGCTAATAAAGAATATTTCAACATAATAGCGTAAGTATATACAATTCATATTAATTCAGTTAAGATTTTGTTAAACAACTAAACATGGAATTATGAACTTAATTTACTTCTTTGAGATGAAATCTTGTCTTGTATGATTTGAGATGCCAGCTCCTTGTGGAAGGGTAAGTTAGTACTGGCTGGAATACAGTCCAGGAAAACTGGTTAGGTGAACCCGTTGCCATATATTACTGAAAACGTGTTGAAAAATGGCGTTAAACCTAGTGAAAAAAAAGTATGATTTGATGCGTAATTCTTGTAACCCGTCTTGTAAAACATTACCAGATTTAATTTTATTAGCCAGCACGCATTGCAAAGGATGCTTGAGTGTGAGCTATTGAAGTTGTGCATAATGAAACTACATGCTTTGTGTATCTATATATTAGAATAACTTATGAAAATTGTTTTGCTGGAATTTCTATGTTAATCCCAAAGATTCTTAAATGCATGTAAATTTTAACAAATTTTCGAAGTTTATTAATTGTTAATGTGCCTTTCATATTGTTAATCATTTATGTGCTTTTCTTATTGCTAATTGTTGATGCACTTTTATATTGTTAATCATGAATGTGCTTGTTATACATAAGTGTACATTTTTTATCATTATAGGTTTGGAAGTATTGCAGTTTCGTGGAGGCCTACAATGTGTAAACCTACAAAAGAAAATTTGCAGGATGCTTGGAAGTAATGCTTTGTATCTTTTTGTGTCTTTAACAGTTTTTTTTTCCATTATGTTTTAAAGCAGTTTCAAATTTGTTCTACAAATTTATATTTGTACAGTAAAGCCTCAATAATGTGACCCCCTTCAGGAACCAAAAAATTGGTCATAATAATGAGGTGGTCTTATTATCAAGTTAAATTATATAGGAGTTGTGAGAAGCCTATTCGAAAATAAATGGTCATTGTTATAAGGTGTTTGTAATATTGAGGTGTTCACTATTTGAGCTTTACTGTAGTTTTGTGTTATAAAATCTAGAATGATGAATTCAAATCTTCTGTCCTGTTTGTAGGTGGGTATTAGATCTTCAATGTGGAGGTAGTAGAAACTTCCTGTCAGCTTTCAGAAAATGTGTTGAAAATGAAGAGGAAAGAAGTCACAAAATAAGTAAGTTTGAAGATTACCCACAATTAATAGCAACAATTAATTTAAGTTGCAATCTTTTTAAAGGATATGTACTCATAGGCTGTGCTTTCTTAATTTATTTATCATGTCATTTTCAGAACTCTCTTGGATTCAAATTCAGGTTTGTTTTTTGTAAAATATTACTAAACTTTCTCTCATTTTCTCCGTCCTATTAGTTGAACAATAGTAACAAAGCATGTATTTTTATTCACAGCCCCTGAAGGTGTTTACTTGTTTACGAGCGGGGTACCAGACCAGGATATCAATGTGTGTCAGGGTTTCATTGAGGAGTGTTGTGGTGGGCAGAAAATCAAGTTACACACTATTCTCTTCAATGTGGACGACTATGATGCTCAGGGAGCGATCCCTGGTAGATACGCAAACATCACCAGAACGGCCGAATGTCTTAGAAATCTTGCTCACTCCAGTGGAGGCCGATTTCATTGGATTAGAGAGACAGGTTAGAGTTTTCTCTGATTTAGTTGGTTACCGGCATACTTGTAAACAAATAAAATAAGCATGATTGATGATTGCAGAATGTGAATGGAATCATCAGTTTTCTTTTACTCTTTATGCAACCAAATAAAAATTATCCAAATGCATGTGACTAATAATTATACATGTTACATCTAATAATAATCATATAATTTGTACAAAGTGGTTGGTATGACCTAAAATTGAACTTGAATCTATTGTAAGAAAGCTTGTTTGAGGAGAATTGATACATTTTTTGGCATAAGCTAAAAATTTGCCTTAATCGTTTTATTAAAGAAAATGCATAATTAAATGATTTTTGAAAATCTTCAGAAATCCTTAATTATATCCCCTATTCAGTGATTTTCTTTCTTAAATTTTACGGCTGAATATCGGCTGTTTCCCCTAACCCCAAAATTAGTGTTACTTTTTAAAATTTCCCCCTTTCTGATTTATCATGCTATATTTTCCCCTTCAGAAAGCCACAGGTAGTTTTGAAAATTAAAAAAAAAATCACTGCTATTTTGGTAAGTAATCATGTTGATTGTGTTTCAGGAATAATTGAAAGTGATGACATACAAGTGATCACGACAGAAGTAGACAAATGTTTGAACTTTTCTAGAAAATGTCAAATGTTGATTGATAATGTGAAGAAAAAGTATAAAGAAAGATATGTAAGTATTTTTGTAGTTTGCTGTGGCACTGTAGGGTAGAGGGTTAAATAATTTACATGGCTTTTACTTTGTTAGAGATTGTTCTTAAATATTTAATTTGCTAATTGTATTCTGTAGATTGATAGGTCTAAAACTGATGAAAAACTTATCTGTGTTTTACCTGATCAAGATTAGATACAACATTTTTGAGAAATAAATTGTATTGCTTCGTCCAAGTAAAATATTATGTGTGATTCTAGTAGCAGTGCTAGAAGTGGATCTATATTATATGTATATACTAAAGTTGGTAGGAAGGTGTTTAAATTCTTTTTTTGGAAATATTTGACTTTACATGTGAAAATAAATGCTCATAGGTGTAAATTGACTTCACAGCAGGGTCTTGCATTGTTGGGTTTTCAGAAAAAAAATTATGTGGGAAGGATCTTAAAATTGTCATATAACTGTTAAGTATTCAGAATTTGGAAGTTTCTGTATTCAGAGGTACTGACTGCATAGAAATCAGTGGGAAAAAAATGGGACTGTGAAATTTGTTCAATTTTTGTAAGTTTCCGGTTTTCAGAGGGTTCAGTATTCAGGGGTTAGACTGTTGTGACATTCAGATGAGTCTGATAATGTTAATTAGTACTTACAGTTAATCTTACATTTAAGAATTTAATATAATGATCATGGTGCTATATCATTCTGCCTGATCTTGTAAACATGAATTCAAGTAGTTTTAGCTGTGGTTACACTTTGTTTATTTAGAATTCACTCAAAAGGAGTCAAGATCAGAGAGTCAACATCGATACACTATGGTCAGTTTGGTTACTTGAATCACACAACTAATTGTACTTGGTCTATGTAATAACTATGATGTATGGTATCTCATCTTGGGTCAGGAATCACTGCTGAAATAATGAATTTTGATCCGTATAATTTGTAGAAAATTAGAAATATATATCAAAGCTCATAAAATAGTTGTTTTGCTAACACATAACAACATAACAGTTCTTTTTTTAATTTTGTTAATTAAACAACTAAGTTTTTTGATTGGTCATAGATGATTATTGCAAAAGTTGGTTTTAGTATTAATCTTAAAAAATGCACGTCTCTGCAAAGGCATGGATTGGTTTGGTAGCAAAATTATAATATTTGTGTATAGGGTCTTGATATATTTTTTTATGTGTGCATTCTGTAATAATCTGGTTCATTTCTATGCAATAACGATGCATGGCTGTTCTATATTCACATGACAATGATTTGTACACAATGACTGTTAGGTACGCAACTTGATGTACAGTCTAACCTGTGTTTGTGGCCACCTCCGAATAAAAGCCACCCCATGAATAAAGGCCATTCTTTGAAAAACCATCATTGATCATTCAGAACAAAATACCTCCAAATAAAGGCCACATGTCAATAAAGGCCACACATTGTCTTTCCCAAGGGTGGCCTTTGTTCACTGGTTTGACTTTACACAGATTTTACAGCCATTCTGGCATATTTTGTGTCTTTTTCTACAGCACTCAGAGCATGTCTTAGCTCTCCCTGCTCCTGAAAGGTCTGTTAGGAAGCCGGCAATATCAGCAACACCAAGACAGTTAGCAATACAGGTACTTAATGATAACTACAAAATAAATGAAGCCTCTGTCCTTAGTCAAGATATGAAAATCTGTGTGTCATAATTGTATGATTGTATGTATGTAATCACAGTGCAACCTCTTCAAAACAACACTTTCTGTGGAGGCAAAATTATGTTGCTGTTGTTGTTGTTGAGAGGTTGTTACTCTAGAGAGGTTAAATTAATAATTGAATTGTACAGTGGGAAAAAAATCATAATGTTGTTGAAGGGAGGCTATTGCTCAAGAAAGGGCCGTTCTGGAGAGGTTGCACTGTATATGTTTTTAATATTGGTTGGTGCGGTTTTTCTAATCAGTGAACAAGGATTTTTATGATATAATGTATTGATTTTATGTTTCTTCTAGATTCAATTCAGGGTCAAATAGTTTAACTTTCATTGGCATAATTACCAGTAATTAATCATGATATCATTGCAAAGTTTTGGATAATTTTAGTCCGTCATAAATAAATGTATCAATAAATAAGTAAATAAATAAATAAGTAAATAAACGAACAAATGAACGAACAAACAAACAAAAATGTTAAGTATTTCAGTATGTCAATTCAGAAACATACTTTCTTATTTGTCAAGTGTCTTCTTGTTGTAGTGTATCATTCACCTATATATATAAAAGTAGCACTGTAACTTTTACTTTACAAACAGTGTTATGTATGCTGTTTTTTATGCTGCACATATATTTTGTTACTTGAGTAGTACATTTATATTGTATAATAAATGTTCTTGACATACTGCATAATATACCAAATTTTCATTAAAATTTTCTAAGTTCATTGTGAATGGTGTTCTTTTTAAATATTTTCAGTATATACATAATAATTAATTACTACTTCTCCATTATGCTGATAAATTTCAGAAATAATCTCATCTGTTTAAACCATTTCCAGTAATGATGTATCTTTTCATTTTTAACTATTTTTAGTAAATAAAATGTAATTTGAACTGTTCTCAGGTTGTAAGATTTACTTCAGCAAGTATGCATGATTTTCAGCATTATTCATTTTATAAATATATTTCAGTATGAAGCTGAAGACATCGAAGAAACAAAACAGGTAAAACTAAGACAGCGACCATCAAGTGCTAAAGTACCTGGTAGTGAGTCTATGTTACCAATGAGTAAGTATAACAGGGAAACCATTTTTAGTTTTGTCTGTTTCGAAGGAAAAGTTGAGCTGTTATGATTGCTGCATTGTTGTTGTGGTAGTGATCATAGATGTTGTTGTTGTCATGTGCAAAAACTTTAATGTAGCCCATTACTCAAACACTTTCAAAGATGTCAACACGATACTTGGAATACTTGATTATCATGACAATATGCAGTTGCAAGACAAAGGGTATTATTCTGAAAGCTATGTTTTTTTAGTTATGCCCCTTTTTAACTTAGAATTCTGATCAAAATTGCTTATTAAATAGAAAAATGTAAAACAGACAATCAGTGGTGAGGCTCTATGGAGCTCTAGTTCTTATTCAGCTCACTGGTGCTTTTGGGAATTATACCAAGGAATCAACAATTTTGTCAGAGTCAATTTATGTCTAATTTTAGGAAAATGAATTCCAAACTGTGTGCAACTATCTATCGATATATATAAATGTCACATATTCAATGGGAATTGTTTTAACAGTTCCTGTGTATCAGGATTTTCTATTCATGTAAGTTTCCGCTCGTATATTTTTTGCTAACAACAACATTAAGTAACTTATTAATATATGTTTGTTTGTTTTAGGGTCTAAAGAGAGGTCATCTACATCCAGAGATCCCTTAGACAGGGTAAAGAATAAAAGGATTATCAAGTCGAGTTTCTTCTTAGATTCTGGGAAGTCCAAGTGTGGCGGGGATGGCACCGGGACCGTGTTCAGGAAATATCCACCACCAAAACCTGTCAGAAAAAGTGTTGCCCACCCCACCATACCAGACAGTGAAGATCAGATAACAACAAAGGAGGTATGTGGAATTTTTCTGCATTATGTTTCAAACTTATAATGGTAGTAATTTAGCAGTCTAATTGTCCTGCTTGCTACTTTTTTCACATGGGTTTAACATCACACCAACAGTCAGGGTCATTTGGGGTCCTTTTCAACTTCAAAGGTAATGAGGTACCCCAAAGTGTACACCTGAGTCGAACCACTGACCCAGGGCTCGACTAATTTTTTGGGGCTACTTATCCTGCAGGACAACCAGCTCAGAATTTTAACTAGTTCTACAGCAATTTCAACTCATCCTTAGTCAATTTCTACTTGTAATTATGAATGGACAAGTGGATTTGTCCTGTGACCTTCCATAAGCTAGCTGGACAGCTTTCTTACATGTTAAATTTGCCTGAGTGGATTTGATCTACCATTCGGAGACCATAACCACTTGACCACAGAGTCCCTTCCAGGTAGCTATTAAGAGTTAACATCTGTGAAAAGCATGTCTATGAACCATTTGATAGAATTTAAGATAAAAAAAATTTCAGCCATATATGTCTTGATTTAACTTGATGCTTCAGACAAATGTGTGATTCATGATTTCAGTGGTTACGCTTGTACAGTTTATCAAAGTTGAAGTTAGATCTGACAAAACTTGTATCAGGCCCTGATTGTAAACATGTGGAGGACAGTGTGAAAACAATCAAGAAACAGGTGTCTGCAAAGTAAGTAATTTATGCCTTGACAAAACTACAGAATTTTCATAATGTCTGCCATTAAATTTTGAAATTTAAAAGTTTATTGCTCAGAGTGTTATCAGATGGATTGTCCCATTAGGTTAAATTGTAGGTTACAATAGCTTTAGTGATTTGTTATATAACCGTCAAATTTTAAATACATGATTATTCATGTATCTAAGTATTGAGTGAAACATGTGTTTGCATAAAATTTGAAGCATTTTTTTAAAAGCTTGACCCAAATATATTCATTATTTCAAGGTTTTATCGCAAATCAAATTTTCAAAAGCATTCTTATATAATATCAGTCTAGAATATAACTTATTTATGAAAGCTCATAATATCCACTAGAATTTATCCTTCATAGAAGTCACATAAATATTTTGTAGAAGTTAAAAAATATTCAAAACAAACAAGGTGAATTGAGTGAATCAGGGGTCTGTACTGTTAGTGATTTTTAATAAGCATCAAATGCAGGCATTTGTGACATTTTTTGTTTAAATTTTTTCACATCAGTGGTAAATTTTAAGTCAAAATATCTATTAATTAATACAGACAGCATAATGCAATATCAGCTTTTAAGAAATACATTTATATTACCGGTATTGAATCAGTCTTATCTTGTTCCATTTCTTTTATTATGTTTAACAATACCCTGATAAAAGTTCTACTTAAGTTAATTTGTTTGTTTCATCACAAACTTCGTGCTATCTTATATTTGATTTTTTTATAAAAAAAATGCAAAAAACTTCCCAAAAATATTTTTCTACAATATACATGTACAACATACAATGTACTTAATTCATGTACTGATGTAATTATAACCAACATTAGTTGAATCAAAAATCATCATGAAAGATGAAAAAAAGTACGAAAATAAGCAAGATTATGTTTTATGTATATAGTGGTTCAGAAACAGCTAGGACTGTTGGAAGGTAAGAGTATTGTCGTTACCATGGAAACATTTTCTCTATGCTTTATATATTTTCCTACTGCTGGTAAATGTCTAATTGTCTGGGATCCCATTTCTTGGTTCTATTCTCTTATTTAGAGGGTTAATTCATTTTGTGGTAAGGTAGATTTGTCTGTATTGGAGAGTTATAATTCTTTTGTTGTTTTGTAATTAAAACCTTATTTACAGTAAAAACCTCGATATTAAGACCGACTTTGGAACCTAGGAAATTTGTTGTAATATTGAGATGGTTTTATTAACAAGTTTATTGAAGAAAATGTATGATTGTAATAATAAAATATTCTAATACTGAAAGGAAATACTAAAAGCTGATCTACAATTGACTAGTTATTATAATATTTTTTTTCACTGGGGTTTAATGTCCCACTAGCAGCTAAGGTCATTTTGCGACTTTTCCAGCTTTAACACTGGAGGAAGACCCTAGGCATACACTTAGGTAGAACCACCGACCTTCTGTAAGCTAGCTAGCTGGACTGCTTATTTGCGCGTGACATTAATCTGGTCCTTAAATGAGGTTTTACTGTATTTTTTTCTAGCATTATGATAAATATAAAATGGTGGCTATGTGTTTGTATATACTTTGTGTTGTTGATTATATGTTAGAATTTAGGATTATTTTGTTATTGTTTAGAAGTACAGGTCTGTATGAGAATAAAGAAATACAGAAATATTTGGTTCTGTTGTGTTTGTAAGATCAAAATAATAAGAAATGAATTTGTTATTATTTAAGTCAAAGTAAAAACATTTTATGAACCAAAGTTTGTTATAAACCTTTAAATATGTATATAATCTAACAAAAGACTAGATAAAAATGAAAAAAAAATGAATGAATAGGACAGCTAAATATCTTTAGTGATTGAAATCATATACTTATGAATGATATGATCTATTAAAGTTATTAGTTATGTTATAGAATACATACCTTTTACATTTTTATCATGACATCTTGTTGCATCAGATTCTCTTGTTTTATCATTTAAAACGTGTATCTTTGATGTTAAACAACTTTGTTAAAAGATAAAAGTATAGATTTCACAAAAAATTTACAAAGTATGTAGACTTTGTTTGGTTGATTGTTCAAATATTCGTGACTGTGGTCCAGTGGTTAGTGTGCTGGACTTGTAAACTGGAGGTCCAGGTTGAAATCCTGGTTGTTGCAGGTCATACCATTTCGTGAAAATATGACAAAAATGTTGATTTTCCTCCATATGTGGAGAAGTTGCCAGCTCCTTGTGGAAGGGTAAGTTAGTACTGGTTAGTATACAGTCAAGGAAAACTCATTGAGTTGTTTATGTTTTCTCTCAGTCTTTACTTTATTGGATTGTTTCATTATGAAAACTGATTTCTGCTTATTTGCTTTTTGGTGAAGGTAGTTTCCTATAGACTTTATAGCTTATACTATTTATGGTGCCAAGGTTAGATACTTTTAAATGCTTTCAGCCCCTTTTCAATCCCTGTGTCCAATCCTTACAGCACCACTATTGTGGTTGAGCATGATTCTCTTGAACAAAAAAAACAGAATTTAACTTATTACACATGATTATCATTTTGATGATGAAATCTTTATTCTTGCATTAAGTCCTTGTGTGCTCTTCTTGGTTTTTGGTTAGCTTATTTACATGCTATGAAAACTATGTGTATATACTTTTATGGTCAAATTATGTATTTAAGATTAAATGGTAAAACCATGTGCATGATTCTTATTTATAATTGTCCTATTTACAGCAATTATGATTGAGTAGACTGAGGTGTCAGCAATGTTGATATTAATGACCTAAATGTTTGAAAATAACTTCCACAGTAGTATAGACTTGTCATGTGATTTGTATGAACCAATCAAAATGCTTCATTCTTTTTCATGATGATTCGAATTATAATATCTTTTATATAATATTTTTATGGTGTTTCTTTCAGATATTGTGACATATTTCCTAGCATCAATGTTAAGGGTACTGTAAAACATCTTCAGTTGATGCCACATGAATTGGAAGACTATGAGAAGCAAGTTGAAAAAGTTTTGAAGCGTTATTTGAAACGTCTTCAGTGGCTTCTGAGTGGTGAGATTATAATAAGTCTTGATAGTTTGTAGGCACATTATTCTATTTAGCACCTAAACATTGAAGTCAATGGATTTGCAAATTTTTAGAATGCAAAAGTAAGCCTTACCGGATTAATTTATCACCCAGGTCTTTATCGTCATTCTTGATCAATCTGAGATTGTATTTACATTGAGATCCATTTTTAATCTCATTACAGCATTTTGTTCTTGTAGACAAAATTAGAAACTGATTCTTAAGATCTGGCATTATTGGACTATAGTAACAAATGTTAAAGATATTTTAATTCATTATTTATGATAATAATTATAAACCGTAGCAAATAACACATTGTGTTTGTTAAAACAATCAGCCTTTATTTGAAATTAAAAAAACAACTACAAACATTATGAATGTTAAAACATCACTGCACTGCAACAGATGAAACAAACACATCCATTAGAATCATCACAGTCATGTTTTACAGACAGTGTTTGATATTTCATGTTACACATTATACATCTGTATCACTTCAAAGGGAAGAAAGTGATCTCCATGGTTATGATCTCTGACTAGTAATCACTAGCCCCACACTGCTGTGTGTTTGAACCTCTATGAGAAATAAATTTCACATGTGAGGAAGCTGTCTGTCTATCTCACGGTAGGTCGGTGGTTTTACCCTAGGTAAGACTAGAGTCTTCCTCTACCAATAAAGTTGGAAATATACCAAATGAGTCTGACTGTTGGTGTGACTTTAAACCCCAGTGAAAAAAATTAAAAGGATGAAACACAAACACATTCATTGGATAACTGATAACTTTTACATTTGTTATGCACACCGTTCTTTGAAATGTGGTAATTATTATTTCAGGAAGTAGAAGAGTATTCGGTACTGTGACACATAAGAAATGTGCAGTACTGATAGATACGTCAGGATCCATGGTACCATATATGGAGGAATTAAAGAAAGAGTTAGCTTCACTAATTTGGGAACAATTATACAGACAGGGTTGTAGGTAGGAAAACAATAACAGACGCCATATTTTTATATTATATTTATATTTATAAAACTGCCATATTTTGACATAGGATTTACACAGTATTTTGCAATATATAGCAGCCATCTTGGCAGCCATCTTGGATTTCAAGGTCTGCTCTGCACTAGCAATTCATGCTGTCAGTTCCTTAAACTACAGGCTAAACATTCTAGTGGCTTGTTTTAGTGCTGTGGCCATCTACTCCTTAAATAAGCCACTCTTTGGCTGAAAGTCACTCCACTAAAACTGTTACATACAAACTTGTTTGTTGAAGCATGAAATAGTATGAATGCTTAAGTTAAGTTATCTCTGTGCTTTTTTGTCTATGCATGTGTGGAATACTGTTTGAAAAGTTATGACTTTGTCACAATTATTTATAGCTTATTGAAAACATATAATTGATATTTGAGCTAGGAGGCCAATTTCAAGTTTTGTAATATACTATATGGCTCTAGGACAGTTTAAATCTTTAAGTACAGTCTAGCCTGTGTTTGTGGCCACCTCTGAAGGGCAGCCATTCGTTGAAACACCATTATTGGTTATTTAGAACAAACTGACCTCCAAATAAAGGCTCTGTCAATAATGGACACATTTTTTCTTTATCAAGGATGGCCTTTGTTTACAGGTTTGACTGTATTAATGTGCAAAATGTGTTATATAACTGACCATACATTTGTAGGTTTAATTTGATTCGGTTTTCGGGTAATTGTGAGAAGTGGCAGGAGAAGATACAACCCTCCACACAAGATAATTGTCACGCTGCCATCAAGTGGGCCTCCACCCTGAGAGCCAGTGGCAATACATGCACGCTGGAAGCTTTGCAGGTAATTGTTGGATTATATAAACCCGATTTAATTACTTTTTGTATGCCCCTCTTGGAAACATCTGCTGTTGAATCATCACTAAGCTAGATTAAAATGTTCATGAATTTAATAAATGACTCAGTGGAGTTTGAAAACCAGCAAAATCGCCTCTTTCACTCTTAAATGATGGCTTCTGAATGGGCAAAAAGTTATGAAATATACTTTGAACAGTTCCTATCCTTCCTTCACTCAATAACTTTTATGAGCGTACTTTATGACATTCTTTTTGGCACTCTTGTCAATCAATTGTAAAGATTCGGTCATGAAATAGTCAATACTAGGGGTGGTTGTTATTTCTTCTGTCTTAATAACAAATTGTTACCTAAATTATTTGAACTACTGACCTCTGAGGTCAAGCAGTTATTGTGTCTGACTAGTCTCTCACTAGCCTCTCACCACTGTGAGTTCAAATCCCATCTGGGTCCAAATTTCACATGTGAGGAAGCTGTCCTGGAAGATAGGTGGTTCTACCCAGGTGTGCGCATGGGGTCTTCCTCCATCATTAAAGCTGAAAAAGTCGCAAAGTGACCTTGGTGTTGGTGCGATGTTAAACCCCAGTGAAAAAGATATAAAAAGATCTTGAGATTCATTTATACATTTCCTCTGTGATCTATTTTAGCTCGCATTTGAGGACCCAGAGATAGATTCCATCTATTTGTTAACTGATGGCAAGCCGGATACCAGCACATCATTAGTTCTACGAGAAGTTGCTGAAAACACTAAAAATCTCATACCAATCAATACCATATCCTTTAACTGCAATGATAGGTATGTCTGTACTCGCATATATATAGTATTACATTCTGATAAAAGTAGTATTTTGTTCTTATCTTTAGTCTGTTGTATATGTGTTATGATTATTTAAGCCATGGGTTAGCTTCCTTTATCAGTTTTACAGAACACATTTTACTCCAGAGACAAGATGTAATTGTTCAAGTATATCCATGTATTATGGATTGTGTAGATGTATTTCATTGCTGAAAACTTCTCTTATTAGTGTCAGTCTTTATCAACTTTGCTGACATAAACTTTTGCTGTCAAGCATTTTCCAACACTTACAAATATGAGAACATTCTAGTTAACATTCTAAGTGTTCAGATGATATGTATTAGTCATTTTATAAAATTGAGAGTCTATTAAGAGAAATCAAAGTTTACTGGGTTGTTGTGGACCTCTGTTGCTGAGTAGCCATGGTCTCTGACTAGTAATCTCTACCTCCTCACTGCTGTGTGTTAAAATCCTGCTTTGGACCAGAAAAAAATCACGTGTCCAGCTAGCTAACATAAAGTTGATGGTTCTTCCTAGATGTTCAGCTGGGGTCTTCCTCCCCTGTTAAAAAGCTAGAAATGTTGCCGAACAACCCTGGCTGTTAGTGTGACATTAAACACTACAGGATATTACAGGGCTTCAGAAATAATTCACTTTCATGCATTTCTGGTAGCATAAAATTTATCACAGCTTGTAGTTTCATGTTTAATTGATTGATTACAACAACGTGATCTGTCTTTATTTCAGTACTGCCAACAATTTCCTAAAACTATTGGCTTCTGAGACATCTGGACGATATCATCGTTGCCATAGTGATTTTGATGCTCAGCTGTTTGCTCATAAGCTTCTTACAGAAGGTTTTGACGATTCGGAGGTATCAGTTTTAACCAAATTATAGCTAAGGCCTAAATAAAAAAAAGGTTTGTTTCTGGTTACATGCCCAAAACAATTTCGATTGGTAGGTAGGGATTTTGTTCATTGTATGATTTTTTTTATATATATTGGCAACACTGTATGGGAATATGTGTGCTGTAATATTAATGAGTTGTGAAAATCACAATATAGTACTAAGATTTGTATGCCGTAAAAAGTATGAGTCAGCAAGTAAAATATTGGATCGGTCAGGTAACTGAAAACAAACCTTTTTTAGGCCTAATGTAAAGTATGTCTAGAAATAATGGAGACAATTTGTCTCATTACGTTTCTTTCAATGTTATTGTAATAACGTGCTATTACCATGCCTTAGTACTGTTTAAGGTGAGAAAAACTAATGCAAAGTTGAATGATACAGTTAGTGTAGCTTCTGTGGTTGAACGGTTATAGTCACTGACTAGTGATTGTTAGCCCTCAATGCTGTGAGTTCAAATCCCATCTGGGACCAAATTTCACGTGTGAGGAAGCTGTCCAGTTAGCTTATGGGAGGTTTATGGTTCTACTCAGGTGTACGCCTGGGTATTACTCCACTTTTTAAGCCGGAAAAGGCACCAAATGACCCTGACTGTTGGTGTAACATTAAACCCAGAGATAAAAAGTAACAGATTTTTGTTCTGTTTTATGGTGTTTAAATCTTTACTGTTAAGTGAACCATTGAGACAAATTGTCTTACATTATAATGCTATGTTTTTTATTGTTACATGACTGGAATATATCTAATTGAATTATTTTATTCCAGTATCCACATTTACCTGATTTGGAAGGTGACGATCTACGCAGGCTTGGTCAAGAGATCACTACAGCCAGAAAATATCTTCAACAAGCAAGACAGTACAGGTATAGTTAAATATCAGTTGATACAAAAGACCATCACACCTGAGTCCTGTGGCAAATACTTCGTTACATCTTAGCAAAATTTAGAGAATTATGTGTCCTTGTGTCTAGTAGAACTCCTATTATGTTTAGTAAAGATTTAAGTCTGTATCTGCCACGGCCATGGTCCAGTGGTTAGTGCGCTGGACTTGTAACCTGGAGATCCAAGTTTGAATCTGGTTGCAGTGGGTTTTACCCTTCTATGAAAATTTGGCAGAATTGTTGATTATCCTACATATGTGGAGAAGTTGCCGGCTCCTTGTGGAAGGCTAAGTTAGTACTAGTTAGTACAGTCCAGGAAAACTGTTTGGGTGAACCACTCATGGTATATAACTGAAAATTGTTGAAAAACAGCATTAAACCCCAGTGACAATAAGTCACATAAAAACAAAAAACAGTAAGTCTGTATCTGCATATATTGTGGGCCTGTAATTTTTTGTCAGGTACAGTAATATTTTCAAATTGGCCAGTCCACTGGTCCAGTAATCATTCTTTGTTTCAGAAATACTGAAATATGATACAAAATTATTAACAAGAAAAGGATCCCATGAAAAAAACATACAAAACATCCCACCTTTCCCAAAATACCCACCTCCCCCTAATCGTCCATTCAAAATCCACCCAACACATAGGACCATACAAAAACTGGAGGACAAAACTCGTTCTCCCAGAGGTTGCCACCTTGGAATGGTGTGTAGTAATGCTACAGAGAGGGTAAACTAGTTTTAGGGCACAAGCACACACTTGGAGAAACAAAAAAAAACAATGAAGTTACATAGATAAATAACATTGTTAGTGAATTCACCATGAATGTCTGTTAAAGGCAAGCAATTGCCATGTAACCTTCTTCTTTTTCTTCAGGCAGTATAATTAATGTATTGATGAATTATGTTATGGTCTATCTACATTAAGCATACATTCACCAGGGTCCTAGCTCCATCGATGAACCATTCCAAACCAAACTTCATTTTTTAGTTGATCTTTTTCATAGAAAAAAAAACATTCCATCGTTAAACAATGTTATTTAATCTTATGTGGTTATTTTTCAGAGCACTTTACAAATCAAAATCCAGACCTGAAAACGCTGCCGATTCTTCAGAAACTGCAAGAAGTATGTTTGGATTTATTTTTTGTTTAGTAGTTTTTTCATTTTGATTTATAGCATGCCAAATAATAAACAAAAAAATTATGGTATGTAATTACTGGTGTTAGAATTAGCTTTTTTTTTAACCACCTTCTTTGTCCAGTTGGTACAGTGTGAAGTTGTTCATCAAGAAGTCAGGGTTTGTGATCTGGTGGGGACGAATTTTCTTGATGATTGAATTTGGTTTTCAAAGTTTTTTGTCTGTTGCCTTTAATTCATAATTATCCCTTTGCCTCATAAGCATATTTTGGACTCTTCCAAATTCAAAGCCAATGTACAAAGCATCAATTTATTTAAGAAAATTGGGTTATTTTCACTGACAGAATGGAAAGCATTGTGGCAAAAGAAGCCATTTCTCATTAAATGTGATGGCTTCTTTTGCCATAATGTTTTCAAAAGTTGTCTGCTTCAGATGTGGGGGAAATGCGGTATTATGAGGCAAAGGGTTATAGAAGTACGGCAGTCGTTTCCAGAATGTATGTGCGGAACATGTTAAAAGTACTAGATATCAATAGAATTTGGACAGCTCCACTGAAAAAAACACATCATACATATAAAGCATTTCTCAAACCATAGATCAGACTTGATAAACTTAAAACTTGACCGTCTAATAAACATGTTGCTGAGTATATATATTTTAGATATAGTTGATATATTTTATCTAATTAGTCAAGTCTATGTATGTGGCAGTCTCATCATTCTTTTCTTAGGTACTGAATATCAACTCAGATCTTTGAGTAAAATTGTGTCAAAATTCCATATCTTCTTCTGAATGATTCAATTAATACATTCCTCAATGGAGAGAAATCTTAGGTGATATTATTTGATCAAATTTATTTTTATTTATTTTAGGTAAGGTTTCTCCATTTGTTGTCGGCAGACCTAAAAGTGCTGCAAGATAGTCACCACACATCACATGCTAGTCCAGACTATTTTTGTTATCAGTGTCTTCTTTGCTACACCGAGATGTTACTGATGAAAATAGATGTGATAGCTATGAGAGACATGGAGTATCCGTTATTGATAGATTAGTTGTATTTAAAGTGAAAATTTAAACAAGTTGACATATATTATAAGACCTATATTATAGTCTCCTGCATTGGTTTAATGTATCAATAACTTTTGGTACTAGCTTGTTAGATTATTGTTAAAATTGAGCCCGTTTTGTTCAACTTGCTACTTCGCATTGATTCATATGTTACCTTCAATTTACTCTTTATTGAGTAGGTCTACATATTAATATTGCTTTTTATAAAAAAAGGTAGTCTAGTCTTTCAATATTTTATCAAATGCATGTTTTAGTATGGTTGTGTAAAACTATTCATTTTTGACATTTCATTTTGTTTTAATGAGTTGTGTACTAATCTGCTTGTTTCTTATGGAGCAAAAAGAGTGAAAGTACCAGAGAGAGTTCAGTGCTTCAATTGAAACAGAAAGAGTCAATGTTAGCTTCTCAAGAAGCACAAAGTGTCTTTGCTTGAGTTTTAGACCTTTCTCATTTTATCCCCCATAGTTGCTCTTAATTACCATATTGCTCTTGTAGGATCATTATGTAGACTGGTGCCTGTGATATTTGTTGTAATATTTTAAATTTTGTTTGTAATATTGTTTACTGAAATTATTAATATATATTCACATTGTGGAGGGGGGGTAATATCTCAGTATCATTAATGGTTAGATTGTTTTGGGTAATTTATGAGTTGAATCTTATATGACAGTACATTCCATTTACTATCTGTTGGTGACACATTGTGAGGAAGATGGAATCCCAATTATGTTGAGAATAGGGGACAAAAGGTGGTATAGAAGTAATTATGGTAGTAGAAAAAGTGGGTGCCTTCATGGTCTAGTGGTTATGGTCTCAGACTAGTAATCACTAACCACTCACCACAGTAAGTTCGAATCCCATCTGGGAGGACTCTGTCTGGTCAGCCTATAGGAGGTTTGTGGTTCTGCCCAGGTGTATGCCTGGGATCTTCCTCCACTGTGAAAGCAGGAATAGTTGCCTAATAACCTCGCCATTCATGTGACGTCAAACCTGAGAGAAAAAATGGACCTTATGTAGTAAGATAGAATGTGTTCTGAGAAAAGATTGAATAATTATAACTCTACTAGAACGTTACCAAATAATATATACCGTTTAATTTTACCCCATAAAATTAATCATTGATGAAGTTCAGTGTTTTTATTGATCATCAGTCTAAACCATCTGAATGTGATACAGATGAAAAAATGCTATAAACTTTTAGAAGCATTTAATCTTTTTTGATGACATCTTATGATTTTTATAGCAAATTTGTACATTAATTTATTTATACAATCATTACTTTTAATTATATATTTGTTGTATATAATGCTTAGAGTAATATAAAATAAACAGATACATGAAATTGTTACTTTTGCTGTGTTTTTATAAAAATTTCGCATGTCTACCTAAATGCATAAAATACAAAGCACTATTGAACTGAAAGTAGATGCTCTTGTGAGGGAGCTTCCATGGTTGATCGGTTATGGTCTCTGACTAGAAATTACTAGCCTCTTACTGATGTGAGTTCAAATCCCACTCGGTACCAAATTTCATGTGTGAGGAAGTTGTTCAGCTAGCGTATGGAAGGTCTGTGGTTCTATCCAAGCGTCTATCTCCACTAATAATATAAAGCTCGCCAAACGTCCTTCCATGTTGGTATGATGTTGAACTCCTAAGAAAAAATTATGCAGATAGTTTTGTTGCTATAAACTGATGAGCACTGGAACATGGTGGTGAATCTGTTTAGCTGTTCTATCATCTGACTTGATAATCAAGCTAGACAATATGAATGCTCTTAACGTGTTAAACCCTTTGCCTTATATTTTGGCTAATGCTCAAAACATCAATTTATTTAAGAAAATTGGATTATTTTTCTCTGACAAAGTGGAAAATATTGTGGCAAAAGAAGCAATTACTCATTACAAGCAATAGCTTCTTTTGCCACAATGTTTTCAAAAGTCGTCTGCTTCAGATGCAGGGAAATACGGTATTATGAGGCAAAGGGTTAAAATATCACATGCGTTTTTATAAAATAAATTCTTACAACAGGTGCGAGTAACTGAGATATTCAGTCTGTAAGGGCCACATGATTCTACCAAACAAAACCTTAATAAAAAGTTATAAACTTAACCACGTTATTTAATTGGCTTAAATTTCTCATGTATGTCGTCTTTGTAAGTACAATATAATAATCTTCCATATATATGTGAGTCACGTGATTCACCACATGTAAGTCACATGGTTTCCTGCGTTGATCGAGTATGTGACATGATAGGCTTTGTTTGAATGCGTTTTGGGAGACATTTTAATTATTCATGAATGATTGTTTTTGTTTTAATTTACTTAATGCAATTAGTGTTCCGGAGTTACGTCCATGTTTGGGGACTTAATAGCGTGTTGTTATTGGAATTAATAGTGTTACGATGTTGCGACTTGCTGCTTGTGTCGTTGGATGTTTCACCTTATTGTTGATTTTGGATTATGGTACGGTATCGTTTATTGTTTTTAGTAATAAATGCTTAATATTACATGGTGGCATATTTCTGCATTATATAATCAAAATATTTCGCGAAATTCTACGAGATTTTCATGAAAAAAAAGACATTTTCACGAAAATTCATTAACTTTTCATGATAAGATTTCTTCACCAGACAGTAAGCGTATACTTATTCAGTGGACGATAAAATATTTTCGTGAATTTTTCTCCACGAATACTTCGAAAGCTTCCGCGAAAATTAACTCGTTAAGTGTAGGGGAGACCGGGGTTAGTTCGGCTTCGGGGCATGTTCGGCGAGTGGTCATATCTAGCACGTAAAGCATGATAAAGAGTTATCATCAATATTGTGAAATCACTTGTGACGATGCTGTCCACGTTATTACAACTATGTCCACCAGTTGGTGTGTTATGTCGTTTTGGAAACTTCAGTTTTTCGCCTGGTGAGTAAATTTTCCACACCCATTTCAGTTTTTGTTTTTCTTGTTAAGATTCAGATGAGAGTTTTATATGTGTATTAAACTAAGATAATGGGCTTTGATATAATAACATGTTAATTTCATTTCGACCACCATACAAGGAGGTACCAGTGATGCGTTTGTACATACTGTCTGGGGGCAAGTTCGGCCTTTTAAGTAGAGGCACGTTCGGCCTATCGCCGAAAAGTAAAACAATGTCTAAGCTCGGATCATTTGAGAATTTCTGTTCTAATTGTTTGTAGTTTTGAAACAGTCGCTTCAGACCTAATTATACCATATCTAATGCGGACGCTTTAGATCTAAATTATTTTATATTTATTTCAGAATTTCACTATGGTGTGTACGTACAAGAGGAAAGGGGAGACACCACGTCAACAAACGACTAGCAAAAACCGTTAGATCATTACCGTAGTACTTAAAACGGGTACAGGAAACAAATCAATTGTTTAGCGTACCACCTTCAACTGATACAGATTAAAATGAAATGAAAATGTTATCTTAGGAGTGCGAAATTGTGTTTTTATTTTTTTTACATTCAATGTTTTAGACTGTTGGGCGAGTTTATTGTTCAAGTTCAATGTTTATATGGCTGATATTCAAAGTAATGAAATTATGATGATGTCAGTGTTATAAATTTGTTTTACATTTTCAATATGCAGATTAGTTCCGCGAGATGAAACATTGTCAAAACAGTTTCTGTGATCCGAACTTGCCCTGGGGGATGGCCAAACATGCCCCTTCACGGGGTATGTTCTGCCATCTTGACCTAATTACTTTAATCAGAAATTACTGTTCAGAAATTACTCTTCATGAGATGGAGAAACAATGTTAGGAAACTGGGACCGGCTCGGCACCATCACGCCTTACCTAAATATATCTTTTTTAGAGATCTATCTGTATAAATGATTTATAAATTGACACTTGAATAAAAAGGGCTGCACTAGCCCCGGTCTCCCTTATGCAGAAATATGCCACCATAATATTTTTTACATCATGAATATTTTTATATACTTCATGTATGTAGTGCCTATTGTCTATGATTTTATTCATAGTATTTCATGAAATAACGATAGACTTTGTATCACCAGCCATTTTAATGTTTAGCCAGATCTATAATGCTTTCAATTATATTTGTTAAGCACATTAACAATATCAAATTCGACAGATACCATAAACAGAATCTTATTCGTTTTCTTGAATTATTTGAGTATACAGTCAAATCTGTGTTTGCGTCCATCTCCGAATAAAGACCACCCTGTGAATAAATGCCATTCTTTCAAAAACCCTCGCTGATTATTTAGAGCAAACTGACCTCCGAATAATGGCCATCTGTCAATAAAAGATACGTTTTGTCTTTCCCAAGGGTTGCCTTTGTTCACAAGTTTGACTGTATAATCTGGCATCAGCCTAATTTCTCGTTCTGTTTGTTATTACGCTGAGAAATTCTGAGAAATTGACGCGTCTGGTATTCGCATGACATTACTACAGCTTTTTTCACTATTCTAATTGTCATGGCAGGATTTAATTCTCAAGAGACGCTGATTGCTTTACCAAAACCATAATTATGAAGAACGTTTCTTTTTGCCTGAATATTTCCCACTCACGTACAATATTGCATAAATTCCGCAATAAAATCGGAAATCACACAACATATTTTGACCTGGTGCGAGATCGCACGCGTACGGATATGTTTAGGGACGAATCACCGATTTCCTGGGAACACCCATTATTATGTAGGCGTATACGTATGTTTTTTTTTCTAAAAAATGTTCATACCCCCCAAAAAAAAACCTCTTACCCCCAGATTTCAGATCTAAGGGGTAAGCTTACCCCCAATTTCAGAAGTGAGTGGGAACACTATTTTTGTGCAGTGGTGCTAAGCGTCATAATATGTTCTTCGGGCGCCATGATTGAAGAGAGGTAGGCCAACAGAATGTGGCATACTTTGAACACAAACATTTACAAACTGCTGATTATAATGGGCACACTTGAAGTATCTATTCTTTATACCATTTGTAAATGAGAACGAGGAAGGATCTAACATACTTACTATTTGTATGAGAAATCATTCCAAAGTTTAACATCAAATCTTCCGCAAGAACCCAGAAGGAATATATTTGATAGCAAAGTGTTCATTAACAATGTACATGCAGGAAATTTGCAGGCACATAATTATTGGGATGAATTTCGTATATTCATCAATTGAATTAACGTTGTTTTTATGAAAACGAAATTTCTTATTTTTCGACAACATTTTCTGATCTCTTTGAAGTCAAAATTACGACATGATTTGCTTTCAATGGAATTTGACAAATTTCAACAATTCTATTGTTGAATTATTTACAATTAACTCGGTGTCTCCATAACGTCAATACGCTGATAAATCATCGTTTCAAATTTAGTAGACACATACAAAGCCAATTCCATCAAAATAAATTACTATTGTTTTACAACATATGCCAGGTACATCACATATGGATGTTCCTGCGTTATGTAAAGTAAATTTCCGTGAATATCGGTAAATACCGATTAAAAGGAATATTATTGATATATTTGTTGAATTTCTCTCAATAATATTGAACTTCTGTGAATTATCGCGAAAATTCTACTCATTACCGCAAACCTCGGTAAAAAATCGAGCTTTGCAACATGAAGCTTTCTATTACAGAACTTCGTATCCTTTTCCTTAACAAGCACAGGGACACTATGTAGATCATTAGCTCACCAGAACCGAAGGTTCAGGGTAAGCTGTTAGGATGGGTAGGTGGATGCTCCGGCGTCCGTCGTCTGGCGTCAACAATGGTCTTCTCCTCAGAAACTACCAGTCGGATTTACTTCAAATTTGCTGTGCAGAAGCCTTTTGATGTTTTAATTGCAATTTGCTTATATTGTTCCGGTTGACCGCTTTTAGGGGTCACTAGAGCTAAAAATAGAAAAACCTTCAATCGTCTTCTTCTCAATAACCAATGGATGGATCATCATCAAACTTGGTCTGTAGCATCCTTAGATGGTCATTTCTCAAGTTTGCTCAAATAAATTTGGTCGGCTCCTTTAGGGGCCGCTAGAGCTAAAAATAGAAATACCTTAAAATGACTTTTTCTCATGTTTCTATGGATGGATTATAACAAAACTTGGCTTTTAGCATCTTTAAGTAGTGTTCTATCAGATTTGCAAAAAATTGGTTGGCCCCTATTAGGGGCCGCTAGAGCTAAACATGGAAATACCTTAAATTGACTCTTTTTCATGAACCAGTGGTTGGATCATCACCAAATTTGGTCTGTGGCATCCTTCAGTTATCACGAATATTCTTTTGTAGTATCCTTTGATGGTCCTTTATCAAGTTTATTATTGTTCCTCATTATTTGCCCACAAGTGTACCTTTATTACCTTTTTAGTAACAAGTTAATTAATATTTATTCTGGTGACTGATGCAGGGCCATCATGACCCTCTTGTGTAATATTTAAATTAATGTTCTATCACTGTAATTTTACAACGTCTTAATTCAGGGATGGCTATCAAGTGTTATGTGTGTAATTCATATTTCCTGTCTACATGTGGTGATAAATTTGACAATAAAACATTCAAGTTACAACAGTGCGAAGATGGTGTGACCATGTGTCGGAAAATCGTCCAAGAAGGTTTGACAATTTCACATTATTCACTTTCATTTCAGATGTTTTAGACTTTTTATGCAAAATGTTACGTCCGAGGGTTGTTGGAAAAGTTTTGACACTGTGGCGGTGTCTCTTTCGTTTTTTTATTCACACAGTCTCAAAACTTTCCGGACAACCCTCGCACGTAACATTTTGCGTTGAAAGTCTAAAATATATGTATGTACGAGGGTTGTTCGGAAAGTTGTGAGACTTGAATTGTATATTATCTGTTATCAAATGTAATTGTCTGACAGGATTCACATGTACATGGATATATATACTCCGCTTGGGAAATACCTGCAAGGCAAACATACGGCAATGACATTATGAAAATTACGAGAAAAAACATGCACATTTATAAGAAAATGAACATTACAAATAACTTAATGTTTGTGAATTGGCGCACTGATTTGGAATAAACAGGTAAAAATGATTTCTAAATTGTCAAAGATTATAGAATTGCCCATATGTACATTTATTCGTGGGTAAAACGAAAGAAGTCTGCCAGCTTATACCTTGTTCTTCAACTGACACAACCCTTTCATCGCACAGCATACAGTGACCACATAAAGTTTCCTAGTAAGATTGTTAGATTTAGGGTCATATATATCTAAAACACACACCTATGTTTAAAAGATACATCAATTAAACATTAGACGGACACGGGCCATTCATGGACATTAACATCCCACAAGAAATATGATACTAATTATTCCTTTTTTGCAGTGTACTTCAATGACGAATGGGATGTAAGATACATCAGACAATGTGCTCCTACCGGAATAGTTGGTGCTAAAGACGGTCGCGAATGTTTGGAACGGACCGGAACATACCGGGTCAAAATGAAGTACTGTCATTGTGATAACAGAAACGGATGTAATGACGCAAGTGACGTCAGTATGTCAAGATTTCTGATTATATTACCGTCTTTTTCTCTACTATGGACAATGGTCATTCATCTCTGATATGTGTGTTGATATGTGTTTTGTGATAAACCATGATTCGTGTTTAAAGTAGTACGCAAGAAAAGAAGCAAGTCTGTGTATAGTTCTCGAATTCGTTCTCAATTACAAACCAAGTGTACCTTGAAAATTGTACTTTTATTTGCTATTGATAACAAAAAATAGTTTCCTCGTTTTGAATTATCTGTAAAATCGATTGATTGGTATTGAAATTAGTCTTTCTAAGCTGCCAGAGTTAATGGTAATAGCGGTTCACCAAAGCTTTTAATTGTATGAATGCAATTTATTAGTCCTGAACTGGTGATTTAATTGTTTGACGTCGTTTTTTTTTAGTGAGTGATAGCTTACGTCACTGTATGTCAAAATATGAATATAATAGTGGACAATGAATTGTAATAATAAATGTAAATGTCAATGAATACTCTTCCGGTTTTCAGAGTGTTTGGTTCTGTTTATATCAGAAAAGTGTCCTGTTTCCGGAATAAAGAGCTTCCGGTTTTAAGAGTACTTTTCATAAATGATTAGTATAGATAATGTAACAGGATAATCGTAACCACTCGGCCATTTCCGTAACCGCGAATAAACCTGGTACGTAGATTTACGCACTACTTTCAGTTTGTAAATAAACAATTGATGATAATTCTTTAATTAATACATCTGTGTTGGGAGACGTGAATATGCGCCTTTCCCCATTGACTAGACACGAATGCGAATTTCGCGATTTTAAATTTGATCGGCAAATAAATGCATCGAACCGATGTAAATTGATTGGTCTCCGAGACTTTTTTCCCGATATCGGAAAAGGATTCCGAATGAAACAGGGTTAAAATCTGTGACAGTGGTGTTGACGTCACGAAACCATGCTAATCACGCCAAATAACACGATAACACCTATTTGTCTCCAGATTGTGACCTAATAAGAAAAATCTTGCAATTCTTATTTGATTAAATTAGATCACATATGTATTCCAAAATGTCAGTACCCTATGAGTTAAACTAATTGGAACACAGGACACAAATAAGTCAGAAATACTCACAATGTGCGATAATATATGAGGTTTGTTCACGAACGCTCGGCAACAATTTAAAAACCTATAACTTCGTATATCCTGTACACTGTCTGTGAAAGTTTTGTATGGTGTATTGTTCACATTGTAAATATATATTACATGATTTCTGTTTCGGAATCTTAAAATAAACCTTCACGTGGACATTATAAAACAATACAAAATACAAAACGATACACTGCCAATAATACATTTTAATATACATACGTAATTATACACTAATGTCTAAAAAGAGAACGACAATTTGAACAAAGGAAAACGTTGTCTATAAAACAAAAATAACGGGACATTTTTGTCCCATCAATAAGAGCAAGAATCATTGACATACAATTTGTAACATAACTGAACTTACAAGTACATTACGTGATATTACTAGGTAATAATTTCAAGAATTAAAGCGTTGTGGAATGACTTGAATTTTGACTTTAATCAACTATATTTCTGTTATGTACTGTGTACAGTGGATAAACCAAAGTTAATAGTTTTCCTACAAACGGTAACCCGTTCCTCCAAACCCTGTCAGTAACTGTCAAGTTTCCGAACTGATATGTGAACCGTAAATGTTTGACAAATCATTAGCCAGGTAATCACTGTGGACCTATGATCATACACTTTACTAAATGGGCTAAAAGGGCGACCTGTCTTCAATTTAAAGATTAATGTAAAACAATAAGTGCGTGCAGTTGCTTATCAGAGTTTTTAAAGCAGTGATATGAATAAAAAATGTATTCACATGCACTTGCAAAGAATTCCATTATTGTGAAATAACTCCTAAAAAAATTTGTTCAATATTTGTCTACAATGATTAATTCGAAATCGCATATTGCTGAAATCAGGCGACCCTGATATAAGCGTTGATAATATATTTTTTCCTATTGATTTTAATGAAACTGAAAAGAGAAGTTCAAAATTCATTTATCTGTTTACGTTCAAATAATCATTCAAATCACGTTGATCAGATTATTTATTCGCGACGGAAATGAAATAAAATTAATTCATTTTGTCAACATTATCATTAATTAATTACACGCTGACTGAATACATTTGTTCTCTTATTAATAAATAAATGCTTAGAAATCAATATTAATTGTATTAGATATTAATTTGGAATTCCAATTAATCAGTCAATCAACAGTATAATGGTGGAAAAAGCGGAAATATGCAGGAGAGGTTTTATCCATCTAACATTTTGTATACAACTAATAATTACGTCATTGAAATTGAATGAAAATATATTCTAAACATACATCGTACATTTCTTATCATAAGCGAAACATTTGGCATTTAAACAACAATCTCTGAGTCCAATTTGCTTCAATTACTCAACATCAACGGGTCATCTTTCATATACAGTAAAACCCTGAAAACCGAACCCTTTCTGAACTAGGCCCAAAAGTCCAGTTTTCTGAGAATTCCTTTTTTCAGAGTACTATTTATTATCGAAGAGAAAAATGGGACTTATCGGAAATATCGTCTGATTTTGAGAGAATTCCGGTTTTCGGGGGTTATACAGTATAATTATGTTCATTTGCATAAATGATATAGATATGAACGAACAATCTATCTGTCTTGGAATCCTTTCCATGTTCGCATCCGCTGGATTGTTCGATGTAATTTTGCCTTTGTTGTTTCGGCATCTGGTCTTTTACGCCCAAAAGCTAACCGCAGTTGTGGCGGCCCCCCAAGTTTCAGCCTTTGTCCTTCAATATTTTGAGGTGATCCGAAACCATTTCCGCTCCACTCTCGTCGGTACGGCGGACTGTTAGGCAATTCTAAATCTTTGCAAACGTCTTTCGGTACGAGCGACAGAACAGTGCTTTGCCGTCGCATGAAAGTCATTTTTTTCATGCTCACAATTCTTGTGTAAGCCCTCTGAAGTTTTCTATGGGCTTGTCTGCTGGTATGGGTAGCATCGGATTCAATGCTCACGACGGAAGGTTTTCGTTTGGCAGATACAACTGGGCTCTTTGCCTTTGGTCGCGTAGGTCGAACATTCGTTATTGGCGGGGATGGGGTGTTACAATGAAAAGAAAGCTCAAGTTTGAATGTTACCCGCGGGTTTGCTTGCGATCGCTTTTCTACTGCTGGCTTGTCTGTTGCATCATTTTCGTTTAGCGTTTTCTTTACATTCATATCCGTTATTTGTGGTAAATATGAAGAGTTGTTCGTTTCATTTCTGGACATGGGAGACGGTCTGTCAATTGGTGTACGATTCCTGGGCGATTGCTGAGTAATTTCTGTGTCCCAGAATTGAGGATTCCTGTCAGTTAATGGTCTTATCCCCAGCGACTCCAAATCAAGAACTATACCATCAAGACTCAGTCTACGAAGTCTCCCGGAAGTAAGTCGAGCATGACGGGACACTAAATCGTTAAATCGTCTAACAAAGTCGGAATGCCTCCGCTCTCTGTGTATCTTGGTTTGCTCGACCATTTCACATATATTTTGGAGTTGAATCCGGAACGGTACAGATGGTTCTCCAGTCATATCTTTATTTTTGCGTTTCTCTTGTTTTGTTTTTGTCTAGATCTACAAAAGTCCAATCAAATACACAATCCTTACAAACACATACATTGTTCCTGCAGTATTTTGTTCATTGGCTCCCATTTTATTTTGACCATATCACCTCAAAAGCGCTTTACACTAGTATGTCTCATGTCCTAACCGAAATATGCCATTAATGAAGTCCACTATAACCTTGAATGCTTTGAAAGTTTCCTAAAAAAATTAACAATGACCTAATTCCGCATGATGTTAATTAATGCACTTTGCCTTCCTCAACATCGACGTTTCCAATACAAATGTTTTATAAGTCTTAAAACATCGGCGTCACCGGTTCCAAAGCACTTATCAATGTACACTGAACAATGTTATTGCTTGATTGTGTCAATGTAATGAAGCAATTACCGCGTTAAATGCCATGACGATATGTGTGAACATATGACTCTAATGGAATGGAAACGACAATATACAGAACATGTTTAAACATTTAGATAAGTCTGGTGACGCCATTACATTAGTTTCTGACTTCCGCTAGTAGCTATAAATGTTTGTTCAAGTATTGAATGCTTTACAATTAAACACTGATTCGCGATTGTTAGAGTATGTGTCGCATGTCAAGTTGTTTGTCTTGGATGAGAGTTTCTCTTTGTTTAAGTACATTTTTGTTCCACTCAATCTTGTAATCGATAGCTATGAAGAAATATTTGCATATTTTTAAAAATACCATCTAAAGTGCGAATCGATAATATCAATTTTCTCATTATTCGTCTTATAATGCATTTTTTCTATTAATTAAAATTTACTACAACTTCAATAAGACAAGAAGCAAATATGACAACAAAATTTCACAGATAACAGTCGAAAGCACTCGAAAGTAGCAAGTACGAATAATACGAGGCTGACAATCGGTGATTACATATTTTTAGACTGGTACACTACTCTGGTGTTATTTATATATTTTTTCCCAATTTCGTCCGAAATGTCGCGCACATTCCCAATTCTGGGGGGGGGGTCGGGTCATGTTCCCAAAATGCTGAAAAAACGCTATTTATTAAAACGAAGTGAGGTGACGGTGTCCCCAGTTTTATCAACTTTAGATTAGTGAGTCATTTAAAACACTCGTTGAATCTAGGAGGCACTTTTGAATCCGCCTCAGAATATTTCGATCGATTGATATTTGAGTTATAAAATATAAGACTTTTGATGAAAAAATCTTAAACATTTTTTAACAAAGAAGCTGATTATTTCAACAATAACAAGAAAAAAATACATGTTGATGATGAAGTACTTAATGTTTTGTATGTAATTCAGTTTGTTTTGATTGGGGTATGCCAGTATGTAGAGATAAGAAAATAATTCCTAAAAATACCTACAAAATATCTCACATTCCCGAAAGTACAACCTTATCCAAAATCCCCAACCCAAAACCTATCCAACACATCAGAACATACCACAGATAGAGGACAAAACACACTCTCCTTGATACGTACCGCCTTGGAACGGTCTGTAGCAAAGCTATGGGGGAGTAAACTAATTTGCCGGGCCCTACCTCACACTAACACCAAGTAACGATTACAGCGTTAACTGCATAAATCAATTCTTTCTATTGTGTTGTATCCATAGGTGTAGACAGGAATGAAATGTTTATATGTACAGTATCCAGATATAGAGAAATCTCATCATACGATATTTTTGTTTCACAACTTAGGTCGCGGATTTTTTATACGCTCGTGCGTATTGCGTGTAATGGGCGCTACGCCCTTGGTATTCATACTTACAAAAACTGATCGTCCGTTAGACTAAAGACACAAAGGAGAGAGGTACAGATTCTTAACGGAAAAGATTCTCGGAGAATTCTGATTCTTCTGTTCAATTCTGTTCAACTTAGATTTCGTTATAATCGTGCATGCCGGATAACATTTAAGAATTTGAATTCCTCTTAAAGGCAACGAAAAGCGGAACACGGCTAAAGAAAAAACAATTGCTTGGTTTTAATTGATTGTCATAAAAAGCATATTATACCATTATATATAATTATATATATTACATGTTATTTATTATTTCGGGTAATTTAATGTAATGTTAAGGCATTTACGAATTTTACATTTATTTTAATGATTTACTTTGTCAATGACGTCATATCACGATAGGGAACCGACGCCTAGAATTCAAACAGTAGATATGCAGCATTTGTAAAATTGTCATGAATTATTGATTTTTTTAAACGTGTCTACAATATCTGCATTAGAACTATAATTGTTCTACATTATGTTTTGTAAGAAATTAAATATAAACAGGTTTACATGCAGTGTTTCCATTGTGATTAAAACTGATAACAAATAACGTTCACCTTCATCTTGCGTCATTTCATAATGTTTGAATCCAGAATCTTACTTCATCTTATTTATTACATTCCAACTTAAGTTACAGTTATATTTAGAACACAACAATACGTATTAAACCAAAGACCTGTACAATATATACAGTAAAACCCCTGAAAACCGGAGTCCCTGAAAAACGAAATTCTCTGAAAATCCCATTTTTTCTCTTCTATAATCAATAGTTCTCATGTGACCAGAATTCTCAGAAAACCGGACTTTTGGCTCAGGCCGGAAGGTGTCCAGACTTCAGAGGTCATACTTATATATACACTGAAGGTTTAAATAAATCAACGTATCTAATTACTACTCGCTGCATATACTGTAAATAGCGTAAATACAAGACAACGAAACTAAGGCATTAACTGTTTCTTAATTTCGATAATCGTAAACATCCAATGTCGCTACTTTTTCGATGAATTATAATTGTACATTTTGCTAAATGATTTTTGACGGCTTGAAGAGTAAAGAGACGTGGAGTCACTGTGAAAACCATAGGAAAAATTTCGACGACCTACTGCTAGTCGTGGTAAAGTTTGCCGATTAACCAGCTTCGGATTTTTTGCACTATATCTAATGTTCGGATTTTCACCACTCACTTTTGTACGTTCTTTACATGTATACGAATATTTGTTATACCACAAAGATTCCTTTAACACTTTAACTGCAGTTTCCTCTAAGTATTTTTTAATTTCTTCATAAGTCATTTGTTTCATTATTTCAGTCGGCGTCTTTTTGTCTCTCCCTGTGTTTATCGATGAGACGCCACGTGTCTGAGAGTCGTCAATAGTCTCAGAGTCATCGTGTATTTCAGAGTCATTAGTTTGGACATTTTCCCCCTCATGTTCTCTGGGTTTTGCATTTCTAGACACATTTTCGACCGACGAACTCGGAATATCACTCGCAAATGTCACTCTTGATTTCCCACTTGTTCGTGAAGATTTAACTCGATCATAGTCGTCGTCTCGAACTCTTCCTTTATTGTCACCTGCAATGCTGTCTTCTTCGTCGCTTCCTGAACCAGTACACTTTGAATCAAGGTTTGATGATTGTTGCTTTTCTTGCTGATGTTTGCTTTCAGTCACTGTATTGTCATTTTCTTTTATTGTATCATATTCAATACAAGACAATACATTTTTTCGATGATTATATTTACAAACGTCTTGTTTAGGTTGACCTAATCGCAAATGTCTTTGACATACTATTTTTTCATGTCGCGTCAAAATGTTTTCAAATTTTCGGATGAAGTCGGACCGCTTTTGTTGTCTTTCCTGCTTTAATTTCACCATTGAGCTACAAATTTCCAGTAATTGCAACCTGAACACTAATGGCGTGGTCTCTTCCATCGTTTTACGAAGAATTTTTTTCTCAGGAAATTAGGAATGTCCGACACATCTTGCACTATTGTTGCAAGATTTGGCTTTTAAAGTTTAAATTAATTTCTTAATATTTTTTTTCTAAATCCATAACACTGGTCCCAAGTAATTGTTTAGGAAACGTCTAACACCTGGGCGAAATCGTACTAATCCTTTCAAAAATAATTTCAGATAAAACCTTAATGGAATAAAATCATTCAATTATGGTTATATAAACCAGTGTCGCAGTGGTAGTATTTCGTCGGAACGACACAGTTATCTTTTATACATATCGCATTATATAAATAATTAATAATTGAAATTGTACTATTATCTGAAAGTCAAATAAAAATTGCAATTTTCTGTTTGTCTTGTATTAATTAAGATCGCTTCGCTTGCTGTGCTCTTGATTCTTCAAATATTTGCTTAGAAATCCAATAAGTATCTTGTATTGTAAAAATGAATTTATTCACAATACAAATACGTATTGAAGTAGATTCTTTCGTACTTGACGTGTAACTATTTCGAAAACTGTATAAGTTCCGAGTACCCGTGTGTGTTCTCACTATGAACAATGCGCAGCCGCCGTTCAGACATTTCGTGTTTTAAAAAAATTAAATCAAATTGTTTATACAGTCAAATCTGTGTTTGCGGCCATCTCCGAATAAAGACAGCCCTGTGAATAAATACCATTATTTGAAAAACCGTCACTGATTATTTAGAACATACTAACTTCCGAATAAAGGCTATCTGTCAATAAAGGCCAAATTTTGTCTTTCCCAAGGATGGCCTTTGTTCACAAGTTTGACTGTAATTGAAATTCATTACATAGCATTTGTAATGCGTACAGACCATTCACAAATTCAGTTTACATTTTGATAGTTTAACTACTGACTTTTTGTGACACAACTGTTTCTTTTTTGTCAGAATGAAGTTAAAGAAATGTAACAGAATGTGTCAAACGAAACGTTGGTGTGACAGGTGATATTTCAACTCCACTTTGCCCATTCCTGTATTTGTTTACACTATAACAAAGGCAGACCACACTAACCATTTAACTGACTTCTAATGATGGAATATTCAATAAAAACACTTTCGTTATATAAAAGTTCTACTGAATATGACTATCAAGCAAAAGTAAATAATATGATATACAGTAAAACCTCAATAAACGACCACCTCAATATTACGACCACCTTGTTATAATTACCACTTATTTTCGGACCGGATTTCCCAACTCCTGTATTATTCAACTTGATAAAGAGACCACTTCATTATTACGACCAATTTTTGGGTCATGAAAGTGGTCTCAGCACTGAGGTTTTACTGTACTTTGTACTTTGTTCGAAGTTGATTTCAGAAAAGAACACCTTTTAATTTTGTTTTCATAGACATTTATCATAATTATATTTACTAATGGTTAAAGATCAAAGCAAACACTTACGCTTGTAGTTTACACAAGTTAAAAGTGTGAATTGATCAATACTTATTATGGTAAGTTTTTAACAAACCTTGTTAGTACAGGAATAGCTGATTTTCGTTCATTTTTGTCGCTTTTAATTTTCGAAATTTATAAAATAGCCATTAATTACGATATGATAGACACTTGCGTTTCATATTTGAAGTAACAAGACGATCAATAGCAACTACAGTGCAACCTCTCCAGAGTGGCCCTCTCTTGAGCAACAACCTCCCTTCAACAAAAGCTTTAATTTAACCTCTTTACAACAACATAATTTGACTTCTACCAGTGTGTTGCTTTGGAGAGGTTGCACTGTATTTATCATCAGAATCAAAATCTGAGAATGAGATTTTATTTGTAAATACTAGTATTGAAACAAAAATCACAAGTTACAAAACAGACCAATCAAGGTTTGTAATCGCTTGATTTGATTTTATACCAATAATATCATCGCTGTGAGTCCGAATCCCCGCGGTACCTGAAAAAATCAAATGTGAGGAAGCTGTCCGACTGGTTTACGGAAGGTCGATCCAGGCGTACACCTGGGGATTTACCCCCGCCATTAAATCTAGAAAAGTCGCCAAATTACCCTGGTTGTTTGTGCGACGGCAAACCACAGTGAAAACCAACAACAACAACAAAAATATTTTTATCTCAGAAAATACTTCATGACATTAAAAAGGTATTCAATGTCCAATTAGAGCGAATATGATTTATTGAATGACTTATATCATTACATTATCTGAAGTATAAACTCTATCTTTGTATCAATGTGTAAGTCAAACAACTTCGTTGTTTTAATTTAGTTTTCTATAATTCTGATGTTTTTTTAAACATTTTATTCATAAAATACCCATTCAAGGCGACTAAATTTAACTGTCATATTACTCGATTTTATTGGTATTCTAACGGTTGTCTCCCCTTTGTATGTACATTATATAATGTTTTAGTTGAAAGACTACTGTTGCTCTAGTTAATGTTGCTATCGCTGCAATGACCTAACCAGATGACCAATGTGGCCTAACCAGATGATCCGTGTGACCTAGCCAGATGATCCTTGTGACCTAACCAGATGATCCGTGTGACCTAGCCAGATGATCCTTGTGACCTAACCAGATGATCCGTGTGACCTAGTCAGATGACCCTTGTGACCTAACCAGATGATCCGTGTGAACTAACCAGATGATCAGGCTGAACTAACCAGATGATCAGGGTGAACTAACCAGATGATCCGTGTGAGCAAACTAAATGAGACGACCATCGTGACAGAACCCTGTATTCTTTGCAAATAAATGTGTTGGCTGGCAACAAGACAATGAATTCTAGGACTAAAGACAAGTACCAGACTCATTTTTTGTCCCAAATTATTTTGTCGGCGAGGAAAGAATAGAAACAAAATACTAATTTGTCAAAAGTGATTAAAATTTTCCCCACAAATCAGTATAAACCGTGTCCTTTAAAATGACATCAAATACCCTTCGGCAGTAATGGCTTTAAAGCTGCTTGCAATATTTGTCCTTGGAATATTACTGAGCGATTAAATCTGAAAATTCTCTGACACGCACGCTCACACGCACGCACGCACGCGCTCACATCAAAAAAGAATTTATTTTCAGCTTAGATTAATAGGTGTCTCTCTACATAGCATAAAATCACCGTGTTCAAAATTACTTATACTCTGTCATCGGACGTTTATCTCAAACGCCGTGGCGACCTATAAATTTCATAGCAAGATAAAGTCGGCTTGGAAAGTCAATGATATCATTTTATTTCCAAGCATTTACAAATCTAGTATGTTTTATTGTTTTGAATAAAACAGATATAGTATTTCGGCGATGTTATTTGTAACATTTTTTTCAAAACATTAGACTAAAAAAGGTTCAAGTAAGATCATAGTATATGGCACCGCGCATGCGCATTACTACTCATATTAAACATTGGTACCTATACAATCACTCTGTTGTTTCTTTAAATTATCAATTACGTCACACACATTATTTTAGTATTTTTACGCATGAAATGTTGTGGTAAAATACACGGGCTATAATTGCGTTTCATTGTCTGTTTCTGTACATAGTTGGGACAATTGTTTTTCATGTCTGATACAGAATCACCCATACAATGTTAGACAGTGTAGCATGTATGTCAAATTCTATCATTTAATTGTCTGCATTATTTGTCTAGACAAATCTTGTCGGGAAAATTTGTGAGTGGAATTATCTCTGTCGCTATCTATCATTACACCAGGACAAAGGCAATGGAACGAAATGACGCTAAGAAAACTTATCGGGCGCCCATTTTATTAGCGATATCATGATAATCAATCTACTTGTTTGTTACTTTTATGTACAACCGGCGAGCCCATAAAAGTAGTTAGATTCTGAGTCTGATACCAAATTAGGTATTCACAAATGAATCGAACATGCAATGGTTATAACCCATGAATACAGATGTTGGAAAAGATCAAACGATATATACAACACTTGATGTATTGATTTTGAAATTCAGTAGGGAAATAATCCATTAATCTGAAATTGCTGACGATATTAAATCCGCTAATGATCGAGTACCTACTGGTTTGGATAAAGACCAAACGTAGGATTTCTACTATGAATAATTGATTATTCAATTATTACAGATTCGCGTTGAATTGATCATTTAATAGTAATGAACTCGCATTGCATTTCAATAATTGATAATATATAAAGTAAAAAGTTATTAAATTCGACATATTGAAGAAGATTTATTTGTCAATCTAAGCACACATGTAAGCACAAGGAGGCGTAGAACCAGTTACATACAGGGATGATCTGATGTGTGCACTTTTCTAGAATTTCAATCATTTTGATTGAAAGGAAATCTCAATAGCAGAAACATAATAACTATATTATTCAGGTATTCAAATTGAATTATGTAATTATTAAAGATAACCCGCGTTCTGTTGTATTACGTAATGCAGGAGGCCTGTAAAGAAAAGTATAATGTTTCTCTCTCCGTGTGAAAGGATGGGCGATGTGTTCGTCTGTTTTGTTTCAAGGATGAGGTGCCGTATTAATGAAGGACAGTGCTCTGGATTGTTGACAGGAAGAGCTTTGAATTTTTAAAGGAATGGCTCTGTATTTTGAAGGACTCTGTTTTGGAGTGGTCTGCATTTCTTCCGGGAAGGGTACCACGGGTTTTGTATTTCTCTGTGGGGGTCGCTCTGAGGAGGGATCGGTATTGCTTTCAAATTCAATTCTAAACATATTATGTAAAAATAACACTTACTATAAATAATAAATACATCGATTCACACATAAAAGTACCAGGATTACATATAATCTCATTTACGTACGGTATACGTGTGTTCAACAACTGTAATGAATACTTTAAAAGTACCTCACGCGAACAAGAAATCAGATTCAATTTCCTCTAATACACACATACACCACAGAAACAAAGCCAAGCAGAACCAATAATAAATTCAGAGAGATTGATTAGGCTGTCAACAAGATAATTGAAAAAATGTAATTTGAAATGGATATACGTGCTGGCGACATCTGAGCAATCATACCCGCGTAGTTTAAAGGTTCAGATGTTCTCATACAACATAAGGATACAGTGCAACCTCTCCAGAGCGGCCCTCTCTTAAGCAACAACATATCTTCAACGACAACATGATTTTCCCCAATGTACGATTTAGCTACCAATTTAACCTCTCTAGAGCAACAACCTCTCAACAACAACGTAATTGTGCTTCTCTCAAAGGGTTTTGCGTTAGAGATGTTGCTCTATATAAAGATTGGGAAACGTTACAATGACATGCAAATAGTTAAGAGTAGCCCGGGTAATTCAAATATAGTCAAACCTGTGAACCAAAGTCATCCTTGGGAAAAATATGACCTTTATTGACAGGTGGCCTTTATTCGGAGGTCATTTTGTTCTAATTAATCAATGTTGATTTTTCAAAGAATGGCCTTTAATCACAGGATGGCCTTCATTCGGAGGTCGCCGCAAGCACAGGTTAAACTACACGTAGTTTCGTTAATAAAAATGTATTCTTTAATAACTAACTACATACAAAGGTATATGTAAATCACTGAAATGCAGGAATGTCGAAAATATTTTTGTCGTAATTTCAGGTAAACTAAATTCGCCCTTCATAGATAGTTTAGTAAAATATCGTTTATTTGAATTGATGTGTAAAATTGTATTTATTACTGATTGGATGCAGTTGTTGTGAATGTATGACGTAAATTTGAACTGCTTTGTTTATAATTGCCTTTGATATAAAACATGGATTGATTTTATTTACAGCTGACTTTGAGCTCAATTTCTTAACGTTGCACAGCCAGGGTCATTCGGCGGCTTTTACAGCTTTAATTGTAGATGAAGACCCTAAGCGTACACCTTGATAGAACTACCTACCTCCTGTAAGCTAGTTGGACAGCATCCTCATAGTGATTTTTTCAGGCTCCTGATAGAATTCGAACTATAACCAGTCAGAGACCATAACCACTCGACCATGGAAGCCACCGAGTTTAGCGTTACGATATACATGACGACATGACGGTGATCAGTTAAACGTTCGTTTTTATCTAATTTTATAATAATTATATAATATATATTTATAAGGTCGCACCAACAACCAGGGTAATTTGGCAATTTTTACAGCTTTAACAGAAGAGGAAGACCGTAGGCGTACACCTTGGTAGAAGCCCCCCAGACCTTCCGTAAACTAGCTGGACAGCTTTCTCACATTTGATTTTTTCTGGTTCCGGACGGAATTCGAACTTACAGCGGTGAGGGGCTAGTGATTAATTGTCAGAGACCATAAACACTCGACTATGAAGGCCCCCGATTTCAGTATTTTTTATCTACATGATGACATGACTGTGATCAGTAACACATTCGTTTTTATAGAATTATAGGAACCACTACACAACCCAATAGAGACAAATTAGATTGTATTTAGCGATCACGCTCAGCCACTACTCCATATCCTGCGTGGAACACTAACAGCCGACGTGACATAAATTCATAAAACATTAAGTTAACGATATAAATAATCCAGCTGAACATTGACAGGGAACAATGTACTTAATTGAACAGTCTGCACGACTGATAACGTAAACCGTGTCTTATCTTGCGGATAAAACCGCGAACTGTGAGTATCGTAAACAAAAAAACGGTATAAATATGATACTACACTTTTATTAACTGACATGAAATCGGATGACATGACGTCAATCAGTTGATTTTCATCAAACTTTTATGGATGACATTCATTAATGTATAAGTATATGGAACATGCCCTGTAATTTAAGGGTGTTTAAATTAAACACGTGCTGTAAAACACAAGCTGTGGTGCGCAATAAATTAGTAAGCATTAAAACATGATATTTCTGTCAACCAATTTAAATGGTATACAATCAAACGTGTTAACAAAGACCATCCTTGGGAAATAGAGATGGCCTTTATTTGAAGGTCAATTTGTACGAAATAATCAATGACGGTTTTCAAAGAATGGCCTTTATTCAAAAGGTAGCCTTTATTCGGAGGTAACTGCAAACACACTCAGGTTTGACTGATTTTTTCCACCTTTGAATAGCTGAAACATTTTTTCATTAGGGTTCAAGGTCACATCAATTGTCAAGATCATTTTGTGACTTCTCTAGCTTTTGGACAGAGCCTAGGCATACAACTGGGTAGAACCAGCTTCCTTCTGTAAGCTAGCTGTATGTTTTTTTTCACATCTATTATTTTCTAATCCTTGGTGGGATTTGAACTCTCAGCAGTAAGGGGCTAGTGATTATTAATCAGAGATCATAACCATTCGGCCACGGAGGCCCCTTACGAACATACAATTAAAGGGAAGTGGTTCAAAAACAAGTGATCGCCATATTGAATCGGTCTTGAAGTGAATTTTTTACCCTAGCTAGTATCCACGGGTCCCGAAGGTGGTCTCAATATCGAGGTTTTACTGTATATATTTATAATGTTAATGACTTGTATTTTAGTTTGCTTTGAATACAACGCGATACCAATTTACATAAAACCACCTCAAACAATGAATATACATTTTGTATATTGAAATATGAAGATTTAACAATGAGAAATAATCGCGACAATATTCTCATTTTTATCAATTGAACTCAATGACCATTATAATATGAGACTTATTAAATGATGATTTACACGGCGGGAAGCGTTGTAAATAATAAATACGACTGTTATTTATATTGATTCGTTGTCTTATTAAATTAAAGCGATGTGATCTTTCGGAGCTCAGGAAGAATGTGACAGTATCATTATCTCTTTACGATACAAACGCATTGTGATTACATTGGTTTTATACGGAAAAGGTTCATACTTGTTTGAATGCATTTGGTAAATAATATTTTGTATACACAGTAGAACCTCGATATTTAGACCGCCTTAGGCACCAAAAACATTGCCCTTAACATTGAGTTGGTTCCATTATCGAGTTGATATATAGACGGCATTTGAAAACCGGTCCGAAAAGAAGTGGTCGTTAAAATGAGAATGTCGTAATATAGAGGTGGTCGTTAAGTGTGGTTTTACTGTATACGTCAATCAGTTGGCATATAGATTGCCCGGAGGCTATTCACCAGTACTTACTAGTCCCCCCATACGTAATGTTTAAATAAGGGGGGCCTCCGAAGTTGAACTGTGGTCTAGTATTCCATTTCAATTTTGAATCAGATCTAGACACAGGAATAAGATATGTTATTCTGCCAACGTATTTTCCCACCGACTACGAAATGGGATTGTTAAACATTAAAGGTGACAAAAATGAATGTAATGGTAAATGTTACTCATGAGATGAATTACACTCATATCCCTGTCGGTTCCAGACTGTATTGTTCAGTGCAGTATGTGATGTTGTACGAATTGACTTAGGACGAATATATCAGTGTTTTCCTTGTTCGATGTATGATGGTTGTCTGTCAATATGCTTCGGAGGATCGAATGTATTATTTGTAAGGAGTCTATCATATAAACTTGCCATCGATAATATGCAAGATGATGAAGTAAATTCATATTTTTTCACCCAATTTACCCTAAGTCAATTCGTACCCGATTCGTCTTTAGTCAATGTATACTTTTCCCCCGAATGTGTGTCAAGAAGAAATTTTCCGCCGGACTTATTACAAATAAATTCCTAATTTTTCAGTTGATTTTCACAAGATGAAGGATGCAATATTCAATCATTCTACCCAAATCAAGACGACTTGTCTCTAACTAATAGCTTAAAACTATGCCTCCTAAACATCTCGTCGACAGTGGCTGGTTGTTGGCATTACAGAGCTTTGGAAGACACTACTTTATTTGTGATTAACAATGACTTACATCAGACAAACACCGGCGGTCACACAGCTATTAATCTATGTCGTTTAATTAATTAGCTGCTATATTATGAGGTGACATTTCACATGCAGTATCGATTTTTATGATGCGTGGATTATGGTATCTGCAGTTTTATCATCGCCAGCTTTCATTATCTAAGCAAATGATCTCAGAAATGACGTGTTGTTGTAACCGGGGTGTTGTAAACGATAACTGTTTATCGTTGTGTATTTCTGCAGGCTTTGGTGAATTAACAAAAAACAATCGTAACGTCTCAGGGAATACTAAAGCTAGGTTTCACTGGGGTTTATCATCGCATTAATATCCATGTCAGGGTCTTTTTCGCGATTTTTCCAGCTTAAACTTAGGGCGAAGACCCTAGGCATAGTATTACCCCTGGGTAGAACCACCGACCTTCCTTAAGCTGGCTAGAAAGCTTACTCATTTGTATTTTTTTTTGCCCCGGGTAGTGAAACTTTGGAGATTGCAGCTGTTTCTTCATTTTGCAGTTAAAATATGTCAGTTGGCAGTTTACAAAGGATATATAATTCTCCACTAGTAAGATAAGCGACATTGTTAGCAGATAGTGGTGTTATCATGTCGATCCGTCGATCAGTCGTTTCTATTTTTGTATACATAGGCTTCCGTGCAGATGAACATTTGGCAAATGACCAAGTTTTAGACATGACGACAGCAATGAAATGCAATCATAGACATATTGGTGCAACATTATGCGTTTGTACCTAATCACGCTAGTTAAAAACCAAGAGCGCGCTCGTAACACCGTAAAACAAAACACGCACTAATTAACCAATGGTATTGCATCTTCGGGGTCAAATCCTGCAATAAAGTTTGATGTCTGAATTTCAGATGAATCAATCTTTAGATTTTTTGCCGCACATGGATCCAATAAGCAGCAGTCTAAGACATGCAAACTTAATTATGCAAGTAAATTTCCACAGGGCTTATGTTTTATTAACCAGGAGTTTTTTTCTCGTTTTAATACCACTGTACAGAAATTGAATCCAACCGGAAACATACATTTTACGCCAAAAAAAAATCTACCAATGTATTCCTAGACTTGAAGAGAAGCGATGAAATTAGATTAAATATGAACAAAGCTATTGTGAAAAATATCTTAAATACGTGACTTTGTTCATGCGAACAAAATGTGTGCATTCATTGAACAGCAGTCAAAGACATTTAATTAAGAGTTTATGGTCATTTCTTCATAAACCCTTTATGGAATTAAGACGTTTGTTTTGGTTCTGCCTTTGGTCTGGTTTTCTCTTTTTGTTGTGGTTTCAGTAAAGTTGCTAAAAGCTTGCATACCCAACGAAAGTGATAATTCATAAAACTTTCCAGTATGACATCACATACTTTTCATCGTATAATTTTCTTACTTTAGTTATGTAGTAAAGAGCAGTCAACTTGCCATATATGATTTTTTCTTGTTGATTGTTATGTCTTTCGATTTTTTTATTTTTGCCTGCGTATTTATGTATTCATGTAACTTATTCTTGTTTCTCCGGAGGTTAGTGCGAGGTTGGCCCTCAAACTACTTTTCCACACCGTGCGATTTGCTGTTTACTGACTGTTCCCAGGCTGTATCCGCCGGGAGACTGTCCTTTGTCCTTCATATCTTGCACGGTAAGGTGGTTTTGGTTTTGGGCAAGGTAGTGATTTGTGGAAGATGTGATGTTCTGTATATCATTTTTCTAGGAGCCCTTTTCTTACCTATATTCAAGAATTGTACATATTAGCTTGACATTATATATGTGTCATGTTTTTTTTATTTTCTTTGAAATATCCGATTTAGTGAAGATGTAATTCTGTAAAGAAATGCATGTCATAATTTATTAAAATATTACGGAAAATTGTGGCTACGTATTTTGTAGGTAACTATTAACTAGTGGCTTTAATATATTAAATTAAACTAATTTGTGAGTCTTCCACCTGATCATTACAAACATATTTCCCAGTGCTTGCAAAAAAGCACAAGAATGTCTCTAAAACATGAGTTACTATTACAGTAGAACACGGTTATAGTGAACTCAGATGTGTTTAAGAATTGGATAATGTGAAACATTTATTCCCTGCCTTGCCCAATTCGTCCTTCGTCCTCTCCAGAGCGGCCCTCTCTTGAGAGATAACCTCCCTTCAACAACAGTATGCTTTTCCCAACTGTACGATTTGACTATTAATTTAACCTCTCAACAGCGGCGACCTCTCAACAACAACATAATTTTGCGTCTCCCAAAGGGTGTTCCTTTGGATCGGTTGCCCTGTATCCTCCAAATTCACTATAATCGTGTTCTTCTGTTCCTAACATGGTAAATCACACTCGATCTTACTGAAAGTGGTACAATACATGCAGAGACCTCTGACGAAAATACATTTAGTACCACAAGCAAAACATTTCCAAACAGTCACGTGGTCAGATCGTCGCCTTCCCCAAATCTGGAATAGTCTAGATCGTTTGGTGTAGGCTGGTCGCCTCTTGTTAGAAATAGTCAGACAACAGAATGTTTATAAGGAAAACATCAACAAATGTTCCGTGATAGTCTCAGATATGTGCTGACCCGTACTTAGATATTCCGTCAGTAATAGACAACTACACACAATGAATCAATAATGACCTCTGACCCTTGTTAAGTGATTTCTTCAGAAAAGCGAAGGAGACATTACATGGTCTTAATCGCGTGAGCCCTTGCATATCAAGTCCTGCACTTGTGCCTTCTAAGAATGGATCTGTAAAAGGATTAGAGCGGCGAGGTTTTATCGGTTTATCGGTATATTGCGATACGAGCTAGAAAATATAAATATCGCAATATTTTTTCAACATACCGATATTATCGGAGTTTGCCTAAATAACGGAATTTTATGTTTATTAATGTTAAAAATAGTCCAAACATTGTTTTGTACGCACAATAGAAATTTAAAACAAAACTCAAAATATATCGCGATGCATATCGCAATACGGCACGGAATATCATGATCGTTTTTAAGGATTGATACTAAGTTTTAAAAAGGATGTTGCTCATTGTTTCTGAAGTCAAGACATTTCGTGAATTTCTAATCAAAACTGGCACTTCAGAAAGTGAATCAATGTCAGTTCAAATCTGATAAGAAAACATTTGCTGTCTGTTTTGTAAGATATGCTTGATATAGATACATTCGTCTATCAATGTCAAGTACAGGATTGGAATTTATTGATAGCAAATTGATTTCAACTTGGTGTGTGATGAATAAATTTGACGACACTTCACAAAATTAAATTCTGCTCTATAAGGATAGCTTGTTTCCACTATCCCGACCGACCCTATTATCTTAGCCGCTGACTCTATGATTGTTTGGTTGAAATTATACTTTTGAAAAATAAAAATAATGTCAGTCATATTCTGGATTAGAAAAAAAATCCCTACCTACAGACCCCATTTTTTTCAGAGCAGGTAGCGGAAACAAGTTTTTATTTTTGCCTAAGGACGCATTGGCTACGTGGGAAAAACTTTATTCGTGACGTATTGTACATGTTCTGGCGTCATGCATAGGTACATGCATGAAGCAGAAGAGAAACTGTTCATCAAGTTGATAATGGAGCACATTTTGTTTAAATTAAGTACTGTGTTCAAGGTTATAAAACTTGAAATCGATCTCCGTGCTCAAATCTCAGATCATGTCTTTTTTATGTTTCAAAGTTAATTATGACCAGACTATAATGGTGCTATAGATTATTGTGACAGCAGCATAATTAACCTGAATATGCATTTAAACAATAACCAGCTGTATGTTTTCAACCATAATACTTTTAGAATGAACTCAGCTTTGAACTCGGAGACTGTTCTAAAGTTTTATAACCTCAGGGCCTGGTCATTGAAATCAATAGTCAGAATCTGTCAATGAACTCGTCTAGGTCAGCCATGTGTGCACTACTTGAATGTACAACTCATTTACATATGTTTTTTTTTCTAGCGATGCTAATGTCCTTTACTACGATACCACATGACAATGATAGTGTGTACTGTTAAGCCGGCGACGTAGTAGGCAGTATTGAGTAGCTCTAATGAATATAGTTATATGGCAATACAGTTCAGCGCTCCATCATGTATGATATATCAAAACCTCTTGAATCAAACATTTGATTTTGAACACAACTTTCCTTACGCTCGCCACCGTGAGTCCGAATCCCACCCCGGACCAAATTGCACATGTGAGGAAGCTACACAGCTAGCTAACGGAAGGTCGGTGGTCATACCTAGGTGTATACCTGGGGTCCTCCTCCACTTATAAAAAACTGGAAAGTCGCCGAATAAGAATTTCTTGTGCTGGCGCTAAGTTAAACCCGAGTGGAATCGTTAAATTAGAATTAAAAAGTAGGCCGTTCTATGGATATAGGATATTTTTCGCAGCTTTTGGAAATCGTTGACTTTCAATTCTATTCTCAAAGCGTTATGGTTGAAAAGATAGAACTGATTAATGTTAAATACATATTCAGGTCCAGTATGACGTATCAATAACATCATTATAGTCTGATCATAATTACCTTTGAAACATAAAAAGACAAGATATTAGAGGTTTAGATATCAAGAGGTTTGAGCTCGGAGATCGATCTCAAGTTTTATAAACCTTGAATCCAGTACTTGATTTTAACAAAAAATGCTCCATTATCATCTTGATGAACAAACAGTTTCTCTTCTACTTCACGCAGGTAGATATGCATGACGCCAGAACATGTACAATACGTCGCGAATAAAGTTTTTTCTTTAAACACATCCACAAATATAAAAAAAACTCCACTTTTCCAACGCCAACAATCGTGATACAAATACTTGGACAGAAACAATCGGGTTTGTGAAACACACACGATTTGCAGTGACTCCGAGTAGGCATGGTGACCAAATTTTCGACGCGGACATTTTCACACGTAAGTGAAAAAGTAAACGCCTGTTTCTAATCAAATAAATAGCCTAACTTGGATAGAGTAAATTTCACACCTGCGTGCATACTCGTAACCAATCTTTAATTGCCACTTCTTTTCTGACACGTCGACTGACGATTGAAAATCGTTTTGAACAAATCATTGGCATGCATATTGATGCGCGCTTCGGGGTGTGAAGTAAATAAAAGTTGCTGGAATCTATGAAATGTGTCAATGATAGGGGCTGGGTAAAACATTGACACGAAAAAACTTATCTATTACTATAGATCAGTCAACACGCGTATTTCATTCTTTTTTTCTGAACAGTGAATGAACCGACCAATTACCTTCATCAATAAAGACCGGTTAATTTGACTATTTATTCAATCTTGGACGAATTTATACACCTAATTATGATTAAACGACAAAACTTTCGACATTCCTTTTTCCTGATAATCAGCGGAGAGAAAAAACAAGGAAATTTTCAACATGTCATTATCCTGACAAGAGTTCCCGTTGTTGTACAAATGCTGTTTTGTTCCTCTTAGGTCAAACACCGTGTGTCATAAAATATAACCGTATGTCTGAGAAATTCCCTAGCTGTACAAAAGCTGATCTTTTGTTCCTATTTAGTTAAACACTGTTTGTTGTAAAAAATGTAACCATAAGCGTCTGCGAAAATTCCGTTGTTGCGCACATATTGATTTTTTTGTTCCCCTTTGGTTTAAACGCCATTTATCACAAAAATGTTGTTATATACGTCTAGGAGAATCTCGTTATGGTACACACGTTGATTTTTGCTCCTATTTGGTTAAACGCCATTAATCCCCCTAAAAAAATGCAATTATATACGTCCGAGAAATGACTGTACCAAAGTTACGGGTGATGTAGTATCTATCACACGCACCTTATGAAAAAGCTGCCTATTGTCACTGACGACCATGTCATTGGTCCAAAATCTTAAGCCCTCAACATCTTAATCACTAATACTAGACTAGATAAAAACTATACGCTTCGCAGTGTGAACATTGAGTAATGTTTTACCACGAAACCTAAATTAACAGTACGTGGGTTGGAAAAGAAATGTTTTTTTTATTCTGAGAAATTTCATATAGCATAATGAAATTCCGAATATTACATCTTGATGTTAGATCAATGTTGGAAACTGGTAAAATCTTTTTCCCTGGGTATTACGCCGTTTTTCAACAATGTTTCAGCTATATACGGCGGTGGTCGGTTCAACAAACCAGTTTCCCTGCTAACCAGTACTAACTTATCCATCCACACGCAGCCGACATTTTCATCAAATTTTCATAGTAAGGTATGACATGTCACGACCGGGATTTGAACCCCGATCGCTGGGTTGCAAGTCTAGTGCACTAACCACTGGATAACGGTCATGGCCCCGATGAATTCTTGAATGTCATCCATTCATCATGATCGTGATTATTATATCACATGACCGCACATTCCGCATCCAAGTAACTCCAAAATAAACAATTATTTGGTAACACAAACAATAATGAATGTTAATATCTGAAGTTTGAAAACAATATTCATCCAGCCACATTATGAAATAAATATTACTTTCGTCTCGTTGAGCTGGCAAGGAACAAGCTGGTACCAAGGGAAATTTGGGAAGATTGTGTTTGTAAAAAAAATAGCAGATGGTGAATATTTCTTTTAATTTATACGCATTAAACTAGACTCGGCATTCTTCAATTCTCCGAAGTTGTCTGTAAATTGTACAATTTCATTTCAAGCAGATAATGCAACATGTTGAAATAAAATCAATTAGCACACTGCTATTATGAATGGACCGGAAACTCTGCAGCAGACACAACGAACCATACGTCATCATTATTAATATTCTAATCCTGGATTTCAAGAATAGATTTTATAAACAAAATGATATACACAGACTCATAGTCCCTTTACAGGTTTCATTCAAACGGTCCATTACGGCAAATAAATGTTATTATGGTCATAACTTTGAAAGTTTTGACGTAAGGAAATAGTCCTTTGTTTATGAATAATGCAATGTTGTCAGTATCAGATGCGTATTAGCGTATGTAGCAAATACTGAAACATGGCAAAAGTCTAATAAAACAACAGTCTAAAATAAATGCTATTTTAGTGACTGTCCTTAAATCATGGAATTTTGAAACTTTTATAACTCAGGGGAATCATCACGACGTTAAACTTTCGTTCCCCAAACATGCACCAACAACACTGGATATTTTATCACTACAATGCAATGTACTTGTCCGGGAATTTAGACTGTGGGGAAGTTTTGAATTCAATTGATGCCATCAAAGGGACACATAATTTATGATTCATCTTTCTAAATCCACAGACTCCACACTTGTGATAGCACAATATAATTGTGTCCTCAAATAGCATCAGTGTGTTGTTCCGGATAAATCGTATAAATGGTAAACTACTCTCATGCGCTGTTTCAATACAAGCTCATGGTTGCAGATGGAGCGAGAAAAGAAAAGGCGCTTAGTCCTACAACAGGGTTCCAGTCATTAAAAGTTCACATATCGATTATTTTGTTAAACATCATAAGTTGGTAATTAATCGTCAACATACTCACAGAATGAACTAATTCAAACTCTTTTAACATTTTTTAACATAATATTAGACTTACCAACGTTATTTCAGTTAAGTATCGTACTAACTACATTGCGTACTATAAATATAAGTTAAGCCGCTTTTAATGTTGAAATTGAAAGCTATACACTTTCCTTTATGTATTGCGAAATAAATAATTTAGTTCTATTAGAACTGCCTTAACCGGCATGCTAGGCAGGATTACAAGCTTTGCTAAAACTGCTAGGAACCAGTTGTTATTTCCAAGCCCGTAATAGACTCATATTTTATACTGTATGATTTGTTTACAACAATGTTTCATACTGTATCATTAGTTTACAACAATGTTTCATACTGTATCATTTGTTTACAACAATATTTTATACTGTATCATTTGTTTACAACAATATTTTATACTGTATGATTTGTTTACAACAATGTTTTATACTGTATGATTTGTTTACAACAATATTTTATACTGTATCATTTGTTTACAACAATGTTTTATACTGTATCATTTGTTTACAACAATATTTTATACTGTATGATTTGTTTACAACAATGTTTCATACTGTATCATTAGTTTACAACAATGTTTCATACTGTATCATTAGTTTACAACAATGTTTTATACTGTATCATTTGTTTACAACAATGTTTTATACTGTATTATTTGTTTACAACAATGTTTTATACTGTATCATTTGTTTATAACAATGTTTTATACTGTATTATTTGCTTACAACAATGTTTATACTGTATTATTTGTTTACAACAATGTGTTAGACTGAATCATTTGTTTACAACAATGTTTTACGCCCTATCATTAGTGTGCAACAATATTTCATACTGTGTAATCAGCATACAACAATGTTTTGTACTGTGCCATTGGTTTATAACAATGTTTTAGACAACTAATATCTGAATATTTTTGAGTTTCTTCGCTTTAATCCAATGCAACAAGACGAACGTTTGATCGTCACGCAGCTAAACCGATTATCAAGTCACTGAAATGAATCTATGAATTCATCAATTAGTAAAATCAAAGTTCAATAAAAACAAGATATCGTCTGTCACATATATGTCCATACACACTGTCTAACCATCTTCCACAACCTTCTGACACAATTTTCCCTGCTTTCATCAAATGCTTCAAAATGCAGGAATTCTTCTTCTTGTTTGACTTCCTCGCCAAAATATTGCACTTTGTCAAATACCACTTTCTCTTTCTTGACAAATACTACATCTTTCTCTACTTGTCTCATTCCATTACATACAGATTCTACTTCCGTTTTTCGCTTTCCCCCAAAACATCCACAGAAAAGTTCTTTAAGTGTTTTCTTTTTCCTTTTCTTTCTTCCTATTTCACCGATATCGTCATTATCTATTTCTGTGTGCCTGTTGATATTAACTGTCTTATTTTTACCTGATGCAATGATAACTTCACCAGGTAATGTTGGTGCAACATCCTGATTTCCTGATGTTACCGTAAGAACTGAAGGAACACTTATTAGTATAAATTCTGCATCACGTACATAATTATTGACATTGACTTTCTCACATAGTGTGACATCTTCAAGACAACTATCATTTCTAACAGAATGAAGAATTTTTGTAAGGCCCATAGCTTTTGAATTCTTTACATTCTTATCAAGCATATCATCTTTGATGCAGACTATAGGAGTAGGTGATTTAACTGGAGATAATCGAGCAACTGTCATATCTGTTTCTGAGCCATATGCAGTGTCTATTATATTTTCAGTCAATGTATCAGCTTCTATTACATTTATTTGTTAAAAATCTTCCAATTCTACTGAGACTTTCACATTTTCGTCTTTGTTAACACCAACATTGCTTACCGCTCTTGTTCTGCTATCGATTCTATCCATATCTGTATTTTCTGCTTTGTTCTCATTTCCTTCGACGTCGTCATTTTTTTCTGCAGTTCTGAGTGTGCTTGTCTTCTCCATATGATTATGCGTTGTAGTGTGTTCAGTAATACCTTTAGAAGTAGATGGCAGCATGTCATCTAACTCTTTAAGCAGATCATCAGCATCTTTTAGTGTATCAGTTGTTGTTAAAGATAAGCATGGCCGAATGGACGAAACTGATATATCGCTATTAGACAAAGTCCCTAAAGGTCCAACAACTGACATGACATTATTAATTGACTGAATGCTAGATTCTGAATTTTCCTTTGTTTCTTCAATTCTTCGTGATGCTTCCACATTACTTTGACTGTCTAGTGTATAAATGCGCCCAATGTTTTTATGATTATCCGATGTAGTGTGTTCAGTAACAACTTTAGAAGTAGATGGTAGCAAGCCATCTAACTCATTAAGCAGATCATCGGCATCTTGTAGTGTATCAATTGATGTAGAAGATAAGCATTTCCCAAATGATGAAAGTGATGTATCGCTATCGGGCAAATTCTCTGACGGTACAACGACAGACACGACATCATCATCGTGCTGAATGTTAGTATAAGAATTTTCCTCTGTTTCTCCAGTTCTTCGCGATTTGATAATGTTACCTTGACTATCTGATATGCGAATTCGTCGATTTCTTTTCCGAATATTTTTATCCATAATATTTTTGTCTAATGATGTGTTTTTGATTGCGCCATCCATAAATTCGTGTTATTCGTGCTTTGGCGGCATCTTTAGACGTAATGAAGTCAATAGCAACAACAATAAGACGTCATCTTCAATATGATTGGATGATGCATTCCAACGCTGATGCTTGATTGGTCTAGACGTCATGCTAATCGGGACGTTTTAAAGCCGTTTCACGGACATCATTACAGTCCGGATTTTTTGACTGTTTGGCGAGAAGAGAAACCAGGACGAAAAGCATGTTTATTTTAAGGTTACCTATATAACTTTCTTGAGTTTGATTTTGTTTAGCGCATGTGTCTTGATTTCACAATCCTAAACTTACATTTAGAATTATTGCCATAACAATAATTTAAATAAGAATATGGATACTATGTTGAGATTTTGAACAATAATATAAACAGCTCTACATATTCAAGTATTCAAATAAATAGCAAAATCTTTTGTTACCCAATACCACACATATTTGCTTACGTATTATTACGTAAACGAAGAAGGATATATTTTTTAAGTATCATAGAAGTGAGAACAGGACATGCGTTCTACTTCCATTTTATACTCTTAGTGCAAATGCAATTTAAAAATAAATTGATCAAAATACCCCTTGACCTAATTTCATTGAATTATACAGTCGAACCTGTGTTTGAGGCCACCTCCGAATGTAGACTACCCTATGAATAAAGGCCATTTTTGGAAAATGTCACTGATTATTCAGAACAAACTGACCTCCGAATATAAGCTGTGTGTCAATAAAGGCCACATTTTGTCTTTCCCAAGGGTGGCCTTCGTTCACAGGTTTGACTGTATTTAGCATGGTTAAAATACACGAAGACGAGAAATTTTGATGATGTAGTCACAACGACACGGGTTGTGGGTGAAACAGAATAGCTCTAAAACATGAAACACACATAATTACGTTCGAACATTGACAAAATATTTTCATGGAATGAACGCCAAATTGCTTTTAATTTTTGCCCAAAGACCTCAAGACATGTGTCTTTCACAAGAACTATTTTTTGAGATTGATTCAATGCCATCTGAAGTTTATTCTGCATTCAGCTCCTGCTGAGAAATTGTTAGTTCAGTAAAACCCCGATAATGAGACCACCTTCGGGACCCGAAAAATCAGTTGTAATAATGAGGTGGTCTCATTATCAAGTTGACCTATAGGGCGTTATTGGAAGTCGGTCCGAAAATAAGTGGTTGTTATAACAAGGTGGTCATAATATTGAGGTGGTCGCTATTTGAGGTTTTACTGTAGCCTGCTTACGACCATGTCAGGAACAATGGGAAATCCACAAGAACATTTTTTCTCTATGAACTGTTCCGAATGGTAAAATACGGACACAAATACGGGTTTTACATTTTATTCATGTGGAGTACTTGACTGAATAACAAATACGAATCGATTTATATTTTATGCTTCGCAAAATACAGGGCCAATTAAGAAGAGAGTTGGTGTGACCAACACATTGTGTCTATTTATCTTGGAAGATAAAAACAAAGAACAAACATTGGTGATTTCAAAAAAAAAATGAAGACAGACAATTCATGTTTAATAAAATCATTATCCAAGTCTGTTTCTATACCAAAACACGCTGAACTGACAACACTGAAAATTTATATTGAAAATAGATATTTATCAATGCACAAAATATTTTATAGGTGTTCAACTTGACTGTTAGCGTATGTACCCAACAGTGTTTTGTTAGTAAAACTTCTGTTAGCTTATACCCGAAACCACAAAGTGGCAATAGCAGAAAAGATTAGACTCCCAAGTGGTCAAGGTTTTGTTACATTACAGTATTAAAAAATGTTTCTGTGAAAATGTCATTACAATCTTACACTTAGGACATTTTTTACCACTTTTTATCATTATTTTTTTATGAATTGTCCGATTGCTCTGAAATTTTGAGGGAATAATGAACACAAAATGTGAAATGGAAACTTTATCAATCAGACTTGTACTATGATTTTTAACATTGAATTATTTGGCTTCATTTGTTTTTTTCAATCACCGACGTGCAATTTGGATTTATTTAGCGCTCAAACATAATTAGAATTTTACGTTGACAAAGTCAAATTGTAAGATTATTTTGACAAATGTGATATGTGATTCGAACAGTGCATATTAGTTTTAAAATATATTTACAATGTCCGAGACCAAGGGCGGAACAAATCGTACAAGTTCCAGTATACGGTATTCTGAATTTATGGCTATTTTGTATTAGATAATGAATAAAAGTATTCGAGCCAGAGCCCGACCAATTCATCCTATGTAGAGACTTCCGGGGATAAATGCGTGTGTTCGGAAGGGGTGATGAGTAGTAGTGTATGTGAGTGTGGGATGGAGTCGTGAATAGTCGTGTATGTGAGTGTGGGATGGAGTCGTGAATAGTCGTGTATGTGAGTGTGGGATGGAGTCGTGAATAGTCGTGTATGTGAGTGTGGGATGGGGTCGTGAGTAGTTGTGTATATGAGTGTGGGATGGGGTCGTGAATAGTCGTGTATGTGAGTGTGGGATGGGGTCGTGAGTAGTCGTGTATGTGAGTGTGGGATGGGGTCGTGAATAGTCGTGTATGTGAGTGTGGGATGGGGTGGTGAATAGTCGTGTATGTGCATGCGGGGGAGGGTAGTGAGTAGTGTAGCTCACCTGTATTTGTTTGGCGAGGGTTGCTCTTCGTAAAATGACAAACTGATTTGTTTATCACTCAATTACCTGGCTGTAAGATCGATATTGTAGCGTAACTAGATTAACAATGCAATCAATCGACGTTTGTTTAATACTCATGATCTTTTAGAGTAAATCAATTCTTAGAATAGTTTCAGCAACATAACGACTTCCTTTTAAAAGGAGAATAAAACAAACGCTGTACGTTCAATTTGAAAAGAAATCATATCCGTTGAGTTAACACAGTGCAAGCGTGGGAATATTATACATAGCCCGTCACAGACTGTATTACATTATGATTTATCGAGGCCGGAAGTCTATTGAAAACTGCCAGAGTTAATATCATTGGTAATCAATCAATTGTAAAAACAACATGGTAATATCTTTTAAACGTTGTCTGTGGTGGTTGTTCAATCTGTACGTAGGAAGCAGACAAGGTATTATCACAAATAAAGAAAATATCCTGATTTTATATAAATTCTCGGCTTTAATTTCGGAAAGGATTCATACATCAAATTCACAGTTCAGCTGACTGAGAGCATGTCTGATGATCTTGGTTCGAGGTTATAAAACTTATTTTACTTCCTGATAAAATCAACTACGTTCTTATTCTAGAGGTATTTGTCCTCAACCACTGGTCGAAATATCATGAGGAGAACAAGGAAATTCATTGGAGGAGACGAAATCTGTTTAGTCTATAGGTAAGTAACCAAGGAGTGCCTGTTAAGTTCAATTGTCTTTCGCGTATAGGAGAAATACTCTAAAAATGTTATCTGCATGTTACAACGACATTGATCAATGTAATCCCGTAACAAGTTTGCTACAAAATGCGCGGAGTGCTGTCTGTTTTGTCTTACAATACTCTGAAAGAAACTGGAATATTTTTTACATTAAGAGCAAATACAAATACCACATATCTGTTTCGTTCAGTTATACAAGAGTGCAACAGAATATCGGATAAAAAGAACCGGAACTTTAGAAAAATAGAATTGACTCTCTCTCCCCTCTCTCTCCTCTCTCTCTCTTCTCTCTCTCTCTCTCTCTCCCCCTCTCTCTCTTCTCTCTCTCTCTCTCCCCTCTCTCTCTTCTCTCTCTCCCCCCTCTCTCTTCTCTCTCCCCCCTCTCCCTTCTCTCTCTCTCTCCCCTCTCTCTTCTGTCTCTCTCTCTCCTCTCTCTCCCCCCTCTCTCTTCTCTCTCTCTCTCCCCTCTCTCTTCTGTCTCTCTCTTCTCTCTCTCTCCCCCCTCTCTCTTCTCTCTCTCTCTCTCCCCTCTCTCTTCTGTCTCTCTCTTCTCTCTCTCTCTTCTCTCTCTCTCCCCCCTCTCTCTTCTCTCTCTCTCTCCCCTCTCTCTTCTGTCTCTCTCTTCTCTCTCTCTCTTCTCTCTTCTCTCTCTCTCTCCCTTCTCTCTTCTCTCTCTCTCTTCTCTCTCTCTCTCCCCCTCTCTTCTCTCTCTCTCCCCTCTCTCTCCCCTCTCTCTTCTCTCTCCCCTCTCTCTCTCTTTTCTCTCTCCTCTCTCTCTCTCCCCCTTCTCTCTATTTCTCCAATGTCACTATGTCAGTTGTAATTACACTGTTAATTCGGATAGGATTAAATTTTTTGCTTTTTTAAATGACTTGCTTATCACTGATAGGATTCTAAAAACAGTTTAAGTTTGGTTCTCAATTAAGTTTGGTTCTGAATTATTTTGGCGCCTATCATTTTCGTAGCATTTTTTCTCCGTCATAACAAAACAAATTTGATTTAGAAATAGGGCAATTAGAAATTCAAATTCCGTCAGATTTTCCCAATACAAATGATTTGTGGTCAGAAACAACAGATTAGAATTATATGTTAACTTACTTTATCCAATATTACCTAAAAAAAGAAGCGCTGCAGTGAGACGATATCCGGGTTTCTTGTCCTTGCATGTCATTTAAAGGTGTCATTGACCTTCACCTTAACATCAAATATAATCCCGAGCTAGGTTTAAATACATTGTATGCCAAATCATCCATACCAAGTTTCATAATAACAGATAGATGTAAACTCAAGTAATAGACCGGAAACAAAATGGTTGATGCCGCCCGCAAGTCAAATAAGTCTAGTCCTTTTTTCGGAACACTTAGTGAAAAAAGATGCGAATTGCTACCACACAAACCTGACCTCCGAATATGAAGGCCATCTGTCAATAAAGGAAACACCTTGTCTTTCCCTAGGGTGACCTTTTTCACAGGTTTAGCTGTAGACGTTCAATACACTTTTAACCGGTTACTTTATTTCGCATTAACTTTCATTAATCTCTCATTGTACGCAGTTATTTGATGTATTCTTTTTTAATCATTATGACAATGTGCTTCTTTGTTGTTGTTTTTCATTACAGACCCATCACTCCTGGCCCCCGGCAACAATAGTATTTCATGCATAATCGCACGAAGTCAGACAAGGGAAAGGTTGAGTGAAAATATCATCAAGTTATTTTATGGATCTAACCGAATGTATGATCTATTTGTGCTTTTCTGTATCAATTTCTAGTTTGAATTTCTACAGTTTATTACAAACATTTCTTGTCGTCTTCATAACTTTTAGTGACTTCTCTTTATTGGTGAAGAGGCGTAATTCCGGGAAGTGAATCACTGCCGACATTATATGATAGTAAACCATACAACATAGCAACGTAAATTAATTGGCTAAATGGATGGATGAGGAAGAAATGATCATGTACGAATTGAACTCTATTTATCTGCGTGTACTTTACAGGGAAATGAACCGTCCAAGCGGGAATTTTATATGCATTTATTAAATGATTTCAAATCATTGCATTTTATATCTGAAGTCTACAAGAAATGCCGAAAAGGCCCGGTAATGTATGTATGTATCTATGTATGTTATTCATCTTAAAATGTTTTACTTAAGAATAATGATTACAGAACTATACAAAAATGGTAAGGAGTGGCTTTGAATCAATGTTTACGTCATTATTGCCTTGAATTTACAGTTACCGATTTAATAACTAGACAAGCTGTATCGTTTCACAACAGCAGAATTTGCACCATCAGTTGAAAATGAAGGCCATCAGAAATGAACAAAGGCGGATTTGGAGGAGGGGGGAGGGGGTGGAGCCGGCGTGTGCCCCCTCTAAAATCTGGCAATCAGAAGTAAAACAACGTCAGGTGTGAGCTGATTGTGTCCATATTCTACATTATCTAGACTTTATGCCCCTCCTTCCAAAAATCCTGTATCCGCTCCAGATAAAGTGTTCTTCGCTGGGACTAAAATTAGACTCGTCATCTATGGACAAGTCCGTACAAGGACAGCGCTTGATCGTGTGTTTGGTATTTGAAAGCTGAGATTTACATGTGAATGACGAATGTCATAGTAATACTCTTCCAATATCGTTCCAATTCCAACTGTCAAAGTATTTCTAACAATGATTCAATATCTTCTGGGCATAAATACATCCATTTCAGAACTGATCTAATGAAACATTGCGTTTTGCGATTTCTCCAATCAAGAATAAGGAATTAGATAATACAGTGAATGTAGAACATCCTGAATGGTTTGGCTATTTAATGGTTGACACGAGAGTTTCTTGTGCCAGACAACTTTTGGATCACTTTTATTGGCTTCTCTCTATTGATGAGAAGGTGAAATTCCGGAAAGAGAATCACTGTCGTCATTATTTGATAGTAAACCCACCAACATAACAACTGCAATTGTGAGAGAGGACTTTGAGGGAAATATAAAAAGATAAATGAGATTGGACAATAAATACCAGAGATAATAAGGTACATTGTATTTTCATAATTTATTGAAGGGCCCTTGTAATATGCCATATCATTTAAATGTACACCCGCCATTCAAAATGCCAAAGCTAGATCTAGTAGTTTACTAGAAGTACAAGGCTGAAGATTTTGAACTTAATTAGCCAGTTTTACCAGTGGCTGGTAATATATATTCTTTGTGAAAAATAAAGCTGACGAATTCATTTTCAGAATATTTCAAATTGAGAAGGGGAATGAAAGATAGCCTACCTTTGCACGTGTAGCCAAAATGTACAAAATGGAATGGACACACACGCACGCACACACACATGGGAGCAGTGAGAGCGATAGTATTACAAAGAGCGTAGTATTAGCTCCATATAACATTACACAAGGTCACTTTATGTTGAGTTGTTTCATGTTTTTCAATTCTAGATATAACTCGTATAACATTTCAAGGAATATTGGTTCCCAGCACAACAGTCATTGTCCTTCTTGAGCTCCACTACAATGCTTCAGCCGGGAATCAGCTATTAAACAAGCTATTTTCGTTTTTCATTACAAATTTATCTGGTGTGTGTTAAATTATCTTAATGTACAATGAGTAAATGCAATACAAAATATCAGAATGACATTGTAATGTTTTTGTCTTTTATATACATCCTGAAGTATAAAATACTGAATTTCGCCGACAACGCATCTCTGACAATTCAGCTTTTTTGAAGTTTATCGACAGTTTTTAGACAATTTCGTTTTATATTTATTACTAATAAGCGATATCTGATATAAAAATAATTACAGTTGCTGGTTAGTATCCGGTTTCACTGGGAGTGAACGTTGCACCATACTGCCAAGGTCATTCGGCGATTTTTCTGGCTTTAATGGTTATGGAAAAATACAGACATACACCTGGGTAGAACCATAACATACCGTAAGCTAGCTAGAAATTTGGTTTCAGAAGGGATTCAAAACACAGCAGACTAGAAAGAAACCAATACCACACGACCACTTTGAACCAAGCAATGATACATTGGTATATTGTTCAAATAGGATTTGCTGTGGATTTACAGGAAGTATGAAGGAACTCTTTCTATATTTCCATTTTACAGTTCTTTATTCAAAATGCATACACACCATTTTATTATTGATGGTGAACTGTTTTAACAATGGGATACCAAAACAAACAGTGTTACATTCATAAGTTAATATACATGTATATTTACACCGCTGTGAGTTCGAATTCATCCCGGAAGTAAACTCGCGTGTGAGGAAGCTGACGGGCTATATTACGGAATGTCGGTGGTTCTACGCCCTGGGTCTTCCTTCATCGTTAAGCAGGAAAATGTCGCCGAATGATCCTGGGTGTCGGTGTGACGTTAAATCCCAGAAAAGAGAATTAATGCACATTTAGTGGCAATATATTAAATCTTCATTTTTGTCCGTATTGTTACATTGAGTAGTCGGAAAAAGAAATACCACTGCAGTTGCATGTAATATGCACACAGACTATTAAATATTGGTAATAGAAAATGTCGAAGCTAATATTGTGTATTGATAATGAAGTTCTCACTTACTCACTAAGGTACGGAAAAAATCTCGTGGCAATTAATGGTGCGATAGTTTCGCGCTAATAAACTCGTGCCAATGATACGAGCAATTAAATATTGATTGAAACGCTAGTTCCATGGTGCCACCACTCTGAATCAACACAACGTGGATTTTCCTGGTCTTGACCATTAAACTGCGACAATCTATTCAACAACACTGGCGAGGTACCAACAGTTTTTATATGAATTTTTCAATAATGCAATTTACCTTCCACGAACTCTACAACACAATGAGCGTAACAATGCTTATCGAATCAACGCACTAAGCGGGCGAATTCTCTTAATGGCATTGAACCTCCAATATATTTCAATGTGTCGTACAATTTCTCTACAGGTGTCAGCCAAACCTTTAATTAAAACACTCAACTCGTAATAAAATATAACCGATACTAATCCAAGATATATTCCGTTTAGATGTACAGTAAAACCTGTGAACAAAAGCCACCCTAGGGAAAGACAAAATATTGCTTTTATTGACAGGTGGCTTATATTCGGATGTCAGTTTGTTCTCAATAATCAATAACGGTTTTTCAAAGGATGACCTTTATTCACAGGGTGGCCTTTATTCGGAAGTGGTCTTAAACACAGGTTAGACTGTATGAACACTCCGATGGAGTGTAACAAAGACGATACTGTAAATTCCCGATCGTATGCTTAAGTCATGTACCAAGCAATTAAAATGGTTATAAAAGAGACAGTACGCATTCCCTAAGTTACACCAATAACGTGGGTCAAAGAAATAAGACGTAACGTGGTCTGGTCCTCATGTTTTAAAGCAGTAACATCTACCCTTGCGGAAGGGTAGGTTTAGTACTGTTTGGTATACAGTCCAGGAAAACTGGTTTGGTGGTTAGGTTAAAAGGCCGCTGTATACGACTGAAAAATTGTTGAAAAAAGGGTCTTGTCCCAATGAAAAAAGGAACATCTGCATTATGACAATAAATTATAATACAATTGTTTTTTCCTCGTAGTTAAGGATTGCATTGAGTTGCTGTTGGGCATTTATCAACGTGGTGTCACATCTGCTTATTTCCTTGTCAAGTTTCCAATAGTCAATGCCTTCAAGATTGATACATGTAGTTGGAACAATAAGACTGGTGTCTGACTCATACTTAATACAAATGTCGTTAGATAGTTAACAGACTTGACAAGGCGTTTTTGTTTTTGTTTTTCATGTCCGGGTTCTTCCTTTGTGTCCATTTCTCTTCTTTTTTTCAGTTCGTGAATAAATACCGGTTATATGTGGACTAAGGTGGTCAGTATATCACAATTCTATGAATGATTTACTTTTCAATTAAAATTGACAAACTGTACCCTACAACAGAATTTTGGGACTTTAATTTTATCTCACTTCTGGTAGTTTTTCTGCAATTCTACATCTCTACATGGCATATATGGCCCTTTAATTGGTTCATACATTCATGAGGATATATATCAATTGACTTTTTAACTTGATGCTCTAAAAGATAAGAAATGCTCATTGTTACATCTTTTCAATTCCATTGCAACTTTTTTGTTTTCTGTTTTTATACTTATCTCTTCCTCATACCCAAAGTCGTCCCAAAAATTTTCCGAGATTTTTAAAAATAATACAAAATAAGGAAATGAAAATATTTTTTGGGGCTAGATATAACAGTAACAAATCAACATTAACTAACATGAACGCAAATATAACACACCTTGGTAAAGCAGCGAAATACTTTTATAACCCTTGTGAACGAAACAACAAAAAGAAATGGGTTAATATGATCCTTGTCTGCAAATACGTGCTGTGCGACAAGGCAGGTTTTTACATTAATCAAAATTAATAAGTCAGGTATAGTGATAATCTGTTTAGAAACCCACATAGTGAACACATAAAATGGTCTAATTACTTCGATAATGTCTTCATAAATATATTTTATTCTTATATAAAACACATATAGTACATAAAATATTGGTGCACTTTCGGCAAATATCATGATATTGGTCTCGTTATTGAAGCTGCATGTACGTATATTAAAAAAATAATGACCAAAGTATACTCCATGATATGTATAAGCGAAAAGCAGAACTATATAGGGAAGACTAATGACAAGGATACTGACAGGTGCTAGATGAATAAATACTAGTAGGATTGGCTTAAAGACAGGATGAATTAACCAAACCCAAGGTAATGTTTTGTGCAATTATGGTTTCATACCTATAATATCCAAAAGTGGCATCTCAATAAGAAGATTTGTGGAATCTTTATATTTGTTATATAATTCCACAGTAGAAAATGAGTACCGTGAGAATTTTTCAAAGACAAAGACAAGTTATTGTCCCTTAAAATTGGCTGTTCTAGGAGTAGCCAATTTTCCAAAGATTAAAAAAGAATCTCCATTACAATGAAAACTCACGGTAAAATGGTGCAAAAACACAGTATCAATTTAAATTAATAAAGAAAAATAAAGGTCACTATGTATTATCTTCAGAAATTACAAGGCAATAATTCTTACAAATTTCAAAATGGTTCTGAAAATAAATTGGAAAATATAGGGTATCTATCAAGAAATTACGACAATTGTACAATACCACTTTTATAATATTACAATTTTAGTAGCAATGAGCAGATACGTAAAATAAGTATAGTATAATAGATATAATACCTTAAGTGTCCTAGAAAAAACATGTTCAATATTCTTTATGTTTCGAAATATAACTGTAATATGACTGATGTATAGGAGAAAAGTGGACATAAAAATCATAAATGCCTAAAAATACTTTTTATGCATACTTTGTATCTCTAAATTACGAAACAATATAATTGCGAATTGGAATTGAAGAATCACAATCTTGAAGAGAAAAAAGATTCATGACTCATGCCTCCATGGACGATTTCCATTTCATCAGGGAACCTACATCGTGTTGAAACGCTTCCAGAAAACAGTATCACCAATAAACTAGACCACAAAACGACAATGTATCCATGAAATGCCAAATTCGTAAGCTACAGAGCTGTCAGTGTAATGTTCTGTGTTGTTTCCAATGATTGTCCGTTTCTCCTTTCGAATGATGCTAAGGATAGTTGGCAGCACCGCGTGAACAATCACGTGACAGTGACGGATGAATTGGAATTTAGTACTGTGAAACAAAGACATTTTGTCTGCTTGTTTAGTGCGTCCATTTTTCTTATATACTTAGATCTAAAGGAAAGGTTTGTTTTCGGTTACATGCCTCCAAAAATATGGGTTGGTTGGTGGTGTTTATTTATTTATTTATTTTTTACATACATCGCCAACATTGTATGTGCGTCGTAATGTTAATGAGTTGTGAAAAATACAATATAGCACTACGATTTGGCTGAAAAAAACTTATGAGTCGGTAGGTAAAAATATTGGTTAGGTCGGGAAACAAACCTTTTTTAGGCCTTAACTATTTAAACTCATAGGTTCGTTGCTTCAATACAATTATGGAATAGATAACAGTTGATGTTCCCTTTCATGAATACTTTTTTCCATAGATTTGCTCCAGACAAAGTTTTCTTGTGTACCAGGTCGTTTTAATCCATATACTGATGATAAATACATATAAGGTTGTATTGCTATGATTCACCACAAAGAAATTATTATTTCATATTAAATGTCTCTGTCGGTATTTCTATCTATTGAGGTGTGTTTGCCTCGTGTGTATATTATAAATATTTTATAACAGAAACATGTTAGTACCAAACCCTTTTTATTATAAAATGATTTCAAACAAATTGGTTAGGAAACAAAGCAACTTTTATCATATGTTTGATAAATGCAGTAAAGCCTCAAAAAGCGACCACTCTAATATCATGACCAGCATGTTAGAACGACCACTCTAATATCATGACCAGCATGTTAGAACGACCACTCTAATATCATGACCAGCATGTTAGAACGACCACTCTAATATCATGACCAGCATGTTAGAACGACCACTCTAATATCATGACCAGCTTGTTAGAACGACCACTCTAATATCATGACCAGCTTGTTAGAACGACCACTCTAATATCATGACCAGCATGTTAGAAAGACCACTCTAATATCATGACCAGCATGTTAGAACGACCACTCTAATATCATGACCAGCTCGTTAGAACGACCACTTATTTTCGAACCGGTTTTCAAATACTCTTCTATCATTCAACTTGATAATGAGACCACCTCATCGTTACGACTGATTCATTAGATCCTGAATGTGGTCTCATTATCGAGGTTTTACTGTATCATAAAATACATTACTTAGGTCCATTAACTTGGCTTGCAACTGACGAAACATCTATAACTGCTGATCATGAAATGTATCCAAATACCGCAATGGATCATAAGTTTTTAAGAATATGAGTATTTCAAACGACCAAAGACATTTCCGAGTATGTCCATGAATAGATAGAAAACTGAAATTGCAAATACAAATGGGATCAAATTCTAAAAACTTGTTTAAGACAAGCGCTGTCATTACGTACAAAACATCTTTGGCTTCTGGCAAACAATTATTTATAACCAGTCGATCAATTGCTCTACTTTAATGAATGCATCAGAAGTAAGTGACCTATATCTTCATGGAATATGAATGATTACATCTAGTGCATTCTAATTATACTCCTAAAATATTCTCTTCACTGTCAAATATAACCTTAAACGTACTTGTACGGCTTGTACGGACTTTAGCATCAAAGGGGATTACTGATGATGAAGAACTTCACACAGATTCAAATGCTCCGAAAATACGACCAATCAAGCTGAGAAATGAAATCAGATTCGGTGCACTACGACTTTTAATGCCTAAGCGATTAGTCCAGACGATGGAGTCATTGTATGATACTATTTGTTATTTATTACTCTTGTAATGGGACTCAAAGTAGCATAATATTATGAGATTTTATTTTTGATTGAGAGTTTTGGTCTCAAATTGACAATAATCACGTCTATGTAAATATACAGACTCACTATAAACCTTTTACCATACGAAGTGAACTAATTGTTTCATCGTAAATATTTCCTACCGTATTTGAGCAGAATGATTGGGTTAATAATGATTTCATATCAAGTGGTTAATATATCAAAAATAATTTTATTTATTGTTTTATTGCATGAACTGAGCTCGCGCTAGAGTCTGTTGGGGCGTTTCGTCATCATTTTGTAAGTGATTGGTCAACATTAATATCTTGTGTTTAAAATTAAGAAAAACAGGACGAATGACATGAAATACGAATCGTATTTATATCACCGTTTTCCGTCGAGTTGTGGGTAAATATAACAGATCGGATTTTGATATTAATTTATTTCAGTGATGACATTATACATGTTATGGTACCTTTGCGTCATTCGTATCAATTCTGGTGCTTAAGATTAGTTGAGCGTTTTTTATTTTTCATTAAGTACATGTGGACGGTCATATGTCAAAGTCAGGGGCGGAAACATGATTTTTTGCTCGGGGGGGGGCGTAAAGTATTTTTGTTTACATAGAATATGGACACTATCAGCTCATAACAGACGTTTTTTACTTATGCCTACCAAATTTTAGAGGGGGGACGTCCCCTAAATCCGCGCTTGAAAGTCGCATATGGACTGGTACTTAGCAAAATATCGTATATTGGCCAACCAAAGAAACAACTACAGAGTTTACAAGTGATTGTATGATATGGTATGAATGTAATTCAATCTCATAGAAACTATTAGTATTGTATAATTCTCAAAACATGTTTGTAAGACCGGAAACGAAATTAATTACTATACAAATATTGTTGTTAGGGCTTGGTTCTTGATTCTCATGGAGCATAATGTTATTTTTGTGTGCTGAGCAGGGGGAACAGCCATTAACACAAAGTATTCAGGCGCATACTTGCCAATACGCAAGTATACAGCTGTATCCTCACCATTTTTTCAATAATCAAATAAAATAAATAAAATAATAATACAGTATGTGGTATAAATTATATTTAAGGATGTTATTCATTTATTTACTTTGGGATGGTAAAACGGCTTTAATAAGAAATTTAAATCAATCAAATTTTTGCCTGGGATGGAGTAAAAACTTACTACTTTCAGAACATATCATATTCTGGAATCCACTTTAATTTAGACCAGGTTAGCTCCTGGTATTTTATTTGGGGTAATCGCCGTTCATACAAAGTATTCTATACGTTTATATGTCATGTGTTTTGTAGCGCTCTGCCTCGTTAGTCTTAATAACCTGCTCCTCATCAATTCTACGTGATTGTTGATAAATCGAAGATATATCAGACTAGGCAGGGAACAAGACTGTCTGCCCCCAGTTGCTCCAGAAGATGACGTGCGATTTCTGTTTAGATAATGAGTAAACATCAAACGGTCCAGTTGATAAACTGGGTTGCTTTCGTAACCATTTGTCTCCGATAATCAACAGTTTTACATACTGGTTCGTTTCGAAATATTTTCTTAACTTAAATCTATAAAAATACATCAACATAATGCCTGCTGAAGAACTCTGATCAGCCAATCAGAAAAATAATAACATTTATTTAACAGTGTGTGCTGTTTAGATTGGTTTGCTGGGTTAGTATTTACGATGACAGCATTTTAATTTACCCGAACGAATGAAAGGAAATATATTTTTATATGCTCCGCTTAAACAGTGCTGTATTACCTTGGAGATTGGTTTGTTATCAAATTCCTCTTAATTCATCTGTTCAGAAGACTGTTAATTACATTTATACCAATGTTTGACATTCCATTCAGAATTTTAAAAAAGCACAAAAGTCAACAAAACTCTCCCTTCTCAATTATGGCTTGGATTTCTTATACAAGTACGTGTATATTGATACTGTTATACTGATAATATTTTAAGTAATATTTGATTTGAATTTGATTTAACCAACCAACCAACCAACCAACCAACCAACCAACCAACCAACCAACCAACCAACCAACCAACCAACCAACCAACCAACCAACCAACCAACCAACCAACCAACCAACCAACCAACCAACCAACCAACCAACCAACCAACCAACCAACCAACCAACCAACCAACCAACCAACCAACCAACCAACCAACCAACCAACCAACCAACCAACCAACCAACCAACCAACCAACCAACCTACCTACCTACCTACCTACCTACCTACCTACCTACCTACCTACCTACCTACCTACCGACCGACCGACCGACCGACCGACCGACCGACCGACCGACCGACCGACCGACCGACCGACCGACCGACCGACCGACCGACCGACCGACCGACCGACCGACCTACCTACCTACCTACCGACCGACCTACCTACCTACCTACCTACCTACCTACCTAAATGAATGAATGAATGAATGAATAAATAAATAAATAAATAAATAAATAAATAAATAAATAAATAAATAAATAAATAAATGAATAAATAAATAAATAAATAAATAAATAAATAAATAAGATAAATAAATAAATAAATAAGATAAATAAATAAATAAATAAATAAATAAGATAAATAATTAAGATAAATAAATAAATAAATGAATAAATAAATAAATAAGATAAATAAGATAAATTAATAAATAAATAAATAAATAAATAAATAAATAATTAAATAAATAAATAAATAAATAAGACAAATAAATAAATAAATAAGATAAATAAGATAAATTAATAAATAAATAAATAGATAAATAAGATAAATAAATAAGATAAATAAGATAAATAAGATAAATAAGATAAATAAATAAATAAATAAATAAATAAATAGATAAATAAATAAATAAGATAAATAAATAAATAGATAAATAAGATAAATAAATAAATGAATGAATAAATAAATAAATAAATAAATAAATTAGGATTTCTACGTAAACATGATCGCCTTCTCGTTCTCGGGTTTCAGACTAAATGGTTTTAAAATCCCCATCCCCGTACATTGTACTGCATCCATCAGAAAACCTTGTCATAATAATGTAATATAGCGTCATGGTTTAATGTCTTATTCAAATATTACACAATTATTGTCGATATTTTATTACGCAAAACACATTGCTTCAGTATAAAAAGAAAATTCATTATTCAGTACTTAACATGTTTTCATGGAGTTTCAAGCAATTTTAGTCATGTTTTCCATTATAAAAAAAACTTTTTATGATTTATTTAATGCCATCCCTCGTAGGCGCATCGTCCCTGACACGCGTATCATAATACACGTCAATGACATTACACTTCTATCACAAACCAGTTTAAGTAAATAATTTATAAGAAACTGTTGAATTCTGGTTGGACAGGATCATTTTTTTTATTGGAAGTTCCTGGAAACCTCACCTAATATGTAATCGGCTTACAGTTATCATTGTCATGACGTAACCACTGACGTCATCTCTCAAACATGTGTATTAACGTATACATCGGTCGCTTAAGTTAATGCAAATATTCAATTTATGATGATTGAAATTAACGTTTTATTAATTCTAGCCGTTGATGGTCACGCAGTGCCGGAACGCTTTATGACGTACTAACAATGTTTTTTTAATGATCTTAACCCTTTTCGTCATTGGCATATTTTGAAGTATTCCAAATTCAAAGCAAGTATACAAAACATCAATTCATTTAAGAAAATTGGATTATTTCTCGCAGACAGAGGGGAAAACATTGTGGCAAAAGAAGCCATTGTACATTACAAGCAATGGCATCTTTTGCCACCATGTTTTCAAAAGTCGTCTGCTTCAGAGCGTATGAGGCCTATGGTTAAAAAGTTTTCCTTCCGTTAAAATGATGAAATAAAATTGAAATGTACTTTTGTACGTTATAATTAATTACTTCAAGGAACTAGTTCAATGAATCCATGACATATTTATAACTGGTCGCCAGACAACAAATACGCTTCAGGGTCGATACAAGCTACCAACATTAAACGTGCAAATTTTATAGCGGTGAATCAATAGCCAAGAAAGCTTATGGTGTTGATGTTTAATGTTGCACAAAATGCAATGATGCCAACTGTTACCCCGAGTTTATCTAATTCAAGTCAATTTTTTGCAAAGTTTTATTATTTTGCGAGCCAAAATTTAGCATTAATGATACCAGTGTAACACAGATACACCACTGGGGGTTTCTATAGGCACGCCATGTGTCGTTAACAACTGCTAATCAAACGGACTCGCGATTTTAAGATAGGAATTGGACGGAGTTGCAGTTCAAATAGATTACATCCGCTGAATAATATTTCGCAAGATAAGTTGAACACAAGACATCTGGCTGATTTTTGTTGAATACGTTTGTTTTAACATGATCCAAACAGCACAACAAACAATGCGACAATGAAATGATGTAAGCGATGTACTTATTTTCTTCTCCGGAATTTAACCTCGCATCAACAGCCAGGGTCATTTGGCGACTTTTCAAGCTTTAACGGTGGATGGAGACCCCAGGAAGACCACACAATGCATCTGGGTGGAACCACCAATCTACCACGAGCTAAGCTAGACAGCTTCCTCACATGTGAAATTTGTTTTGAGATTCGAACTCACCGCGGTGAGGGGCTTGTGGTTACAGGTCAGAGATCATAAACACTCGTGCATGAAGGCCCCTTTCACAAGTCCTTAATATAAACCCTTTGCCTCATATGCATATTTTGAACTCTTCCAAATTCAAAGCTAATACGCAAAACTCCAATTTATTTCAAAAAAATATTTGACAGAGTGGAAAAACATTGTGACAAAAGAAGCTATTACTCATTACAAGCATTGGCTTCCTTGACCACTATGTATTAAAAAGCTGATGAATGTGTTCCTTTTACAGCGTTATATGTCTGTATTACATTTTAACTGTTCCTATGTGCCAATATTGTTGCAAGGTGAGTTCCACCGTTAGGCCATGTATTGACAGAATGACTCGAATCCTTAGTTAATGATTTCTGCACATGTTCTCTTCAAGTGAAGCGAACCACAGTGTTTTAGGCTTTCTTTTCAGCGTGTCATTTAATGTGAGATCGATATGACAGATCGATCTAAAGTCTCATTTATCATCAAACCTGAATATATTTCAGGTGAATAATGATATTTTGCATCATCCAATATCTGCAATCACTTATAACAACTTAACGACTTCCGTTTTGTTGGAGTCTTCACCACCGAGCAGGAGATTAAAGGAACTCGATATTTGCTACAGAAATAAGGTCACCATTTTTTTCACTGCGAATTTTTTACTGTCTGGCATGAAAGTCAACGTGTGTTCAGAGTCAAATTTATTCGTGCGTGTGTGTGTGTTTTACTTGTCTGCCTGTCATTAATTTTTAATAAAGTGGGGAAAAAATGCATCATGTTTCTATAAACATATCCACAAATATAAGGTCGGTAGGTCGGTAAAACTTTTAATTAGATATCTTTTTTAAATATCGGAGTTATAGTTCACATGAAAATAACGAAAAAATTAAGCGAGACAGAAAAAAATATCGTCGGCAGAAAAAATAGGATTGGGAGAGAAAAATAGCGTCGTTCTGGTAGGTAGAAATCAGAATCTCATATTTTATACCTAATTATGAAATTAAATACTGACATGTTATAGCTGAAAACTTAATAAATTTAGACTCATAAGGTTCCGCCAATCGTGTAAACATGCAATGAGAGAAGACTTTAAAGAAACAGTCGTGTTTCGTTCAATCTACAGTAAAACCCCTGAAAACCGAACGCCTTGCGGACTATGCCAAATGTCCGGTTTTAAGAGAACTGCTGATTATAGAAAAGAAAAAAAATGTTCTTAAAAATAGTCCGAATTTCAGGGCATTCCGGTTTTCAGGGAGTCCGGTTTTCAGAGGTTATACGGTACAAAAACTTAAATATAACTTCCCCTTTTTACCATACATGAATACTGAAATCTCTAGTCCTCAATAATATCAAAACAAAAATAAACCGTCATCTACATGTTTCTGATTCTAACATAATTTATTTTTTAAACAATAAAAGGACGGTCGTCCCTCTTTGTTGAACACTCCTTTATGTCGTGTATTGATTGTTCATAGATTTTTTGATAAGCTGCAGCGTTCGTATTCATTTGATCACTCTGGCAAATGAATTTTATGTTATTCACATTTGGTCTTAACACATGACTGAAATTTAATTTGATTGTGTATTTCTTTTTTAAAAAATGATAACACTGGTCGTATTATTCTTTTTTACTTTCCCCCCGTTTCATAAATTCTGCAATGTAAGAAGAGACATTTTATTATTATTTATTAAGGATAAAAATTACACATGGATGCAAACATGCGTATAATAAGATGGACGAACAGAAATATACAATATAGATAGAAACTTTATTAAATAAATATTCAATATATGTATGTAATTGTACAGGCAATGCAATGTTCATATTCATCTTAAACAAATTTAATAGTAAAATAAAAAGAATAATTCATATACATAATAATGATGAACAAGCGAATGTATGCACACGTGTATACTAATAGCATCAACTCAAAATACAATATTTTTATCATATAACTTTGAGATATAATTATAAAGGAAGGCTACTAAATTCGTTTATAATTGTTCTACAAATGTCTCATTCACTTAATTTTTCTTTTTGAAAATATGCAAATTACTATCACGTCTTTACCATAACGACATCAACAAATAGGAAAATAAACAAGAATAATTCATATGTACATAATGATATCTATTTCATGTCAAAGGAAACATACGCGTATTAGTCTGTCTGTATTAAATGTTTACTAGACAAACAAATTTGATCATCTTAGCTATAAATTATTAGTAGAATTAAAAAAATCTTGTCATCATGAAAACAATTCATTTCGTCTCGAAGAAATCATTTTATCATGGAAAAAATAATTTTATCATGGAAATAATTCTTTTTATCATGGTAATAATTCATTTCATCATGAAAATAATTTATTTCGTCTCAAAAAAATATTTATCATGAAAATAATTAATTTCATCCTGGAAATAATCCATTCCTAAAAATAATCATTCGTCTAGTCATGGAAAGAATTCATTTTATCATTGAAATAATTAATCTCAACATGATTATAATTCATTTTATCATGGGTCTTGGAAACAATTCATTTTATCATGAAAATAATTCATTCTATCATGGAAAGAATTCATTTTCCATATCTTGTTCATGTGTAATGTTTGTTATTTACCATAAAACCTCGATGATGAGACCACATTCGGGACCTGAAAAATTGGTCGTAATAATGAGGTGGTCTCATTTTCAAGTTGAATTATAGGGTAGTTATTGGGAGCCGGTCCGAAAAGGGTGGTCATTGCAATTAAGTGGTCGTGATATTGGGGTGATCATAATGTGAGATTATACTGTATATATGAATAAGACTGAAATAATAAATGATTAATTAACAAATGGATGGTTTGGTTACTAAGGATACGTACATTTTTTTCTAAGATTTGTTCTCATTTATCAATAAAATGTTTTAATCCAAGTCGACGTAAACACGTATTTTACATTAAACGAAACAAAGAAACAAGAGCGTTACGTTATATCTTTGTGACGACGGCTAAACTTGATGAATTAGTTTGATAGAACAACACATTACGAAATTACCTTTCTTGATTTTTTAGAAATAGTCCCACGAATCCTAAAGTTTAAGTAACGTTTTAATCCGGCTTATTTAGCTAACATCTCCAAGAAAATGTTTTACGATTTCTATTGGAACTTTTTTTCTTTTTTACGTCATAGCAGATCACAGAGCAACAGGATAAAACAATCACAGAGCAACAGGATAAAACAATCACAGAGCAACAGGATAAAACAATCACAGAGCAACAGGATAAAACAATCACAGAGCAACAGGATAAAACAAGTGGGTACACACACATTAATTCATCATGCATTAATTATAGAAATATTACATTAGTGTCCCTCTCTGAACCAGCCCCCCCCCAAAAAAAAATACAAGTTTCCAACTGTCTCCTAAAATAATTTTGTTCTGTATTTTGCTACTCTTTTATCAGGGAGTAATTTCACAGACACTGTCACGTTGCCTACATATACAGTAAAACCTCACATAGCGACCACCATTCAATATTACGATCACCTGATTATAAAACGATTACTCATTTTCGGACCGGCTTTCAATAACTCCGCTTTAATTCAACTTGATTATGAGACCACCTCTTTATTACGACCGATTTTTCGGATCCTGAAAGTGGTCTTAAACCGAGGTTGTACTGTACTGTCTTATATTACTCAACCTTAAGTGGCAAGTTACTTTTATTGTTTCATTTATATGTTGATGTTTTAGCTACGAACTTTGATGAGACTAGAATAAATAAATAAATAAATGAATGAATGAATGAATGAATGAATGAATGAATGAATGAATGAATGAATGAATGAATGAATGAATGAATGAATGAATGAATGAATGAATGAATGAATGAATGAATGAATGAATGAATGAATGAAGCCAAGTGTTCCATATTTCAAAATGTCATTTTGTAATACATTTATTATGTTTAGTTCTGAGAATATAACATCAAAAATTACTTATGATTAAAGCTGTGGGTTAAACAGAACTGTTGGATTATTTTATGTTATCTCCTGAGTAACTTATCAGCACCGGATGCTCAGGGATATCAGAATTGATTTGGTATTCTATGATTTAGATTTCAATGTCCAAACCCGTTCAGTCAATTCCCAATTATGCCTTTAATTAAAGTATTGATATATTTTCTAATGTATACAATAAAATGCCTTCAACCTGCGTATTGTTACATTACATGCAAATAATGCAATCCAACGTACAAAGGAAAACCTGCGTTTCTAATAAACTTTGATGTAACTCGAAGGATTTACAGCAATATATAATGATGTGTCTCCTTGATAATTTATTTTAATTATTAATTCTAAGCATTTCAGGCTATTACGCTAATCCATTATCAAGCCTTGTTTGGTCTGGTAAAGTGTGTTTTACCCCCCAGGTACGAAGCTGGTGATGAATTACTCGTACTAGAATAAGACCAATTATTTCCCCCAATGCTCTATCGGATCATTCTAGACTCTCGCCGTACTGCGAGGGATATTGGATCCCCTGAAAGATACGAATTCAATTGCTCTTTGGAATCGCTAGCTTATGCATGACTTTCCCATTATTGGTTTATTGAATAAAATACTTTCTATTGATGAAATATCCTTAGTTTCAGAGGAGCATTTTAATCATAGAAAGCTTTCGGACCTGACATGTGTCGTGTAGCGTAGAAATATTGAAGAATTTATTCATTGTTGACACGAATTTTATGTGACGGGACAAACAGCTCATATTTTATTATTGTTTCAGTGATATGTAAAGCAAAAATTGTTTGTATTTATGTTTCAATTATGGTGTTTTATTTTGAAAGCCATTTATGTTTATTTTGAAAAAAGACGCTTAAAATATCATTAATAGAATGGTGTGAAAACAAATTCGAGTGCACATGTCTGAAAGATTGACACTTAATACCAGATTTTTATATCAAATCTATCGGTCAAGTCTGTGAGGTTACGATGCCATTGAACAGTTAGCAACATGTCTAGTAAGCTTCTAGTATTCTGTGCAATTAGAAACTGAGAAATTGAATGGATTATATGGCGGCTTTGTTGATGATGGAGAGTACTTATGTAACACGATAATGGATTAGGAGTAACTATAATCGTTAGATCTAATTTGTTATCAGGAATTTATAGATATATTTACAAACAGGAGTGTTCTAATTACATTAAACGATGTTGTAAACAATAGTAATATATCGGGTTTCTCTGAAGGATGACAGTCGTGGAACTTTCACACATCCTAACATTTTACTGATGGATATTTGTCAGGAAAATAACTCTGATGTAATTGACATTAATTTTTCACTACTTTAATATTTTCTGCCTTGAAACTGGTAAGTAATGATGTGTATTGCATGTTGATTCTTTTAGTTTTATTTTGTATTTTATTGTGTAGTTGACGTATAATTAGTTATGGATCTTTTACTTGTATTCATTTGGTTGGCTAAGTGATTATTGGCGCATCGTGGACTACAAAAAACATTATATCCCTGTAATACATGAATCGGCCCTTTTTGAAATTATGAAAAAAGAATCTGGTAAATTTTCGCGAAAATATTCAGATTATCTTATGCAGAAATAGTCACTATAAAAAATAAACTAATCAGTTGAACTAAATGCTGTGTTACGTTAAGTGCAAGTTCTCCCGTAAAATCTACAGTTTGATAGTGTTTCCATGCACCCTTGCAGACTTTAAAACTTTGTGTTATAACTTATTTTCTGCGTCAATTACAGATAATTTGCTAATTTTTTGGTGAAGGTAATCGTAATGTTTATGAATTGTTTAGACCTTACTTGACAGAAAATGGAACCATAAATATGCCTGTACATAAAAGAACGTATTATATTTTCTGACGAAAAACTATTTAGAAAAATATTGACGGGTAACATATGTTGACGTTTTCGATACTCATTTGCTTGAAATGATTAAGTTAGCGAGTGATTGGTTTCTGATTGTTTTCGGATTGTGATTTTTGTTGTCTTTGTTCTAAGATCGAATTTGTTTCGTGACACGAGATTTGTGAAACATTGAGATAATTAATGGATTCGCTACGGAGGAAGATATTGCATGCAAATTGTGTCGTTTGTGAAGTTGGTTTTACATTGAGCGTCTAACTGATTTCCAAACAAGTCATAACCGTCCGATGAAATGAATAAATAGATGAACGAGCACTTGACCTGTGTATAATTTTCACCGAAAGACGTTTCGTGAATTTAATCAACAGGTAAAAATTGAACATAAAAAAGATAGAAATGCAGTGTAGATATAAATTGATAATGCGCCTGGAACTTACAAGTAATAAGTACAGCATAACCTCAATTTGCGACCACTTCAATATAACGACCATCTCATTATAACGACCACTCAATTTTAGACCAGTTTTCTTCATTTCTCCTACATTTGAACTTGGTAATCGAACCACCTCAATATAAAGTCCGCTATTTTTGGGTCCAAATGGTAGTCTTAATGTCTTATATTATTATAATAGTTAAACGAGTTATATAAAAATAAAGCTCTTGTAATTTCTTCATTTTAGAATTAAATACATAGGGATGTGTGAAACATCTTAATATCAAACTCTACAATATAAAACTCATTACAGAAAAACTGTCATCTATTATTCAGTATTGCGTTGTCTAATTAGTAACATAAATATTCGATTCTTTTTGAAGTGTCGTAAATTTTACTACTCCTACCGTCTAAGTTCGTATTTTTACGATTTGTTTTTATTTTCGGCAGAAATAATTACAATTCTGGGCATCAGATATTTGACAACACATTTCTGTTATCTGATAAAATTTAAAAAGTAGCGTTCATGTCATGTAATCCTCGAGCAAACTTTACTAGAATCAATGTGTTACAAGATTTCTAGCCGAAGGCTTTCGGAATCCAATGTTTTGTGATTCGAAACAAGACATTGTCGGTTATAAGTGCATCAAATGATTAAATTGCAGCATGGTAATTTGAGTTTCTGGAGCATTGAAAGACAAAAGGCGTGTGGAAGGTTTGATGAGAGTCAAGTAGAACATGTTCAACAATCCTATCAATATCACCAGCAGCGAGTCGAACAATCAAGATTACAATCTCCACATGATTATTCTTCTATTCGTTTTTATTCGTTTCAAATATTGTCTCCTTTGATATTTATCATTTGATATTAATTTAATTGATTCAATCACAAACATAACCACTTAATTGTCCTCGGTTATTTTTCTAATTTAAACAGACCTCCGGGGATACATGTATACGGCGACAAACACGTTTTGAAGTAAAATTGTTATTAAGAATCAGATGTAAAACGAGTCGTGCTTAGCTCCTCGATTGAAACTTCGGATGCAATTTACGCTGGAAATAAAAGAGATCAAATGCCTAATAAAATACAGAAAACCCCTGTGGTGCTCGTATTATCGATGATTTTGTTTGTTAGTTGAAAATTATATACAAGTAACCACAAAAAATGACGAGAATTTTACACATTCCTCGAGATAAGTTTTACTGCAGTTGGATTGATTTCAAAACGTTTTTTATTAACCAATTGTTTGTTTTACTTATAAACACAATAAAACTTTTTGTCACATATTGTAAAATTGCGGCACTATGGAGTAAACGATTAATTGATACATACAGTCAAGCCTCAAATAGCGACCACCTCAATATTACGACCACCTGGTTATAACGACCACTTATTTTCGGACCAGCTTCCAATAATTCCCTTAAAATACTACTCGATAATGAAACCACCTCATTATTACGACCAATTTTTCCGGTCACGAAGGTGGTATCACCATTGAGATTTTTCTGTGCATCCCTTTTTTTAAGATTTCCAGTATAATAAAAATAAATGACAACAAAATTGATTTCTATACATTTTGCATAATGTAGTCACTCCCAGTTTCGATTTTTACTATTTTGCAATAGACCAGTATTGATTAAATTGTATATTGTAAAATCGCTTCCACAAATGCATTACCGACCCTTTTCACAATGTTGACAATTCATAGAAATCTATGAAACGCCGGTATTGTCTCTCGTTATCATGAAAATGTATACTTATCATTCGGAAGACCTCGGTCGATTCCGTACCTCCATCTAACCTCGGATGCACTTGATAATTTGATATGAGTTTACGTCTTATATTTATCATGCAACTCTGATCTGAATGTGAAATGGAAATATTACCGCTAAACAACTAAGTTCTTAAAACGGTGTCTTCCAAAGACTGTCTAGCATTTTCGGTTCCTCAAGATGTGAGGCCGCCATATTTGTTAGTTTTACACCCGAGATATTCCAAGTAGTTCCAATGTTGGCTAACCATGTACAGCCGAGAATAGGAATAGACGTAGACCGTTGCCCCTAAAGAAAATTTGACAAAAATGTTGATTTTCCCCCATATGTTGAGAAATTGCCGGCTCCTTGTGAAATGGTAAGTTAGTACTGGTTAGTATTACACTCCAAGAAAACTGGTTAGGTGAACCGGTCGCCGTATATAACTGAAAAAAGTGGAAAAGAAACGGCGTTAAACCCTGTGAAAAATATAAGCTTTACGTACAGAAGATGGTTCCGGCGTTCCATAGAAATCCATCGGACTGTGAATAAATGCGATTCTTTGGTTTCCTTCCAGGTGCTTTAATTTGTGGGCTAAAACTTAATGGCCCAGTATATCAATATAAAAAGACTAAATTGAATGCATAATTAATGCTGTTGTACGTAATTAATTGTTTTTATAGGCAAACAGGCAATTGATGTGGACGGAAAACTTATATAAATGGTATTGCTTGCTTAGTGTGTGCCAAATGTTTTCTTCCAATTTGTTTAATCAACCGAACAGTCTCAAAGCTTTTACACAACATTGTCTGAATGATTTATAAAGACTTGTACCACAGTTTGATGCTCTCCTTACATTACTAGACTCCAGGACTGCAATTTGAATTATTTCTTTTATTAATAGTGGAGAAAAAAGTAAAATCAATGTTTATCGAGCGTTTATTACTGAACTTTGTAAATGCTTATGAAAATGTGATCAGATATTGACTGAGGATCACAAGGTGGCGATTAAATCCGATCCACGATAGGAATCAACGATTCACCGTTCGAACCACGAATATAAAGTCTGGTTACAAATAGCGGTACCTTATTGTTTATTCTAAACAATGAACAGAACACAAGAAACAACAGTTTAGCAGTGAAATATACAAACTATTGAACCTCTCTAGACAGACTAAAGGAATGTGACAGTATTTCAATTCGAATTGAGAACTGCGAACTGCATTCCAACTTTACACAATATAACCCCTGAAAACCTGACTTTCTGAAAACTGAAATTCTATAAAAATCGGACGATTTTTCGAGTCCATTGTTTTCTCTTCCATAATTAACAGTTATCTGCGGAATTGTCAGAAAACCTGACTTTTGGCCCAGTCCGGGAATGGTTCGGTTTTCAGGGATTTCACTGTACAATCTATATGACACGCTCCCTAAATAAAGTTTTATATCGAACTAACACCTTTTTTTTATTATGATTTGGATTCTAAGACTTTATTTTCAGGTTTAACCCTTTACCACCGCATTTCCCCACATCTGAAGCAGACGACTTTTGGAAATATCGTGGCAAAGCAAGCCATTGCTTGTAATGAGTAATGACTTCTTTTGTCACAACGTTTGTTCCACTCTGTCCGAGAGAAATAACCCAATTGTCTTTAATAAATTGATGTTTTGTATATTAGCTTTGAATATGGAATTTGACCGTTTGGCGTTTGATTTCTATATCCATAAAATATCTACAAAATTAACAGTAATGAGTTATACTGAACAACTGAGTGTGACTTTTTGTTACATTTTATATATTTATTTATTTATTTATTTATTCTTTAATTTATTTTTTCACTTCCAAATAGAGTTAACTCCCCTTGTGATTTGACGCGTTAATAGTTTACGTATAACTGCCTTGAAATAACAGTTAATGGAATTTTGGACACTCCCAGAATGAATGTATACGTTTTCACGAACTTACCTCAGCACCAACATCAAAATGTTTCGCTGCAAAATAATACTTTCATAAGGATTCAAGTTTTATCATTTTCCCATCAGATGTAATGGGTCCTGGTACATATATCCTTGTAGTCTTTGTTAATATTCACTCTTTATAGGTGTTATCTGATTTAGACCCATTTCTTTCGGTTATTTTGGTACAAAACAAAATCATATAACTGCATGCACTCGTGGAATACATTCTCCTGGCGCAGTTCTGATTAAAAATGTTTATGTAAATAATTCGAAAATATAAATGTATCTATTTACGGACTAGACGTGTTTTAACGAGTTTAGTATTCTTCTCAATCTTTCCTAAGGAAATAACAACAAAAAAGACAATAAACACAAAAAGCTTAGACTGTACATCTAACTATTAGCCCGACAATACTAGTCTAAAACACTGTTTCTCACGGTCGCGACAGGTCATATACCCTTCTATGAAAATTTTACAAAAACGTCGATTTTCCTCCATATTTGGTGAAGTTGCCGGCTCCTTGTGGAAGGGTAATTTAGAACTGGCTAGAAGTCCGGGAAAGCTGGTTAGGTGAACTGGTTTTAGTATATAACTGAAAAAAAAGTGTTGAAGAACGGTATTAAATCCAGTGAAAAAAGATGAAAAGATGAGATACAGGTACGTTTCTCATAAGGCTCGATTCATCCCCGTCCCAATAAAATGTAAAGACTAATTTAAAACAGAACAGAACATATCTTTTATTTTGTAATACTGAGTATAGGTTCTTATTTTTATAAAAATGCTAAATACGTGAATATATACAGACATAATAAAATGCCCACCAGTCATCAAAAGTAGGAGGAATATTATGATGGCTGTTCATTTTTGCAAAATAATACTCATATTCGCCCATTTGTAAACCACTTCTATACTGATGTTTGCTTTATTTATATCTAATAGGAACATTAAATGTCGTTTCGAGTCATAAATACTGGTAAGAGTCCCTTTGGATTGCGTTTCTCGTGCTTTAATTGTCTTCTTGACACAAGTTTTAATGTCTCAACACGGTGTTCACTGAGAGAAGTGTTTGATTCTTGCAGGCTTTAAGTCACAGACATAACAGAGATAACTCTTTTCTTCTCAGTTTAGGGACTTCGTGGTTATTTAGCCTGACTGTCTGAAAGATTATAATTCGATTTAATACGTAGTTCAACTAAAAGGTTTTTGTATAATAGGATAATTGACATACTTAACACATTTACAATATGATCGAGTAAATCAAAGCTAATTTTTTTCACTGGTTTTAACGCCGTTTTTCCACATTTCTTTTCAGTATATACGGCGGCCGGTTCATCTAACCAGTTTTCCTAGACTGTATACTAACCAGTACTAATTTGCCCTTCCACAATGAGCCGGCAACTTCTCCACATATGGAGGACATTTTTGTCAAATTTTCATAGAAAGGTATAACCTGCCGAGACCGGGATTTGAACCTGGATCGTCGGGTTACAAGTCCAACGCACTAACCACTGGACCACAGTCGCGGCTTATGCCAAATTCTAAAACATTTCACAAAAAGTGATATTTAGAAGATTAAAAGTTCTCGACTTTATGACAGTTTGGAAACCAAAAATTCATATACGAACGTATTTGTTAATTGTTCTTGGGACGAACACGTCGTAAAAGTAGATCAGGGTTCAAGGTTATAAAACTTGAGATCGGTCTTCGAGTTCTAATCTCATATCATGTCTTATAACGTTTCAAAGTTAATTATGATCGTACTGTAATGATATTGATACAATATATTGTGAGGTTATAATTCACCTGAATATGTATTTAAACATTAATTAGCTCTATCTCTCCAACAATAATACTTCTTAGAATGCAAATGAGATTTGAGCTCAGGAAATGTACTCAAGTTTTATAACCTCGGGTCTGACTGAAATAAATATTGTACGTACACTCCTCATGAGTCATACAACTATTCGAAATGCAACCACATTAGCTAAATATAAACTCGTCTTGTCACTGGTGACACAATATCCACACACGCAAATGTTAAACAAATACAAACATTGTCGGTGTATTTGTTTGTCTATTGACGCTTATTTTGTTGAAAGTCGCAATTAAATGTTGTTTACTCATTTCAAATTTATTTCCTTTGTCTGACGCGGTTTCTTAAACGGGAAACCAAAAATATAGTCATGAAGCCAACTATGTATTGTGTCTCGATTTTTGTCAGAGATGCGCCATTACAACTTGTACGCGTTGACAGACTTCTCTGAAATAGATTCCTCTAAAAGGTTATCGTATATCACATATATTTCCCATGAATTAACTTTCTCTTGTAGCAACGTGTTGAAATGATTTTATTCGACAGTTCAATTGCATCGCATCACGCGATCATATTTGTTTTACTAATATGTGCGTCATTCTGTACAAGGAAACGACTTTCATATTTCAACGCCTGATTAAGTCTTTTTTTCTTTTGCAGGGACTGGTATATACATTATTTAGTTATTGTTTCATACAATATCTATTGTACTGGCTGTATCAAATTCTCAGATTGTCTGTTCAAAAGAACCTTTAAAACGCTATTATTATTATTACATGTGCTTTATATTTTATGGCACAGATGTATCGCCCCATATTTTAAAAATAGATTATCTTATCTGTAAAAATGATAAACTAGATTATGATCTGATTAAGATAGCCAATTATCGTGGTATATTGTTCAATTTTAAAATTCAAAATGACTTCTCCTAAAAAGATTATATTATTAAATGATAATATGGGGTTTATCCCAGAGGCGAGGGTAAACAAACTCAAAACACGGTCATGATCCAAAAGATCGTGACGGTTGTTTAATGTTGAAGGATGTTTATGAAAAACCTTTGATCAAATTGGATGACGGTAAAAACAGAGCATTTCCGAATAAATGTTGGTTTGTTAGCAGGTCTACTGACCGAGTCATTCCGAAACTAAAAACAATATAACCCTTGAAAACCGGACCCAGTACGGACTGAGCCAGAAGTCTGGTTTTCTGAGAATTCCTGTTTTCAGAGAACTATTGATTAGGGAAGAGAAAAAAGAGGATTTTAGAAATCGTCACATTTTCAGAAAATTCCGGTTTTCAGAGAGTTCGGTTTTCAGGGTTTTTACTGTATATATATATATATCATTTTTCGCATATATATATATATATATATATATGCATACACACACATATACATGCGAAAAATGACTGAGAAATTCCTAATATGTATTGCATTGGCTATATCCAGTAAGCGATTTAACTAAAGGATACTTGGTGCCCATCCAAAATCTCTGATCAGTATCAATATATAGCATTCATCTAATGTCCTGTATACTGTTTAATTCAATGAGTCCCACTCCTTTATCCATTACAATGATGAAGTACTACCACAGTTGAATGTCTGCATCCTTTCTAAGTACGGCAGAATTTGTTGTTTGTGAGAACTGACATCAAACAACAATAGACAAAAATCAATTTTCCCATTCCATTGTTAAACGTGAACACACAACAACGTCGCAACAACATATAGTATTGTGTATTTCTTTTTTATGATCAACCAGTGAAAATGCCAGATCAATACAAACATAAATTGAATACACGAGTATTTCATAAGCACTTTGACCCATCAAACTATAACAGAAATTACGAATCAAGTGCTAAATCCCGGTATCTATAAAATACTTGTACAATATAACACCTGAAAACCGGACTTTCTTAAAAAATCTGATTCCTTCGAAAATTGGACGATTTTCTAAGACCATTTTTTCTCTTCTATAATTAATAGTTCTCTGAAAAGCGAATTTCTTAGAAAACCGGATTTTTTGCCTAGTCCCGAAAGGGTCCTGTTTTCGGGGGTTTTACCGTACTATGAATTAAAAGTCTCGAATGTTAGTGCGTAAAGCTCTGCTCGGCTAACTTAGGTCGGTGTTATCAGGTACAACAACGTGTTATACATTAGGAAGTTATTGACTCAGACAAGTAAATTAATTCATTCACATATTGTAACTGAGCTAAGCTCGCGAATAGAATGATACATTTATGCTTCAGCAATATCGGTTTTTTTCCTCAATTATCGTCAAGTTTTCTTTCTAAACTTTCGAAATGTATACATTGATATTATCAAACATATGTCCCTGTAAACGTACACCGTTGTTTTGCTAATCGCTGTTATTAAATAATGTAATTTCGATCAATTACTTTTACTTACATAGCAAAATAAAACCCCATTACAAGTATCACTTCCATTCGTTATTGATATTTTTTAATCAACGAATCAAATAAAAAAAACACCGCGTCTCGGTCTGAAATATACAAAGAAAATGCACCAGGGTGCCTTTGTTTTCTACCCGAAGTAATTACAATCGGAATGAGTCTGTTCTTATCAGCGAGTCGAAATACGTAAATTAATCAATAATTACATGAGTCGGGCTTGCCATTAAACAAACAAATCTCAGTTCGTACTCGATAAAGATCGCTCTTTCGCAATCAATGGAACGATTTTACCAGTGAATGTACAATAAAACTAATTTACCCTTATATGTCGAGTTTTATTTTATCTGCGAAATTGTACCCAACATTGCGTTATGATACCTCGGTTAGATGTGGCAAGCTTCGACCAATTTACTTAGTTAGCTCAAATTACCGAACTAAAATTGGCTGTTGAAATTTTGCAAATGTTGTATTGGAAATGAAAACGCAAGTCTCTTTGTTAGTCAAGATGTATCTCCTGTTGTTAATATGTCATTTATTTATCTAGATAATTTATTTTGGTTAAGTTCTAGTCATCTGGTTGTGCTGTTATTTTTTTCTAAAAGACATTACAATGGAATAACGTATAATCGGACAATTTACTTTGAGGTAGGATATTTATTTTCCCCCCTCTTATTTTATTAAACTTAATTTACCATGCTAAGAAATAAGTATCAATAATTACGTCCCGTTGAAACGAACAAAACATTCTGTTCCTAACATTAGCGTATATGATTTATAAGTTCATTATATTTTGGGGGCCGCGACCGTGGTCCAGTAGTTAGTGCGCTGGACTTGTAACCCGGAGATCCGAGTTCAAATCCCGGTAGCGGCAGGTCATACCCTTCTATGAAAATTAGACAAAAATGTCAATTATTTTCCTCCATTTGTGGAGAAGTTGCCGGCTCCTTGTAGAAGGGTAAGTTAGTATTTGTTAGTATACAGTCCAGGAAAACTGTTTATGTGAACCGGTAGCCGTATATAACTAAACATTTTTGAAAAACGGCGTTAAACCCAGTGTCACAAAAAAACAAATCATTATGATTGCTAGTTTTAGATAAAACCAATTCATCAATCAATCAGATGCGGTAATACTATCTGAATCCTGAAAACCAGAATTCTCAGAAAACCGGACTTTTGTCCCAGTCCGGAAGGGGTCCGGTTTTCAGGGGTTATTCTATATTACTTATGCCATTGGTACATGCTTGATATATTGGTATTTAAAAGAGTAAGGATGTGGTATCAGTGTTTCTGCCAATTTATTTGCTCATATACATTTGTTTGTCTACCCGAAAATTAACGTCTGGAAAACATTTTCATGTACAGTCTAACCTTTGTTTGCTGCCACCTCCGAATAAAGGCCACCCTGTGAATAAAGATTATTTGAAAATCTCTATTTAGAACAAATTGACAACTAAATAAAATAAATCTGTCAATAAAGGAGGTATTTTATCTTTCCCAAGGGTGGCCTTTCTTCACAGGTTTGATTGTATTTACAAGAGTAGGTGATAACTTTTTCTAACTGTAACAAAATACAGGGAAAATATAAAATCACGCAGGTATTTTTCTTTTGGTGACATTTGATTAAACTTTCTATATCAAATCAGCGTCGAATTCATTTCAGACAATTTTAGAATTGGATAATGACAAGTTTCAAAGATCGCTGAAGGCTGACACTTCCTCGTCAACCTGTTTGAGAAATTAATTAGTACAAAATCTCCCAGGTGGATGACATACAAAACGCAGAAATTGATACAACATTTAATGAAGCCTATTAAATATGTTGTACTTTCCTATCTGCAAATGTACGGAGCCCCTACAGTGACATTCTACTCTTAAATCTTAATTTGTGGCGCTCTTTTTATTTTGTTTATACGAATTATTACTTCGTAATTACGAAATAATATTTCATATTTACGAAATAATACTCCATAAATATGATATATTTTAATTATTTGTTTTAATTCGTAAAACGGAAAATAAAAGAGCGCTTCAAGTTAAAATACAAGTGTAGAATGTCACTTTAGGAGCTCCGTAAAAATAAACATTCGTTATTTTACAGACATTAGTTGGAAGACGTTACAGAAATATGTTTCACGTGAGATATTATAAGCCTGAACATGATATACATACAGACACACAGACTGTTAATATCTGACAGAATAAACGATTATCTTCTCAATTCGTTGGACTGATTCATCGCAATCTTTGTCTTCTTTCTGCAGTACGTGTAGTACAGTGCAACCTCTCCAGAGCGTCCATCTCTTGAGCAACAACCTCGCTTCAACAACAGCATGATTTTTTCCCACTATACGATTTAACTATTAATTTAACCTTTCTAGAGCGACAACCTCTCAACAACAACATAATCTAGCTTCTCCCAGAGGGTATTGCCTTGGAGAGGTTGCACTGTACTTTTAATGAACTTAGTTCGTTAATGCTGATAAATGATTTTCTAACACCGACACTGACTTACTCGATCTGATAACGGGGAAAAAGAAGTTCTCGAGTTTAAACTATGTATGTGGCTTATATTGTGATGCATTAGTTTAATAATTTCCTAAATAAGCTAATGGATTTCAAAATAACCTTCAGGTACAGTAAACGTTAGTTTAATAGTGTATGCGCATTAGCACATCATTAAAAAACGTTGGTTTGCCGTAACGCAACCGACTTAGTTACAATGATTCGGACAAAAAATGTTTTCGTTCTTTATTCAAGCTTTTCGAAAGTATATGTTACCCAAAAGTATACAGTATAACCCCTGAAAACCGGACTTTTTTCCTGGACACCGGAATTCTCTGAAAACGGACAATTTTTCATGTCCATTATTTTCTCTTTGGTAATCTATAGTTATTTGTTAAACGGATTTCTCAGAAACACCAGACTTTTGGCCCAGTCCGGAAATGGTCCGATTTTCAGGGATTTTCTGTGCATTCTTACCAATGCATTGTTAAAAGTAACCACAAACTTATATTTTTAAAGTTGGCCTATGCAATAATCTTCTAAAACGTTGGTGCAAACCTGTCGGAATATGATTGAAAAATATGTTTTGAACCTGTATATACATTGACAATACGAATATTTTCTTTTTAAGAGTGTACTGATTTTAAAGACTTTTTAATGTGCAACGGTCGGTCAGTTCTTAATTGTACAGAGTATACTTCATATTCCGCTTGTTAAAGTCTTAGCCCCTTCAATGATTTGGAAATGGTGTGACTAGTATTATATTAGCAACTGTCACAAAGACTAAAGTCTCGAATCAAATTTAAAAACAAAAAAAAAACATTAAAAATTATTCAAAGAACTAAATTTTAAGGATTCTAATACTTTTTATGTGAAATTTTAAATCTCATGATACGAATAAATGGTTTTTTAAGAGTGTTTTCTGCCTTCTTAAAAGTTGCCCGTTACAAATAAGGATTAATTAAAATCAGATTTAAAAGACATTTGTATGGCTTTTGTTTAATAAAAAAAATGCAAAATTGTAAAATTATCCGCAATGACTGATTTTTGTAGTCATAATATCGCGCCTATACGTATTATCAGCGTTAAAAGTTTCAAACAAAAATATGTGTTTTCTAAAACATTGACTTAATTTATTTTGAAACCGCGAGCGTTCGTTTATAACTAGTTTCACAATACAACATTATCATCAAAGAAATCAATTGTTAACACCATGTTGAATCATTTAATCAAAGTTAAGGTTTTGAAAGACACATCTTTTTTCAAGGTAAATGATACATTTAGTTAATACGTTCGTACGTATCTTATTTCACCTACTACGATATATAGGTTACTTAATATACAATACAACAAACGTTACCTTATATTGTGAAATAAAGGGCGAAAAAAAAGTTTACGATATAATTAACGCGGGAATCAAAACGTAATCTAACGTAATACACAATACAGGACAACACAGTATAGAACTACACAGGACAGGACAGGATACACAGGGATGAGCAGGACAGGATGGAATAGGATAGTAAAGGACAGGATAACACAGGGATGAGCAGGACAGGACAGGACAGGATAACACAGGGATGAGCAGGACAGGATGGAAAAGGATAGTAAAGGACAGGATAACACAGGGATGAGCAGGACAGGACAGGACAGGATAACACAGGGATGAGCAGGACAGGACAGGATAACATAGGGATGAGCAGGACAGGACAGAGCAGGGCAGGGCAGGACAGGACAGGACAGGACAGGACAGGACAGGAAAGGACATGATAACACAGGGCAAAGCAGGATGGGATGGGACAGGATAACACAGGGATGAGCAGGACAGGACAGGACAGGATAAGACATGGCAGGGCAGGGCAGAGCAGGGCAGGGCAGGGCAGGACAGGAAAGGACATGATAACACAGGGCAAAGCAGGATGGGATGGGACAGGATAACACAGGGCAGCGCAGTACAGGACCGGATTACACAGGGCAGGGCAGGATAACACATGACAGGACAGGATAACACAGGTCAGGGCCGTGCATGATAACACAGGACGACTGGATAGCACAGGACAGGACATGATGGGACAGGATAACACAGGACAGGGCAAGGCAACACAACACATTTAGCATTTACTAGTCATAAAATATATAAAGTACATTCAAGACCATATATAAGAATCAATATTACATAAGATGTGCATGCATCCTAAAACAAAATCTTCTAACGTAATTAGCAGAGAATCATCAGTCGGAATGGTAAATTCCTAATATAGTATACATATACATATTAACGAACTTGATCATTCATTATTCCTGTCCCGTAATTACATGTACTAGGTATTTCGTTCAATGTCCTCTACAGAGAGTTCAAGCCTGTGAACAAAGGATACCCTTAGATATGACAAAATGTGGCCTTTATTCGGAGGTCAGTTTCTTCTAAATAGTCAATGACGTTTTTTTTAAGAATGGCCTTTATTCACAGGGTGGCCTTTATTCGGAAGTGGTCGCAAACATAGGTAAGACTGTATAAAGTAAAGTACAAGCATATGTACTCTTATCGTTTTTAATTATAACACAGACTTAGTGAGATATATATGATTTCCGGTCATTGTCCATGTGAGGATTTCTGTTTTTTCAACGTTCTTATTTATCTGAGTTATCGTACTGTTGATTTGTAGGTCATGCCATAATTTACATTGAACTATCATAATAGTTACCTTTTATATTCACTGAAACAGTTCTTAAACGTTCATATTTCTTTAAAAACGAAGTTCGGGAAAACGTTTTCAGCAAACGACATTGTCATTGGTCAAATTTAAAACAGGCTTTATGTAGCCAATCAAACTGACGGAGCTCTAAGACCTGAGGATATACGTATTCATAAAACATCGTCAGCATAATTAGTTATATTTACGCTGGACAGTGTGTATAGTAGTTAACAACTGCAGGAGAAATGGAGTCTGCGAACGTGGCCCAGTGGTTAGCGGAAATCCGGGTTCAAATACCGGTTGCGGCATACCCTTGTGGAAGTGTAAGTTAGTAGGTTCGAATACACTCCTGGAAAACGGGTAATGTGAACCAGTCGCCGTATAATTGAAAAATTGTTGAAAACGACGTTAAACTCAGTGAAAAAAAAACAGGATAATTCGTTTGTATCCCCAAAACCATGCTCATTGTTCCGTCATACATTCAGTTATTATACCCAGCGAGCATTTTTTTTATTCTTTAGTTTCGGATAGTTTTAAAGACGACCATTAACATTTTTTTCTAGTTTAGCACGGATATAATACACGTTTTGTATAATTTACATCACCATCACAAAGTTAGCAAACCGAATAAGATCTAACGTCGGCTTAAGCCTTTTTATCATTGGCCCGGTACATTAAGTAAAAACATCTAAAAATATCGCAGACAACAAGCGCCAAAATTTACACAGATATTCGTTAATGTATTTTTTTTTTGAAAATTACGCTTCAGCCATTTTGATTTTTTCATGATGGTGGCCATTTCTAAGATGGCGGCCATTTTCAAAATGGCGGCCAATATCAAGCAGGAATTTCCTTATATTATTTTATTTAATGAAACAACACTGAAAGATTCAGATGCAAGATGATATATGAGAACATGGATTTTGTTCCTCTCACATATCAATGCTACAATTGCTGTGGACCGGATAACATCTTAGGACTCACACGATCATTAATCTTGACACACGTACCCGCCTGATTTGAGATAACACATTAATGATAAAATAAATAAAATGGTACATATTGAAAAGAATGATAAATAAATATACAGCATCGTATGACACATTTAAAAAGAAAACAAAAACGTGCGGAAGTCCTCCGTCAATATCGTCTGACAATCACAGTAAGTAAAATACAAAGACACAAAGTTTCGCTTTATGTACAGTAAAACCTCAACATTAAGACCATCATATGGACCTTAAAACAGCGGTATTGATATTGAGGTGGTCTGATTATCAAGTTTAAATTTAGAAGAAATATAGAAAACCGGTCCAAAATTGAGTTGTCGTAATAATGAGATGGTCGTTATAATGAGGTAGTCGTTATTTTGAAGTTTTACTGGATACTTGTTTATGTGCGCACGAAACCGGAAACATTCGAGAATTTACAATTTTCTAATGTCGTCTACGATTCATATAATGTAAATATTAAATTGAATTTTTTTCTTAATTTATTTATGTATTGTATAAATTACCCCCCCCAAAAAAAAAATTTTGCATTCCAATAAAAGGTTCAAAGCAACTACTAATCAATTACCTGTTCAAACAAGACAGACTTCCAAATGAAAAAAATAATGTATGTACCCCGTGCTTGGCCTTGAAAGCATCAAACCTTCATTATGAAATATTTTCTCCCACGGACTGTGAGGCAATGCCTGGCGTACATTTAAGTATAAATTGTGAACATAAATATCATTTGTCATGGACAGGTGAGTTATTTTGAAAACAGAATTACTAGGGATAATTAAGATAATGATATGACATTATTTTAGTCTAGACAGTAAAGATTGCTTTGTATTGAGACGCGAATAGAATATAATGCATTTCATCAACAATTAGTGAATTAATTGAGGGCCAATCTTATCTAACTTTTCCTGGAAATACTACGTCTTGTAAAAGTTACATTAACAATAACAATAAAATATCGATATTAGGACCTCCATTTGAATTAGCAAAGTGTGGTCTTAATACTGAGGTGGTCTGATAATCAAGTTCATATGTAGAAGAAATGTAGAAAACTGGTCCAAATTAATCGGTCGTTAAAGTGGGGTGGTCGTTATATTTAGGTGATCGTAAATTTGGCATTATGTTAGATGAATTCATAATTACAAGACTGCCCAAAAACAGACATGACAATGAGATGAATTAATTGTTTCATTTATTTGTGGTTTGTAAGTAGATTATTTGTACACAGTGGAGGTGTTGTTGTATGCATGTACTATCAAACGCTCTATATAATACAATGTGAGATTATTTTTTTGTCACTAGAAATCAGTTTTAACCAATTTATGTCAATTATCCTTCATTCTCTGTAAAATATAGTATCCTTCCTTAAGGATTATACTTGTTGCTTTCCCTTTTATATAAATGCGCGCTACAAGACTATCAGCTGTAGCCATAAAATTTAATTCATGAATCAAAACGGAAACATTCTTAAAATCTCGAATGTCCTTTACCTAAATATAAATCAAAGTTCAAGGTCATTTGTGATTTGATCCGCTCTGGTTTTACATGTTTTAGATTATAATTGTAAAGTTTGACGATAAAAATCACACCAGTTCTTATTCTTCCTTCCTCATTTCAGGGGAGATAATTCAGACTTCTTGTCAATAAAGATGGTATCGAAAATGCGGACGACTCTATGTACTATTATCGTCATCGTCATGTTGGCCGGTAAGTAATGTGTCTTATGTTCAATGGAAACGTGGTTCTTTATGAAGAAACGACTATATTTGGAATATCTAGGCCTGTCACTTGTATACATTAAGTCGAATTTCTATACGTCCACCTCGTATTTCATAGCACCAAAAGAAAATCATTAAACACATTTATTTGATTACAAGATGGACTTATAATATATTATATCCAATATTTACTTTGCATGCTCGATATCTTTGTGTAGATCGACTGTAAGTATAGTAAAACATATTAATTAATTCACTTATTTGGGTTCTTCCAAGAATCGAGATTCATAAAGTGATCGTTTTGAAATTCAACTGATTGTATATTCACAATTCATGCGTTTCTAATAATGAATAAAATTGTTTTACGGTCGTTAAAGCCTAAAAATAGGTTGGTTAATTGTAATATGCTGAAATAATGGGTAGGTAGGTAGGGATATTTTATGCGTCGAGGCATCTTAACAGTATTCGGTGTAAGTAGCATCAGATTAACTGATAATCTCGGTCAAAAAATGAAAACAAACACTTTATTTTTGACAAATTGTTATTACATTTTAAAGTCATCGCAAGTAGACTTTTCGCTATGACCGGAAAACCCCCTTTTGTTTACTAAGCAATGAGATCGAACATGACTAAATTAGCGTTGTCGTCCACAGGTTACACGCAACTAAATATTTGGTCGAAAAAAATGCGGTCGGTCGGGTTACAGGAAACAAACCTATTTTTAGGCCTAAGCTCATGGTGAAGTCAATATGATATGGATGTTATTAAACAGATAACAGATAGATATCAAAAAATTTATTTGAAAAAAATGTATGCTTATCTCACTTGGAATATTCATCCTCATCCAGGTTATTTCTCTTTTATAGCAGGGGCCGTACATAGGCATCTTCCCTTCAGGAAATATTTTTTAAATCTTGTAGTTTTCCCCTAGTATTTTTAAATCAAGTTTTTTCTTCACCTTATTGCAAAAATACTGTGTTATTTTTCCCTAAATTTGAGAAAAAGGCCCCTTCCCCTACCTGAAAAAAGGCCGTGCGGCATGGAAACAGCAAAATACTACCGCAAAATAAGATTATCCAATTTCTTCCGTTGTATTTTTTTTCCACTGAAAATGAATCATCTTAACTGTCAGTGTTCTTTTCGAGCTACGCAAATGTTGCTGTTTGAAAATATGATCTTCTCAAAGGATAAAATACTAAACCATCTAATTAAACAAGTTTTGTGTAATTAATTATCTACTTTATTTGAATACTATACCGTATGATAATGGTAACATCAATGATAATGAATTAACTCTAATCATACACATGGAATATAATATCATTTGCCATTAATCTCAAATTATGATTGTTAGAAATAAATGTTAGACCATATTTAGTAATTTAAATCCGATTAATTCCTAAAATAGTTTTATACGTTCAAACTCCATTTTGAGACACGCGACGTTCCTTTACCAAGTACTCAAAGTACATTATAGAAAAAATATGTAGAAATAACTGATAACGAGTTAGATTTCAACACGGTCAGTAAAGATATAGACATGGTTGGAAAAGATAAAGACGTGATTGTCAAACATTTGGACAGGTTTGGTAAAAATTTAGACATGGTTTTAAGATATAGACACGGTTGGTAAAAATATAGATACGGTTGGTAAAAATAGAGAAACGGTTGGTAAGATACATTCAACCTAGTACATCTGTAGTTATTTTTCTGGTTCGAGGTCAAAATGTCCTCAAAACCACAATTCCACGGCCACCTCATCATAACGGCCACTTATTTTCGGAGTGATTTGTAATATTTCCTTCATATTTAAACCCGATATTGAGATCAAGCCAATTTCAAGACCTTTATTTTTGGTCCTTTGGATTTTCTAATTATCGTGTTATAAGTTTGAACTGATCAAATAGAGCATTTTTTTTTGGGGGGGGGGGTATAACAATGATGAAAACCTACCCTTTTTATACGACTACTTTCCTGTTTATATAATATGTTGATAGTATGTTTAATTATCTTCAGAAACAATTGTTAATTATAACTAAATTCACACCATTTTCATAACACCTCTCTTATAAACGCACAGGCTGATAAAACTGTGTTGTTTGTTAGTGTACCTCATAAGACAAGTCCATATGCTAAAGTATACGATAACTTTAACAACTTTAATACAGTGCAACCTCTCCAGAGCGGCCCTCTCTTGAGCAACAACCTCCCTTCAAGAACAGCATGATTTTCCCCACTGTATGACTTAATTATTAATTTAACTTCCATAGAGCAACAACCTCTCAACAACAGCATAATTTTGCTTCTCCTAAAAAGTGTTCCTTTGGAGGGGTTGTACTGTACATGTATATCTCATATACAACATGAATCCTCGATACAAACTGGCTTAATTTGTCATTGTGTTTGTTAGGAAACGCAACATGCATTTTAGAACAGGACAATATAACTTGGCTGTCATAATGCCATCGTATATTGTCATCAAGATTTATTGAAAAATCATAGAAATGTTCACATGCGCTTATTGATTTCTTTTATCGGAATGAATACCATTAATATTTAACTCCGAAAAAATCTTTAATACATTTCCCTCAAATCAACCTTGTGCATTAATATCAGAGAAAAATAATCATTAAATACCCATTAAACATTTAATGCCGGCAATTATACTTAATAAGTTGAAGCAAATGTCACTGACTAAATTCAAATCATTAACTTTTAGTTTTCTATGTTAAGCAAAGTGTTCACGAAATGGTGATAACATTATTTAATTTTCTTATGCAATTTCATGTGACCAGATTCCGTATGTTGCTGTAATAGAAGATTTTCTTTAAAGGTCTGGAACCGTTTGTGAATATATCAAGATATTCCATGATATATGAGCAGCTTGAAGTAACAAACGATCTTATTTCCCGAACGAAGGCATAGAATATAGACGTACGCTTACAACAAACCCTGGACAACGTCATTACGGTGATGTTGAACCGTACGCATATTTCCCATATAAATAGTATTTTATTCGTATCTTGTCTCTCTGTGTTAACATTATCGGCAATAAATTAGTCTGGAGTTGAAGTCTGATGTAAATAATACGTATTCATTTTAATGGTATACGGGCTGTCCGGCATTACTTGTGTCATCTGTATATATCTGTAACAAATCGTTTTCCTACGCTATCGGAGAAGGTGTTGTCAAAAAACCACAGGGCTTGTTTTAATGGCCGAATGTTTCAAAATAATTCTTGGAGCGGAGAGCACTAACACTTTAGACTTTAGTGTTTGCCTTACGTTTTAAGCTAAGCCAATCACATGGCCAAAATTTTTAGCTTCAAATTCCTGGAGGACATTACTAATTCATGAAGAATTATATTCACGATAAATTCAGTTCAGTTCAGTTAATTTTATTCACAAATCGGCAACTACATGCCTAAGGTGAAAAAGTAATGCGCCACTTTTGCTAATTTGAATTGGCGTGTAAAAGAGCGGTGGGCGGCCAACACTAAGACAACACGAGTTTATATCGCGACATTCCTCTCGCATTTGTTATTCATTACGAAGAATTTTCAAAAAAAACTCTTACCTATTTTTTTTCATTGGGTTTATCGCCATTTTCGACAATTTTCAGTTACATTAAACACGACGGTCGGTTCACCTAACCGGTTTTCCTGGACTGTATACTAACCAGTACTAACTTACCCTTCCACAAGGAGCCGGCAACTTCTCCACATATGGAGGAAAATCGACATTTTTGTCAATTTTTCATGGAAGTGTATGCCCTGCCGCGACCGGGTTTGAATTCGGATCACCGGGCAACACAAATATACACGCAGACGCTGAGCACAGATTTTTATCTCATACAAAACCACTACCAAGAGCAGACTTTATGGCAAACATCGTTCCAATAGACCTCATCGCCTTCATTAATTGACACCTTAAATAATATGTACAAACGTACAAGCTTGTTATTTCTATGGTTTGGTATAATTGAATGTGTTCCTCGATAATGGTTCGGAGTTTTCAGTACTGTTGAATGTGTAAGGATATTGTTCATCAAAATAAGTTCTGCTTCTATTGTTTAAGCAACATATGGTCCACACTGATAAATATTTTATATTTCATATTTATTAGTATAAGCAACATGCAAATATGCCATTCAGTACACATTGTACAAAACAATACATGCATTTAGTTACCTAATAATTAGAAACATTTTAATGATAATTAAAAGAAATTATAATACAATGTATAACAGGTCTGTTCAGTGTCAAGTACGCACAAAAACCTGCAAGATAAATATGTAGCTGGGTCAGGGTCGGCTTGGTCCGAAAAATGTTAGCACATGGCTAATTTCGGTTGGCCACAAACTCTTGACATTGCATGATTTGTTTTATTACAGTCTCAAAAGTAGAGTTTGACCTTCCATTCAACAAATCAACATTTACTGCACAAATAGGAACACTAGAATAACGGAATTAGAGAATGTTCTATGTATGTTTTACACGGGATTAAAATCACATGTGCATCAAATCTTCCTACGTGCTGTAACGTCATGTCATATTTCTCGACCTTCAGTGTCCGGAATGGTTGAAAACAGAGACAAATACAAACAAACAATGACTCAACATATGTATGATACAAATCTCTCTGTGGATAAGTTTAAATTACACTTGTTGTCAATTAGGAGAGATATTTTGCTGTCTACATCATATAACGACTACTTGTTTTGTAAATCCATACATATTGAACTACACATACCCTTGTTTTTGATTGCAAAGAAATCATCATTATGACTGAATTTGCAATGTGGTATTATATCGTGTACCATCACTAAATTTTTGTCTGATATTCCGAAGATGTAATCTTTACATTGTTCTTTAATTGCTACGCAAAATCTGCGCACAAATTATTCCAAGGAATAAAATAAATTACAAAACATTCGTATAAAGAAATAATACATTTTCTGTGATTATGGACCGGTAAGTCCGTATTTGAGACATAGCTTATTCTGCGTTTACGAAACAGTATTTCCTACTGTTATTAATTTAAAATAAACGTCGGTTTTGTCCGTCTTCGATGACAATTATTGTCAAGGAAATAGTCGGTAAGACTTTTTTTCGGAGATGCTGTATCGAGAATACTGAGGTCATTTGTAGCCAACATGAAGCACTTACGTAAGTAAAAAGTAGTTGAAAATAAGTGGGGGTTTAATATTATTGGTATTTCACCGGCAAAATATAGATAAGATAATGATTCCTAGAAAAACAAAGATACAAAACATCCCTCCTCCCCGAAATACAACCTTCCTCCCAAATCCCTGGACTCCAAAACTAAACACACAGGATGATACAAAAAAAAATGGAATAATCATTAATTGATTTAATCTTTGATTTTTCTATCCTTATTCAAACGTCTACGTCATACTCAAAGAGAAAATCAATCTCAACAAACCAACGTATTGACAGCAATGTCCTTATTTAGAATAAATACGTTTTCACTGTATGGTCAAATGTCCTCTTTACGGGTTAAGTTTAGAATCAAATCCAATAAATACTCATGTAACGCCTTGATTATTTTCTTTTCACATTGATTACATAAATAACTATAAAAGGCTTAGCAATATCGCTTCTAACGTTGTTGTAATCTATCCGTTAATTGGTAACTGTTTATTCAGATAGTACACATACACGATGGTACGTGCTGATGTCTAATTCTTCATGGCTTGATTCGGATCTTATCGCTGTTTCCCGTTTAGTCCTTAACTGACGCTTAAATCGGAGAATAAATGAACATTTCCTGTAATGGAGAGATCCTGCCAATCGAACGTAAAATACGATTTACGTCCATTCCAGGAAATCACTATAATGTATATGAGTTAATATAATATACATCGGTACTTGTAAAATATTTTGTCTCTTTCTTTAATTCATTGCTCCAATTCCATTGTCATCATCGGAACTGATGTAAAACAACCGTCATATTTTCCTGACCAATCAAGTCATTATCTGGGTACCCTCATGACAGAAACAGTAATATCTCTGCTGATGGAATTAAACACCAGACTCCTGACATGAAGTTGAAACATAATTAGTAATTCATAATGGATTATTTCAAAAGACACTAGACGTCTGAATAATATGGAAATTAATATAATTTCATTCGGATTATTTGATCATTAAAATCATTCACCAAAAGCATTTTGTTCATTGCGTCTATCGGGAAATTCCGTTTCGGGACTGCGGGCTTAAGGCAAACACCATCATATCCGTCAATTCTACCATGCCGCACGTTATGGTCTGCGAATCATTTTGTCTGCAAGCTCCAATCTATAATCTGGACGTAATTCGCTATGATTGCAAACCAGAATTAGTTTATGTTGACATTATCTGGTTCATGTAGAACTATTTTATCGACAAGTTGTCAATTAACGAGCATTATTGGGTGTGTTTCCTAACCATATCTGGATACAGGTTCCATGCCATTCCGTCACGTTTATATTCTCTACATTCACTTCATTATTAACATTTACTTCATTATTCTACAGCGCTTGATTAAAATGTTTTAAAATAGACATAGCTCTAAGCTTCGCGCTCTCAGTTGGTCAAAATGACAATTCATTATTTACACACTTTGTTTGCCCCGTCAACCAACATTAGCCACTTGCGTATGGTTGACGTCTAATACCCAATAAAATATCATTGTCCTCGGTACATCAAACATCTTACCTAAGTTACTTTTCATGTCTGATTTTAGTAATTGTATAAACTAATGTAGGTTTCTAACATAACATTACTTCCGAAATTCATCGAAACATTTACAATATATTCAATATGACTAATCGTTTAAACAACATCATTTGTCATAGACGGTAGATTTGCTTCCCTGAACATGACAACATACCAGGAAACATGCTTAAAATAACTGTCATTGAATAGTACCAATACGAAACGCATAATTAATGTATTACCATTGTTTTGCTTGAATGGAAATAGCTTGTGTCATACAGTTTTACTAAATTTCAACTTTCTGTAAGTCTCGAATCCCAAAATTATCCGATGTCGTAAAATTCTAACGTTTGTTAAGAATAGATTGCCCGACTCCCGTAACAAAAAAGAAGTGTGACAATAACTTTTATAATACACTGCTAGAAGTCGATAAACTTAAAACCATGTAATATACATCTATGGAACTCATTATGGCGCAATGTCGTTGAACGTTTTGCGTTGTTCCCTGTGCAGCAATCAATTGATTCAACTGAGAGTCTATTAATATTGTACAATATTTGTATGCATATTCATTACCATATCATGATCAACGTGCATCGAGGCAATCTATCTATAGTGGAGCAATTTGTATGATAACGATCTCATTACATTGTCCCCGGACCTATCCTTTACATAAAACGAACAAATGAACAACTTCTAATCAATTGTAAAATCGATCTTTAATTGACCAACAAGAATAATGAGAGTTGATTGCCTGAAGAGCTTTGAACAACATATCAAGCTAACCGACACGATTCTAGTATAAACAATACACATGACTTACTGTAATAAAACCCACAACTTATTTTACTTTATGGGTTTATTTTCCACTTTCAGGAGTAGACGCTGTTTATTTTGCCCACCGGAAGCCTGAATTGTGTTTACATATACCGTCCGGAAGTGGATCACTGGTTGGAAAAGTGTACGCGTATTTACATAAACAGGATAACTGTCGAACAGTTGATGACAAAATTGATGTCACTTCTTATGAGATCTCAGGATCAAATGAGAAGTTCGCTATTAACTCGTCTGGTTGGATATTTCTGAAAACAAATCTGGCGGCATCTGCAACAGGTACCCTTGAGTAATTTTGAAATAAATGACTGGTTGACATTAATTTTGGCACAGTTTGAAATTATGATTAAAACAGACATAGATTAGAAATAATAATAGTCCCACTAATTAGTAATATTTGATGTCTATAAAGGCAAAACACGACAACTGATCTATGTAGATAAGAAAACAGAAACATACAATTATCGGTACACTTAATTGGTCTTGTATTATGTTGAATAAACAGTCTTCAACTGTTCAAACTTTGTCATCTTCCTCTTCCACGAGAGCTTTTACCCCTCACCCCTCATCTTAAACCCCCCTACAAAGCGCATGTTTATCAATGACATCGAATCTAGTTAAAACACTAAAGAATCAGTTTCAAAAATGCTTTTAATTTGATGACATTGAACGTCATTGGAATGCTGCAGACCACAGAATCTCTTACATCGGCAGGGGTCCCTCGTGTCGGACATGTAAGCATCTCAAGAAAAAGCGAGATATTTTAAAGCGATACATTAGATATAACAAATAAAATGTTAGATATAAATACACATGCACATTAACATTTCAATTTATCTTTGTACATCTTAGTTTGAATAAATTTTAATGTGAAAAATAAAATGTGATTTCTGTCCATTTTCCACATTTTTATATATTTCATGTTTCTATTTTGTCCTTCAGGACCAGAGCTATTTGACGTCATCGCATCTTGCAAAACGAGGAGTAATGACGTCATTTCCGCTATGACAACAGTGACTGTAAATTACAGTAAGGACGATAACTATCATTTCACGACTAACTCTCTTGTGTCAAATACAAACAGTATTCCAACGTCGATTGTTGAGCATATTTGTTTTTCTCATATCAATGCTAACTCATCGTTTGCTGTTGAAGAGAATATAAAAGACGTGGTATTAGGACGTCTCAATACATGCCTTGAAGATCATATTTATGAAAGATCATACTTCGTAGAAAAACGTAAGTTGATTAAAATTACATACCAATACTTTATAATGTCAAAGTTAAATTATACGTATAAGCCATTAGAGTAATGTTCGTGTGGCATTGTCACTGGGGTTTAACGCCATTTTTTTTCAACAATTTTTCAGTTATACACGGCGAAAGGTTCAACTAACCAGTTTTTCTGGACTGTAAACTAACCAGTGCTAACTTACCTTTCCACTTGGAAACTTCCCCACATATGGAGGTAAATCGACATTTTTTCAAATAGAGTAATGTTTTGGAAAGAAAGCAACTTTTGTCTTTCTATGAAACATGTACTCTTTAATTATTCATTCGAAGCAAACGGTAAGCAATGATAAATGAAATCAAGCATCGTGCACTTTGTCAGTTCCAATATCATAATTATCTAAATCGGACAAAATAACTAACAATTCCTATTTATCAAATACAAATGTGCAGATTTTTACTAATTGCAATTTTGGGACAATTGCTTTGCGTTTGGCTTGAACAACCTTTGAACGCTTTCTATTATCTTACAGTGCCGTATTTTAATCAGGTATTTTTTCTACATTTCGGAAATGGTTGTCGAATCTCTTTCTTTTCTGCTTTAAAAATGTAAAATCATTCTGGCGAGAAAGCTATTTAAGGATTGAAATATGTTTTTTGCGAGATAAATGTTGCGTGCGATATGTCGTGATTCAAGATGATATTTACAATATGTCTCAGGATTCCTTATCAATCTTACGGGCAATTTTTGTAGTTCAATCATATCAGATATCAGCTGCCGAAGAAAAGTTGTTTTGTGATATAGACATAATGTTTTCCAAAAACTGCCTGTCTGGAGTTATTGAATCAAGTCACCAGGGTTGTTGTAATCGTCATATCGACATGGCGTAAAAATATCAAGTGCGCGTGTCAACAGCGCCATATGCCAGTAAACATTAAAATATTACAACGATCGCTATATCCACAGAGAGTAAAGAAATGCTTTTAGTCTAATTAAGCATGTGATTAGAAAATAAACATTAACTACGACCGGGTGTATTGTTATTGCGAGGAGCATATTAATAAATATTGTTAATTTGATTTATGCGCTTAATGCGTACCGCGGGTCAATGCCCCACATTGTGTGTACAGAAAAACCTCGTTGTCTCGAGGAGTCATCGGAACAGGCTAAATACTCGAGATAAGTATGGTGGTCATAAGAACGAGGGGTTTGTTTATTGGTTGAAAATTATACAAAACTAAGAACAAATATTGACGGGTCTTTAAAAACTACTCGAGATATGTCGGGTGCTCGTAATATCGATGCTCGTAATGGCTACGTTTCACTCTTGAAAACACATCACGTAAATAGTAAAAAAGGCGTATAGTATCAGCCTCGCTCTGAGCCAGTAGTGACTCACAACGTTAACTTTTGTGATTTAGTTGATCTTATGATAAGCTTCACAACTTTTTCACGTTTAAAGCGGTAAAATTGAAGGATAACAAAAAAGAAAAATGTACGATAACTCGTCAATAACCAGGAGTTAATTCTTAATGGAAATACTTGTTTTGAAGTCTTGAATTTTCGACTATATCTACTGCAAAACCAAGTTATGGACGTTACTTCGATATAAAAACCACTTCCCATTTTGCCAATGTGTTCTTTAAATGCGGCATCGATTGATCTTCCGAAATCCCTTTGAACACGTTTCAATGCAAATTTAACCACATACCGTAATGGGTTGTCTGATCACCCAACTAATACTTTTGCTGCAGAAAACAGCGGACATTTATTCCTGCAAATTAATGTGCATTGTGTTTTACGACTTGAAACAGTTTCATTCCAATCAGCATGGAATTCATACGGCGTCTTCAGAGACCTCGTAGTTCAAACGTATAATTTGGCAATATTTCTTTCTCGCGTTGCCTACTTCGGTTCGTTAAATATGTTATGTAACTTCAACAATGTCTTAGCTCGTTCTTTTGAATGATGTTGCACTTCACAGACAAATTCTATGTCTCGTAGCAGTCTCGTTACAGAAAGATGATGTCTTATGTATGAGGATCACCTGGTACTGCTTAAACGCGACTTGGAAATAGTAATGGTTCTGAGAATTTGAAATGTATTAATTAATGAAATATTCAGTCTAAACAAATACAAATATTGCACAGACAAATTAAACAATTTTAGAAGCGTCAAATCTTAGCAAGGCAGTAATAGAAGTAAAACGAATTATGCAATGTTAAAGGTATTAAATGATGGTATAATTTCGAATGCATATTAAGCTAACGAGTAACGATATATTTTTTGCAAGATTTTCCAGAAGTGCATCTCATTAAAAGTTCTTTGTTTTTCCTTATGTTGTACATTTTAATATTAATGACGACAGAAAGCAGCGGACACATTCCGCATTATATTGATTTAATTTTTATTGGTCCTATAAAACCACGCTTATACACACACCAGATGCCTAATACTATTTAAATATATTATCCGAATACAATATAATGTCCAATTACGAAGATATCGCCAGGTTGTCTATTTCCGCATCTCCGAGACATTTCTTAAATTATCTAAAACTTATAAGCTACGATCATCAGCGTATGAAATGTCCGCTCTCAGATCTGTGGGCTAAATGGCTATGAATAGAAAATAGCTAAGTTTACTGCATCCATTCATAATTATGATTGTTTTGTTGAGACCATGATGTTTTATGATGAGACCGTGATGATTTTGTTCACTAGCACTGTTTTTCAAAATTTTATTAAACAATATTTTTAGAGTAACTGCTGCTAACGACAACATGTTGTAGGGCCGCAACCGTGGTCCAGCGGTTAGTGCGCTGGACCTGTGGCCCAGCAATCCGAGTTCAAATCCCAGCCGCGGCAGGTCATACTCTTCTATGAAAATTTGACAATATGTCGATTTTGCTTCTATGTTGAAAAGTTGCAAACACCTTCTGGAAGGGTAAGTTAGTACTGGTTAGTATGCAGTCCAGGAAAAATGGGTAAGTGAACCGATCGCCGTACAAAATGACTTTAAACCCCAGTGAAAAAAGATAACATGTTGAAAACTGTATAAAGAAAAATGCACAACATCTAATTCAACGCTTGAGCAAACCAATACAAGAAGGAATATTGTATGCGTGATGTGGTTATCATTGTCACACGCATAAATAAAATGATTTTATCACGCATTCGAATGAACAGTAGGTCTTGTAATCATGAAGTGTTCACATCATGTAACCACTTTGTTATTTTATGATAATGCTTTATTGTGTCTGATTAACCAATAGCTGAATAAATACAAGGAAGTTAGGGTGATCGACATTAATGGGATATACAATAAAACTCCGATAATGAAACCACCATCGAAACCCGAAAAATTGGTCGTTATAATGAGGCGGTATCATTATTAAGTTGAATTATAGGGGAGTTATTGAAAGCTGGTCCGAAAATAAAATGGTCGTTATAATGAGATGGTATTATTATCAAGTTGAATTATAGGGGAGTAAAGCCGGTCCGAAAATAAATGGTCGTTATAACATAGTGGTCGTAATATTAAGGTGGTCGCTATTTACTCTATCCTTATCGACAACAATCTGTCGTTGCTATACAGAACAATGAGTCGTCAAGCAAAAATACAATACGCTGCAATTGAAATGTTACATGTTTAAACACCTTACAGAGATGGAATGAATTAGACATCTACACTTAATGAACTCTAATATTGATTGTAAAAAGGGGACCTGACCCTGCCCTTGATGAATCAACTCTAGGTACCTGTCCCTGCCCCTAAGTACGTGTCCTTGTCTTTTATATTATGTTGCTGAGTTATATGACGTATTCACGTCTTTCTGGACTTCCATGTGAAATTTGAAACCCATCAATTTGTCAGTGAATTTGTCTAAGACACGAAATACAACCTACATCAAATCATAATCGTCTACTGTTTTATATCTATGAATGTGCATTTAAGACAATGTTGTGTTTGTTAACGGACAGTTAACGCAGGCAATTTTCCTTTCGTACATAATAATTTTCAAGATGCTATCTATGGCATGTATCCTACGTAATGACTTTTGTGCATGCGTTTAGCCGATAAATCTAAAATGAGTAAAGTGTATATCTTGAATCGTAATACTTTGTCACGCGTACAAATGCGTGAAATATGCTACATTACTTTTGAGAAAAAATTGAGAAAGTTGAGAAACAAAATAACCAACAATACAAAATGGAAATGCGCCATTCATTTTTAATGCTGATTTATGTACTGGTCTTAAATGCATTCTTTCCATTTGTCAGTTTTAAGACTGTGATAAGTAACAAACAAACTTTTTTGTTCAAGGGTGTGACGACGCACCATCAGCGTGGGTCATTCGGTAACTTTTCCAATTTTTCCAATGCGTGTCCAATTGGAGGATGAGGGCCTCCGTGGTCGAGTAGCTACGGTCTCTTGACTAGTTATCACGAGCCCTTCACCGCTGTGAGTTCGAATCCTAGGTGTACTCCCAGGTTCTTCCTCCATCGTTAAGTCTGGAAAAGACATCACATTACTATCGCTGTTGGTGTGAAGTTAAGCCCCAAGTGGCAAGTGGCAGTATGAAACTTGTCGTTAAACTCATACAGTTTGCAAATACAGTCAAACATGTGAACAAAGGCCACCCTTTAGAAAGACAAAATGTGGCCTTTATTGACCGGTTGTTCTAAATAATCAATGTTAGTTTTTCAATGAACGGCCTTTATTCGCAGGATGGTCATTTTACGGAGGTGGTCGCAAACACAGGTCAGACTTTATGATACGAGCTAAGGGAAATCAATGTTCTCGGCGAATGCCGTATAGATCTATGGATACATTCAATTACAAGACGAATTCATAACAATGTTGCTGTCATATATTTTATATAATGTACACAACGAACCTCTTTAATTACAGTGCAACCTCTACAGACCGGTTACAGCAAGATTTCCCCACTGTTCGATTTAACTATAAATTTAACCTCTCTGGAGCAACAACTTTTCAAAGGTTGTCGCTTTGGAGAGCTTGCACTATACATACACTCTTCTTATTGTCTGAAACAACAACGTATATCAGAGATTAATAAAAACAATTGAGAATATAATTATAATTCTTCAATGAATTTAGAAAGTAAATCAATCCTTAAGTCAGTTTTCGAATAAAACAATAACTACGAAAAACTTCAAACAGTTCTGTATTCGTTTATGCTGACATTCAATTTTCTTTACTATGTGGTTTGGCTGTAGGTTTTACCTCTTACGGAACAAAACTTGACCAAATATATACAAACATAACCAATTATACCGCGCTAATTATTATTATTATATTTAAATGCATGTACCATATTATTGACACACAGTTAACACGTTAGCACACGCTAACGTTGTAATGAGAGCGGAGTCGTGAGGAGAAATTTAGAAAACATGCAATATGCTGCCATTATTCTCCTATGACCTGCGATAGCTTTCATATTTCGTGACAAAACTTGATCGCTTTCAGCATATTAACAGTGTATACATGTATAGCTTTCCGAGTTATGAATGTATACTTCAAATGAAGTTCATTATAGTAAATTTAACAGACTTTAAGTGAATAATTTATAGGTTTTGCGAAAAGTGAGGATACGTTTAAATTTATTTCATTTAGCAGAAGGAAACAAATCGTAGGTTTGACAACAATGTTAAACTCAAGCGTGTATTTATTGACATTTGTAATCTGTACAGCTTAGATTTAAATACTATCACGTGACATTTCAGGACTGCCCTTTATATTGCTCACAAGTACGGGGTATACTAGTACATTGTACATAATAATTACAAGTTTGTTATATACAGCAATTAAATGGTTCGTAGAGTTCAAAATATAAATTCAAAATTTGTTGCCCGCGTAAAGTTGATTCGTGTTAGAATCTTATGCAAGTAGACTATTATCTATTCTGCATGTTGTCCTCTTGTAAGTACAAAGGGGTCTTCAAAGTTGATTGGTTATGGTCTCTGACTAGTTATCATAAAGCCCCTCATCGCTGTCAGTTCGAATCCCGGTCGATACCAAATTCCGCATGTGAGGAGGCTTGCTTACGGAGAGCTGGTGGTTTTGCCAAAGTGTAAACCTGGGGAGACTTCCTCCAGTGTTAAAGCTGGAAAAGTCACCAAATGACCTTGGTTGTTCGTGCGCCGTTAGACCCCAGAGAAAAGAAGTTCCAAAGGTACCTAGTCTGGCTTGATTTATAAACTTGTTTTAAAAACGATATTTGCAGCTATGTCTTTTACAGAAAAAAATGAATACAACCGTAAAAACACGTGTTAAAGATGTTCAATGAAGCACTTTATATATCTGAGGCAAGCCATTCCTTACAATACTGTACAAATTGATTCCATTGGCATTTCTAAATATTTATACCATTTGCAAAACCATTTGTGGCGGACCCACCCAGTGACTATTGAATATCAAAATAAATAAACCGTCTGTACATAAAAAGAAATTAACAATGAGTATATTTGCCAAAGCGAAATCAAACGTCCGTAAATGTTTGTTTTGGATTCTTAGAAAACAGACATTATTCATTTATCACTCTCGTAAACCTGCACTGATATTAAACCGCGTTTGATTTATTTGTGCCTAACCCGGTACAATACGGCAACAGGAAACATTGCAGCGGGACAAGAGACAAACAACGCAGCGACTAGACAAATGTTATGTACATTCAATCGTTATTCGGTTTGGAGCGGAAAATAATGGCTCCAGTCTCCTGCTATTCCTATCAAAACTAGGACACTACATTCTGGATGTCGACATTGACCTAATCGTGAATGAATATCGAAATATTGCAATGAATGGCCTCAAGTTTCTACAGAATACTTTCGGGAATCCGTGGATTGGGAAATGAATAGATATGTTAGATTGGGTGTAATGAAAAGATAAGACATCATGTTTGTGAAAAGTTCATGTCTGTGGTGATGTGTCACAAAAGTACTTTTGGTCAATCCCCGTAGAAACACTTACATTCGTATTTTTTCGGAAAACCGCAAACCATATGCAAAACAACCCTAGTGGTAGAAAGTCATTTGTTCATAAAATCAATATAAAAAAAGAAATATTTCTCACGAAACAATATTGCAAAATTTCGTCGAAAATACGAAAACTGAATGAATACAGTTGACCAACACAATTATCGTTACATTGTCAGTTAAATTGGGCAAATGTTTTTCTGCTTAATTGCCAGAAAAGGTCTCTAAGTACGGCCTAATCCGTGTTTGCGACCACCTCCGAATAAACACCATCTTGTGAATAAAGGCCATCCATCCTTTGAAATAACATCATTGATTATTCAGAACAAACTGACCTCCGAATAAAGGTCATCTATTAATAAATGCCACATTTTGTCTTTCCCAAGGGTGGACATTGTTCACAGGTTTGACTGTACGTCTAAAACCACTGAAATAAAGAAACCAACCTCAAATAAAGTATGTTTGTTGCTGATTTTACCGGAAAATTTTGTCTAAACTACAATTTATTGTAATCAAAGTTTGTATCTAGATAGAATTTAATGCTTCACGAATCTCCTGTATGACATTATTTTAAATTTTTGTGCAATCTGGTTCTCTAGTTGTGTTTAAAAACAAAACGAACAAACTAAAACGCCACATAAAATGCCCTACCAATAACGATATGTTTTCACCACAAAGACATTGTAAACATTAATATCATATAACTATAATTCTAATTATTAGGATTTACGCTATATTTATTTATTACACAGTATATTTGTATTTTGCACGGCAGTTCTTTCTTGACCGAGGTTTCAATATAATATCCTAGCTTGAATTACTACGGTGACGTCATTCTATTGATCTGTCAACGTTTCATTTTTAATATGGTAAGATTATGCCTAAAAGCCCTCCAATATTAATGTTTTAGTTTATCATCAAGTGTTTTTCAAAGACGTTACTATGTTCATTTAAAAAAAACCAGCACGAGACACTCGTGCTTTGGATATCTATACATTCGAGAAGTTCTCCTTGGGGGTTTAAGCAAGAAGTAAAGCTACTCTGGTATAATGTTGTATAATGTTTCTGTTTAACATTGTCTATCTAACTTAATCCTTTTCCTTACAATTAATTAAATAATATAAATATCAATACCAAACAGGAAAAAATTCACTTAAACATAAGCCTCAAACTTTCCAAAAATATAAAATAATGAATTCCCTTCGGAGCTATGCGCACCCTAAAAAGAAATACATTCAAACCTGTAAACAATGGCCATCCTTTGGAAAGACAAAGTGTGGTCTTAATTATCAACAGATGGCCTTTATTCGGAGGTCAGTTTGTTCTAAGTAATCAGTGACAGTGTTTCAAAGAATAGCCTTTATTCAAAGAGTGGTCTTTATTCAGTGATGGCCGCAAACACAGGTTTGACTGTATTCTAAATATTTTACATATTGGGCAATGTTCGGCTTACATCTATGGAGAATTTATACTTTCAAATCATTTTGTATTGAAATTTGAAATAGCTAAAACCATGTAGTCTGGGCTTGTTACTTTGTAACTCTCTACAGACTCTACATCGTCATGTTACTAGTATTATACTAATACAGTGCTTCCTCCGAATAGCAACATTTTCCGGAGTTGCAAAAAGGAGTTGTTCTTTGGAGGGAATTGATGCATTCGTGACAGGTGTTTTTTAGTGTGTGTATGTGCGCCATTTACTGTTGTTTCTTGGAGAGAATCGGCCTTTTGGAGTTGACGTAACGGGAGGGAGCACTGCACTATATGAAGGTTTAATGTATAAATTAGGCATTTCTTCATCCTAGCTAGATGCTCCCAAATATAGAGTATTAGAACAAGATGTTCTGCTTATTTTCACGGTCCAATCTGGTTTATCTGAACTGAGTGCTGTTTTGTTAGTGTTTCTATGTTGTTGCAAATATCTAGAATATCGTCCCGTTGGCTTGCTGATTGATTTACGAGAATTGCAACATTTGGAGGTTTATGTGAGGTTACAAACTGTCTCTCGAGATCTGTCATTTCAAGTTTATAACTGACTGTAATTTGTTTCATTTTTCAGCGAAAAGCCGTTTTAGAATTGATCCCATTACATCGGAAGTGATGCTAATCAAACCTTTGGATAGAGAAACATCGGGTATTAACAAAAGTCATCCGCATGCCAAAAATGGCGTACAACCGTTAAGGATCACATGTCGGGTGAAAATCAATGGCGTCACAAATACATCCTACGTGCATCGATTGAACATAACTCTTATGGATGTTAATGATAACCCACCCGTGTTTGAAAATAACTGTTTACAGCGTATAACAAAGAATATCGAAATACAGCCGGATACCAGCGAACAGGTAACGAATTCAAATCAGAGTTGACTAGTCTGTTAAAATGACCCGCAGAAGACTTTTAGTTACCAAAAAGAATGTACAGTCAAAACCTATGTTTGCAGCCATCTCTGAATAAAGCCATACTGTGAATAAATACCATTCTTTGAAAAACAGTCATTGACTATTTGGATCAAACTCACCTCAGAATAAAAGTCAACTGTCAGTACAACCCACATTTTGTCCTTTCAAGAATGGCCTTTGTTCACAGGTTTGACTGTATAATTTTAATATAGGCAACACTCATTGAGATTTAACATCAATTACTGCCTCCTTAGACAACTTTATACATTTGTTGTCTGACGTAAACAACGAAGTTTTGTGATTAACACTTTGGTGCCGGGAAAGACATCCTAAGGCGTACAGCTGTCTTCAACCACATTATTCCCATGTTTGATTTAATGCCCCATATGTCTCCCATGAATAATGAAATGCTGTGTTTCAAGTTTAACATTGCGCTTGTATTCACATGTTTGGCCTCAACCTCCGCTCTATTTTGGTCATATTTTACAAAGAAATAAAGAACTTACGTGAAGTTGAAGATTTCGAATCGAGCGGTTTGTTGATAAACTATTTGCCCCCATACATTTTTTTACAATTTTACCACGAAGTAAAAACGGTACGATAAAAAATCCGTCGCGGCCGTTTTATTGATATCAGCATTTTTCTTCTATTTAGAATATACCCGACATCGATGAAGTGGTAAAGGACGTTGACTTCTCTGCAACAAACAATACACACGCGATCAAAGTGATAGAAGACCCACTGAACGTATGCGAGTCTGACCTGTTATGTTATTATTTGAACAATGGTTCGGTGTGCAGATTACGTAAGTAAACATTTTAGCTTTTAGGGCAGCTTTTTCGTTCATTCGTACGAAGTTTTCATAAATATGTGATGTTTAGTTCATAAATAAAATGTAGAAGTACAGCCAAACCTGTGAACAAAGACCATCCTTGTGAAAGACAAAATGTAGCCTTTATATATAGATGACCTTTATTCGGTGTTCTGTTTGTACTATATAATCAGTGACGATTTTTCAAAGAATGGCCATTATTCATAGGGTGGTCTTTATTCGGAGGTGGCCGCAAACACCGGTTTGACGGTACAAAAATAAATACTTGTAAATACTTGTAACTTTGCTTTTGTATGTTTATGCTTCATTAGACGCGCAGTCACATTTTTATGGGAAATCAAGATCAACATTAAAACGTTATACTTGTGTTTCACTATTCTATTCAACAACGCATAAATGACACTCATCCATGAGAAGTTAGCTACCATGAATGTTTGAATTAGAGCTTTGAAATATTTACCTTTGTATGGACAAGTATTGATGGAGTTACGATCACAAGGTGACGCCGGAAGTAAATCAATGCAAAAACATTCACCGTGTGTTTATTTGACCCCCTGTGGTCTTGTTAAATGTTTTATCAGGCATAGATTAAACCGTTCAAATTTGTCAATAGAATATGAAGAGGAACCTTTAAAATAATTTAGAACAATTGAATTACCAAACCAACTTACTACAACGCACGTTGTTCAATCAAGTGTTAAATTAAAATATAATTATTTACGAACATGCTTTTGTATTGAGCCTTTGCAAAAATTCTCAATTTCGCTTCATCCGCAGGATTAAACCTTCAGCAATACTACAGATTACGTTACGTGGTCGTAAATTTCCCTAAGGACATTTGTACTCATAAATCTTGCACAGAAAATGCATTTCTTTTACCAATTCGTAGACTTTACGCGTATTCATCTTGTCGGAAAGCTATTTTCCAGGATGTTACAAGGACAAAGAATAATTTTAAATGAAATTGAATCAACCAGTGGCTACAAAACACAGACTCTATGTGTGAGATGGCGCATCTCTAAACCAATCAATATAATTATATCCCCATTTTTTAACCTAACAGATGAAGTCTTTACCGATTGTTCATTCATCTATTTGCTTGTTTCAGCGTCTATCCTCTTTTACCGCAGGTGCACTGCACCAAAACGGTCTCAGTACAGACACAGTCAACGGGAACCAGTTCATAGTTGCTCTGTAAAACAAACTCTCATTGCATCTTAGAAAAGACAGCATCTATACTGTTTAGATCTAAACGCATAATAAATATTCTTAACCAAATCTTAATATAAGACACAACGGTCTGTATGTTAATTCGACAAACTCTATAGAATAAATGATTGCCTTTTAAGATCTTTATCTAGTAAACGCAGAGTTGTAGCGTCACACCAACAGCCAGGGTTACATGGTTACATAATCACTAGACCACGGAAGTGAACCTACCAACAAATTATTCTAAAACTGCTTATTGTGAATTTTATCCAATATCACAACGTCTATGCTTTTTTACTTCGGTTCTTAAATTTGACGCGGCGAAACAGACATCAGGCTGCTTAACCCTTTGGCTTATAAGCATATTTTGGACTCTTTTGAATTCACGGCAAATACAGTGAAATCCCGATTTTTCGACAACGGATTATCCGAAAACCTGGTGTATTTCGAAAAGAAATCTTAATCCCGATTTTTCCCTATGTACATGTATACACAACGTCAATTTATTTAAGAAAATTGGGTTACTTCTCTCTGACAGAGTGGAAAACATTGTGACAACAGAAGCCATTACTCATTACAAGCAATGGCTTCGTTTGCCACAATGTTTTCTAAAGTCGTCTGCATCATAAGCGAGAAAGCGGCATCATGAGGCAAAGGATTAAAATAAACTTATTAGACTTATTCTTGATCATACGTCAATGGCTTAATTCGATTTATATACCCAATCTATAACTCTGTATGATTATTTTAAAAGATTACATTGGCTACCTGTTTCAAAAGGGGATTGATCAAATGATATTAAACCGCGATATTAAATTATTTTTATTACTTTTTATGACCCTAATTATGTGTATTCAGCATAATGTCAACGAATGCATGACATCAACCTGTTATTATGGTGAAGCTCAGTAAAATTATTGAAGATAATGAATGGGTTGCGCTGTAAAGTCATAATATAAAATATATGAGAGACATTGAAGATTGTTTAACTTGATTTGTTACTGGTGACCATATTGATCGATTGTTCTGCATCATTTTCAATACAATCAGCGATTTCACAGAGACTGGATATGAGGTCCGCGACCGTAGTCCAGTGGTTTGTGCGCTGGACTTGTAACCCGGAGATCCGGGTTCAATTCCCGGTCGCGACAGGTCATACCCTTCTATGAAATATTGACAAAAAAGTCGATTTTCCTCCATATGTGGGGAAGTTGTCGGCTCATTGTGGAAGGGTAAGTTAGTACTGGTTAGTATACAGTCCAGACAAACTGGTTAGGTGAACCGTCGCTGTATATAACTAAAATATATGAAGACACATGTTTCAATTAGTGTAACTTAATAATGGACAAACATGACTGGACACAAGGTACTTGTACACGTGTGTATTGTGGCATATTTCTGCATTTTTCAAATATTTTCGCGAAAATCTATCAGATTTTATCATGAAAGACAAGACATTTTCACGAAAATTCAATAACTTTTCATGATACGAATTTTTCATCAGATAGTAAACTTAAAAGTTTACCAGATAGTAAATACTTATTAAGAGGACGATAAATTATTTCATGAAATTAAAACATTTTTTTCACGACAAATTAAAAAGCTTTCGCGCAAAATTAAACCACTAAGTGTATACAGAAATATGCCACCATACTTATTGAATCAATTTGACACATTTAAGCGTGTTATTGCAAGTCTTATCGAAAACAGTAAAACCCGTATTTGTCAGATTTTCCGGTAGATTTTTTCCTAAACAATTTTAACAAGAAAGGATCCATATAACCAATGATAAATGAAAATACTTTACTAAGCTTCTTTAAATTGAACGCTTCGACTTGCCATTACAGCTAATGTTCTTTTAATTCCTGTAGAGAACTTAGTCAGCTTTTATGACACAGTTTCCATAGGTAGACTATTAGGGCCGTACGACACCAGGCATGTGGTGATCAAATCCGATCCACGAGTCGGGGCCAGCAATGAATCTTATAAATGCTTTTCACTGCAATTTTCATTAATGTCTTTATTATATTTTATTCTCAACATGTTGAACGTTTTAATCATGTACCGCTATTATTGTACGTTATTGTACTTTGTATATAATTTATTTGGTGATGAACTGAATGTTAAAAGCCAATAAAATATTTAATTTGACTTGACTTAAAAATTAGCATACTTGTACTTCTCATTTTATGCTGTTGTCATCTTAGAAGGCTAATAAAACTGAGTATTATAACACCACACACAAGTATGGTTACAATCACTGGTACTTTATTTTGATATTTAATTATTAACAGTACAGAGGAACACAAGAAACAACAAAATTTTACAATCTATCGAATCGAGGTACACTCTAGCCTGCCTATAGGAACCTGGCAATCTGATATTATATGTCAAGCTTCCTGAATGAAAATTTATATCAAGCGAACACATTTTAATTAATATCGCGACCTTACGATCTCAGAGGTGGTGAATATTTTATTTGTATTCGATGTTCACTTTTTAATCGCGATTATCCAGACATTCGAATACTTGCTACAGCCCTATAAAATATACGCATTACAGTACAACCCTGAAAACCGGACTCCCTAAAAATCGGAAGTCTCAGAAAACGGGATTTTTGGTCCTGTCCGGACGGCGTCCGGGTTCCATGTGTTGTACTGTGCTAAAAATTTGATTTGTATGTGCAATCCACTATCGACTAACAGTTGATTAATTGGAAATGGTTAATAATTATAATGTTTTTCATTTAGACAGTAGAACCCCTGAAAACCGGACTCCCTTAAAACCTGGGAACCTCTCGGAAATTCGGACGATTTATCTTGTCCCATTTTTCTCCTCTTTAATAAATGGTTTTCTAAAAACCGGAATTCTCAAGAAAACCAGACTTTTGGCCCAGTCCGGAAGGGGTCCGGTTTCAGGGGTTATTCTGTATATAAATAAATAATGATCTAAAACACGCATGTCTACAATATAGAGAATAACTTTGCTTTTTTTCCAATTCTACTTAAAAAATGTTCGGTTTCAGAATAAATTGAAAACACACATAGGTCTGATACTTCGCTCTTGAAAAAATGTTGACAATTTGATTTCATATTTCCCTCTATAATTGTATCATCTGTGAGAGATTGTATTTGTTCTATTGCGCAGTTTTAGATCTCTGGAATACCACGTGGTAATGATTTTACTTCAATGAAACTGTTTATATAGGGGTTCCCGAGGTAAATGCTGCAGGCTTTTTATCAATATATGTTTTGTTTCTTCACCGATTTCTAAACTATTTGGTTTTGATCAATCGTTAACTTTCTACTTTACTGGAACAACTTGTAAAGAAATCTGAACCAGAGGAATCTGTCCGCCTCGTTTTGCTGAATCAGCATAAAACATGTTTGGCTATTCATCACTTTTTTGTCCGTACAAATCAATGAGTGTTCAGCAAATATTTTAATTGTGGCAATCCTATTGTTTTCCCGAATTGATTGCTGAAACGTTTTACAGTCATGTCGATGATGGGTAATTTGAATTGTGAGAGATTTTGACAAAATGCAGCGATAAAACTGACAGTGGACAGAGCAAGATCTGAAGAAGCCAGGGATGTCCAGTGGACAAAAATATAAAACAATGGACAGACTTAGCCGTGGCCGTGGCCCAGTGGTTAGTGCGCTGGACTTGTAACCCGGTGATCCGGGTTCGAACCCCGGTCGCCGCAGGTCCTACCCTTTCATGGAAATTTGACAAAATGTCGATTTTCCTCAACACGTGTAGAAGTTGCCGGCTCCTTGTAGAAAGGTAAGTTAGTACTGGTTAGTATATAGTCCAGGAAAACTTGTTAGGTGAACCGGTCGCCGTTTATAACTGAAAAATTGTTGAAAAACGGAGTTAAACCCAAGTGACAATAAGTCACATAAAAATATGTAAATAAATAAATGGACAGACTTGTTTTATGTTGACTAGACAATCGTTGTAAATAGTTCAATAAATGCGATTCCGTTCATGATTTTGTTGAGATGTCTGACAATAGTAAAGATGTTAATTACCTTTTTACATGTTTAGCATTGTATACATCAAAAGACTCACTTGATATTTATTAGCTTGGTACGGGACTGATCTTGTTTAGGGATAGATTTTGACGAAGTCCCTCAATCATAATAATAATAAAAGTAAAACCCCGATAATGAGACCATGGGAAATGGACCCGAAAAATTGGTCGTATTAATGAGGTGGTTTCATTATCAAGTTGAATTATAGGTGAGTTATAGAATGTCGTCCCGAAAATAAGTGGTCGTTATAGGTGATTATAATATTGAGGTGGTTGCTGTTTGAGATTTTACCGTAGTTTTATTATTCTATCATTATAAACGATTATATTATTATGATGGATCGGTGTATATAGCGTAAGTCAAGCCTGTGTTTCGGCCACCTCCGAAAAAGGGCCATTTTTGAAAAACGGTCACTGATTATTTAGAACAAACTGACCTCTGAATAAAGACCACTGTCTATAAAGACCACATTTTGCCTATCCAAAAGGTGGCCTTCGTTCAGGGGTTAGACTGTGCAACAATATTATAGTAATGTACAGAGGTTACTTGACCAATTTAAAGAACTACCTCATCCAATTACAAAAAATTCAACATTAATAGCGTGACTCAGATGTTTGATGAAAGTTGTTAATAGTTGTAACAGTATTGAAATACAGTGCAACCTCTCTCTCCAAAGCGGCCCTCTCTTGAGCAACAACCTCTTCAACAGCAGTATGATATTTTCCCACTGTGCGATTTAACTATCAAAATAACCTCTCCAGAGCAACAATTTCTCAATAATAACATAATTTTGCGTCTCCAAATAGGTTTTACTTTGGAGGAGGTGCAATTTATCAATATATGTACATCGAGCTGGTCTCGAACTCGCGAAAGATAACTAGCAAAAGTCAGCAATTCTGACCTCTACAGACTGGGTTTACGCGGCGTGCTGGTAATGTGTAAAAGTGCGTAGACAATGAAAACACGAAAAACATTCTCTGTGGAGAATTACGCTTGCAGCAGTTTAACTTGATTCAAATAATTTCTAATTATCACAGGAATTCTAAGATCGTAACTGGGTTATGTGATATATTGCTCAGTTAATCTTGTACAATAATCCGAAGATACTCAAAAACTCCAATTCGCACAAATCTTTTCCCTAACACAAAAACGAAGTTGTTGTACGCAAATCGGCAAAACGTCTCGCTATGTTACTTCGTACATGATTAGTGCAAATCAAAGAATGTGAGAGAATTTGTCTAACGAAGTTAATTTAATGAGTTGTTTGTCTGTTCCTTTGTTAATTCATTTCTTATGATCTACTCCGCACGCGTTTTGTTACGGGAATCGTTTTATGATGTCTGTCTTAAATGATAAGTTGATTTAAAGACTGCCTCATTTGTTTTCTTCCTCATGTTATGTTACAGTCAGACCTGTGAACAAAGGCCAAACTTGGGGAAGACAAAATGTGGTCTTCATTGACAGAAAGCCTTTTTTGATAGAAGGCCTTTATTCAATCGTCAGTTTGTTTTAAATATTCAATGATGATTGTTCACAGAATGGCCTTTATTTGGAGGTGGCCGCAAACAAAGGTTAGACTGTATCATAAAAGTATACAACACTTCAGGCGTGCATTTGAAATACATTCATGTCACATTTTGCTAATATTTATCACCGTATTTAAGATTTTGTATTCACGATGTCTAAAATTGTTATCAAAGATGGAGTCAAAGATTTCGGAGCATTAAAGGATTTACCGTGGGATTTTTTAAATTAATTTTTGACCCGTTAAATTTGTATTGAAGACTATGAGAGTAGCCAATTTTTCAAACATTAAACAAAAAAAGTTCCATTTCAATAAACACTCAGACAAAAAAATACTGTATCAATCTAATTTCATTAAGAAAAACTACTGGCCAATGTCTTCAGGTTTTTATTACTACAGCTCTTACAAAATTTTTAAAATATGCTGTAAAATAAATTGGGAAATATCGAGGGTAACTATCAAAGAAATTACGATAACTTGGCATTACTATTTTTTGAAATATTAACGTTTTTTTAGAAGAATTAAGCAGATGCGTAAAAGATGTGCAGCAGAATAATGGATTACGAATTGGGGCATAATGTAATTGTTTTAAAGGGCTGTATTTTGGTGGCAGCATCCGACAGAAGATTACACACAAGTAATGTAATGAAATTTGTATAATGACAGTTAGACAAGGGGGCGTTCACTAACAGATAACGTATACGGGCAACGCGCTGACATCTCGTAGAGCACTGAAAAAATATTCGCTAGTTCCGAGAATTAAGAGAAAAATATATTAATGGTACAGTGAGTGATTACTAGACTGTGTTTTTTGTAAGGCCCTCTGAGTTAAGTGGGTTTGACGATTGGAGGAGGTAGTATTTTGGGAATGGTGGGGTATTTTGCGTGCGTGCGTGCGTGCGTGCGTGCTTTTGTCCAGGAATCACTTTTTATCTATATCTATTCGTTCTTTATATGGATTTTCTGTCATAAAACAAAGTTAATCGTATGTTCCTTAGAACAAGCAATCTTCCATAACATCCTTGCACCCAAACACACACACACGCACGCACGCACGCACCCTCACACACACACACACGCACACACAAACAAAATAAAAACAGACTGTTGAATAATGAAATGTTGTATCAGATTGTGTAAAATTGCAATATGAAGAGCGCTTCCGAAGAGGGCGATCTAAAAGGGATATCATTAGCTGTAATTCGAGCGTTCATTACATTCCTTAATTCTATTTCCCCACAATGAATGTCTCTCTTTTCACACAATCTGGCATTTTTTGCAAACATCCATTTGCTTTGTTAAACACAATGAAAGACGAGCAAAAGAGAGAGAAATAAAACGTGCATCGAATTCAGGAGAAGGCGTTTGTAAGAATTAAATATCAAAGCGAACCATGAACCTTAAACCTTGAGCTACAGATAAAGAACTATATGTTGTACATTGATTGTATTTTCGCTGAATATATTACACCGTAGATGTGTCACCAAATCTTTCCTATATACTATTGTGGTTTCGCGAGCCCACCCACCAAATATAGTCCCAAGAAAAAACATGACGAAATATTCAGGAAATCATCAGAAAAAATGAGAGATTTTTAAAAAAAATCTACGACTTTACGTCATCACGAAACAGCCATTTTAGTAAAAACCATAAACAGATGATGGGTTCTTTAATAAAAATACAGTCAAACCTCAATATTGAGACCACCTTTGGGACCAGAAAAAGGTAATAATGAGGTGGTCTCATTATCAAGTTTAATTATAGGGCGGTTACCGAAAGCCTGTCTGAAAATAAGTCGTACTTATAACAAGGTGGTCGTAATATTGAAGGTGGTCACTATGTGAGGTTTTAGTGTATAAGAACAACAGTTTTAGTATTTGATAAATCAAAAGCATGTTTAGTCTGACGCTCTTCAAAATAAGCGTTGGTCCGAATCTACTAGCTGTTTCTATGTTGTCTACACATAAATTGTATCACTTGTTTATACGTAAATAACTCGTACATTGTTCCTGGGAAATACAAGATAAAATTTACGAAATCTGGATTAAATGTAAAGCAGACTAAAATTGGACTGAAATATGTCTTGCAAAATTCAAATATACCATTCCTAATGAAGTTGTCGGGAGTATACTGGAATCTCCCTGGTTGCTGGTTGGTCGGTCGGTTGCGCGGTCTGTCCCTACTTTGAGGTATTTAATTACAATTCAGTGATAAGTCTAGTTATATCATATGCCGCTAAGTTAACATCACGATATTTCTTCCTTTAAAATTGTAATATTATAATTTTTCGGTACACATTTTATTTACTTATAGTGAAACCTCACTAAGCCACCACCTCAACAATACGACCACTCATTACAACGACTATTTACTTCGGGACCGGGTTTTAATATTTCCGCTATTTCTACATGACAATGAGACCACTCCGATCATTTTACAGGTCCCAAATGTGGTCCCAATATCGAGGTTTTATCGTGTCCTGGAAAACCGCCTTATGTGGATAGGAAGATCTAATTAATCGTCTTTGTTGTCTACGATTATCGATAATTGTCTAGGAATTGAGACGCTGTTTTCATTGTTTAATTACGCTCTTGTCTGCAAATTATTCAGGGTCTCGTCCGTGAAATCTCCCACACTGTCTCTGGGGGTGTGGGTGTAATAGTTAATCATTATTAAGTACTACATACTAATACTATTGTCTTTCTTACTTAATTCGAGACTAAGGACGCTTTAATAGTTCTCAAGTTTCTTCTGTGAGTTAAGTAGATTTGTTGTGCGAACTTAGTTTCTTACATTTCCTGGTTTGCAGGATGTATATCAAATTGATCTAAATATCAAATTGTATTCTTACTCAGAACTTACTCTCCAGATAGCTTGACGTAATCACCAACAAATACAGCCAAACCTGTGAACAAAGACCACCAGTGGAAAAGACAAAATGTGGTCTTTTTTGACAGGTGATCTTTATTCGGAGGTCAGTTTGTCCTAAATTTTTAATGATTTTATTTTCAAAGAATGGCCATCATTCACAGGGTAGCCTTCAGAGGTGGTTACAAATTAAGTTAAACTGTATGAAGAAAATAATCATCTCTGTTCAAGTTTAAACTTGGAACGATTCGAATCGCGGACCGCATGTTTGATTGCAGTTCCTGCCTTCAGTTTGTGATTCAAATCGCGAACTACGTTCCAATTTTGCGCAGCCGTGGTCCAGTGGTTAGTTCGCTGGATTTGTAACCCGGAGATTCGGGTTCAAATCCCGCTCGCCGCAGGTCATACCCTTGTATGAAAATTTGACAAAATGTCGATTTTCTCCATTATGTGGAAAAGTTGCCGGCTCCTTTTTGAAGGGTAAGTTTGTACTGGTTAGTATACAGTCCAGGAAAACTGGTTAGGTGAACCGACCGCCGTGTAAAACTGAAAAAAATGTTGCAAAACGGCATTAAACCCCGGTGACAATAAGTCACATAAAAACAAACAAAAAAAAAACAAATAAACGTTCTAATTGTATGAATTTCTCTGTTTCGCATTGTGACAATACCACACAAACACGTGACTATTTTTTTTCTTGTGTTTTAGCCACATTTAATGTTTTGTAATGGGTTATCGCCGCCTATTTCAGCTTGTGTAAATTTATATGTTAGTAACAACTGGGTTAACAAGGTTATTACTAACAGATTCTACTCACAATGTTGGATCAAATATTTATGAAATTCAATATAGTTTTTTGCGCAGTAGAACCTTTCTTATCCGAACTTTTTCGGACAGAAAAAAATGTTCGGATTAGAGAGGTTTTCGGAATACAAAGGTTCCAGACCACAGATGTTTTAGCTTGGCATACATAATGAATAATCGGGACCAGCTGACGTGTTCGCTTAAAGAGGATTCCTGATTGGAAAGGTTCAGATTAGAGAGGTTCGAATGTACTATCATTTGTTTTCTTTTTCTTTGCAGGTGTATCTATTCAAAACCTCGATGCAATTGTTTCCACGTTGTACAAATGTGAAATTGCACTTGTAGACGGAACTTTTGTAACACCGAGCGACAAATCAAAGAACAATTCGGTAGGCTATTAATTTCAGCATTAATTCATACTCAATTGTTGTGTGGTTTCTATTATTTCTAGAAAGGTAATGAAATGCATATTGTGGTTCATATACATTGGTATCATTTATTTTCGTTGGGCTCAATTTCCGTGGTTTTGACTAAAATGGCTATTTCGTGGGGACGTAAATTCATGGACCGGATGGTTTTCGGTCATTTTCTTTAATAGAATATGATTGTGTGGATTTAGTTTCGTGGTTAAGCTGATCCACCAAATCAGCAAAATTAAATCCGGTACGAAAATTAATGAAACCACAGTAAATACGAGAAGATGGTACATATTATACGTAACATCACATATCTATTGTCTTGAACACTATATTGATACTTGTTACATATATTGTCAGGATTTATTTATCTACAACTATCAGTACATACATATCTGCAATGGCGAATAACATATATAAACAATATCCCTGGCCTCCGTGGTCGAGATGTTATGGTCCCTGACTAGCAATCACTGGCCCCTGTCCGCAGTTCAAATCCCTTCCGTGACCAGACAAAATGCACATGTGAGAAAAAAGCTGTAAAGTTGGTTTACAGAAAGTTGATGGTTCTACTCAGGTGTACTCCAGGGGTCTGCCTCCACCGTTAAAGTTGGAAAAAATGCTAAATGACCCTGGCTGTTGGTGCAACTAGAGTAAAAATACAGCGTAAAGATAAATCATATATTTTTTGTAGGCTACGATGGTTGTGAACATCCTAAAACGATTAACCGTCAACTTTTACAGGAACGCTTCTAAACTATCAAGGGTAAGGTGATACTCCTTATATGTGTGTGATTTGTACGTAAAAATATGTAGAAAAGTTGGACTCACATTCGTGATATTAATGGTATCTTTGGGCCAGAATGTATCTTGTGTTCAAATGATTAAAGCTAACTTTTTGTACGCCTCTTGAAATAAGAACATAAATTTGACATTTCATAACACAAATTGTCTTCATTGATATCTGGATATGACAAACTAGGAGTGAAAATCCACCTGCAATAAATAGCAAGTTGGAAATGACACAGTACGATTAGGTAACAGACTTATCAACATGACAACAAGAAACTTACAAACACTGTATCTATCGTCTGTGGAACTCCCGGTATATAAATTCTCCCGCTAAAAGAGTTCTCCAAATTCAAAAATCAATGGAATGACCGAGTCACTTGCCATTACACTTTGAATTTGTTGATACCTATGTATAGCCTACATTGCACTGATAATTATTTCGTTGATGGCGTCTCATGTTTACTTTAAGTTGTTACGCAATGTGGATATTCAGTCAAACCTATGGACAAAGACCATCCTTTGGAAAGACAAATGGTTGCCTTTATCAACAGATGACGTTCATTTGGAGGTCAATTTGTTCTAAATAATCAGTGACGGGTTTTCAAAAAAATGGCCTTTATTCACTGGGTTGTCTTTATTCAGAGGTGGCCGGTAACACAGGTTTGACTGTACATGAGTACTTGCTAAACAAAATGTTCTACGTTTTACAGTTGCTTCAGTTAAATCATATGGAAGGTTCAAGCGGTATGTACTATATGCAGGGCCCTATATTTAACGTCACCCCCAAGACTGGCATCATTTACGTCAGCAGCTCAGAGGCCCTTGCTAAAGCACCGGATGAATATTCCATAACTGTGACTCAAAGAAAGGGTCCTACTAGAAATATTGTTGTGAAAATGCACGGGATTAGGAGAAGTATTAATACAGAGGCTGATTGTGGTGAGTAAATTTATTAGAGAAAAGTTCCTGAAGGTTATTTATGACAATAGACATTTTAAAATGAGGCAGGTGTCGTTCATTAACCATCGACGATATTAAAACGAGACAAATGTGGTCTTTATTAACGGTTTGTCTTTATTCGGAAGTCAGTTTGTTCTAAATAATTAATGATTTTTTCAAAGAATGGCCTTTATTCACAGGGTGGCCTTTATCCGAGGTGGCCGCAAACACAGGTTAATCATATCTGATCTTCCACTGCATTATAATAATTCTGAAACTTTTAGCAGGTAAGATAGGCTACATGGTCAAGTGGATATGGTCTCTGTCTAGTAATCATTATACCCTCATCACCGTGATTTCGAATCCCAGGGGTATCCCTCCACTGTTAAAGATGGAAAAATCGCCATATGACCCTGACTGTTTATGCGACGTTAAACCACAGAAAAGAAAATATACAACCATCCTCTTGGCAATAACACAAACTTTGTGACTCCAAAATTAATAGGCCGCGACCGTGGTCCAGCGGTTAGTGCACTGGACTTGTAACCCGGCGATCCGTGTTCAAATCCCCGTCGCGACAGATCATACCCTTCTATGAAAATTTGACAAAATGTCGAATTTCCTCCAAACGTGGAGAAGTTGATGGCTCCTTGTGGAAGGGTAAGTTAGTACTGGCTAGTTTACAGTCCAGGAAAACTGGTTAGTTGAACCGGTTGTCGTGTAAAACTGAAAAATTGTTGAAAATCGGCGTTAAACACACTGACATTGTCACATAAAAACTAACAAAACAAACAAACCAAATTAATATTTCTTAAATTCACTTCTTCCTATATGTGCGTTTTACATTTTGTTGCATTAATTCATATTGACATATTGAAATTGGTGAAAACTTTCTGACTACAAATTTAAATACATCTGAAACACTGCACGCGATCAAGTTATTTATTTCTTTATTCACAAAACCCCTGTAAACCAGTCTGAAGACGTATGTAAAGAGCATAACACTGTAGTCGGTAACATTACATGGAACAAAACTTTATTACAAGAGATGAATACTTGTACCACAAAAACAAATATGTGTTTTACTAGAATGAACCGATTTCATTTCGCTAATGAACTTTTTTGTTTAAGCATCCGAGTCGTTAGATCTTTGCGAGATTCGGGAATAGATCATTTACTAGGCTGTGAAAATAACACACACGACAACACTGAGTAATTTCAATGATACATTTAAACTCCTACATCTAATTGAAACACGTTTTAATCACTAAGCTTCAAATCGGTTTGGTTTTTAATAAAACTTCCAGAGTAGCGAACTAGTCTAAAATTCAGCAATTAGCATAATGAGCGATTGTCTCCCTCATATTATTCACACTTGCTACTTTCGACCCAAAACACGCCGCAAAATTTTTTTTTTCTCATTTTAATTGGAAATTTTCACCTTGCGATTGGAAAAAAACACTTTTCGCCATTGGGAAGGCGACCGAATATCGGTCGTCACCCCCCCCCCCAAAAAAACCTGTAAACTCCATAGAAAAATAGGACATGAATATAAAAAAGGTCTCTTGACACAATATATATTTTCTAAATACATTTTCTTTATTGTAAATAAAGACTGTGTTTGAATCTTTGACATACCCATTCATTCTCATCTTAATACCATTAAAATCCGGTATGAGAAACTCCCTGACTACGAAATTTGAATCTTGTATCTTGTCCCTTTAATGTCTTTGACTTAATGCGGAGTCATAATAGAAGCAGTAGCTGATGTTTCATACCAAGAAATGCTTTATAGGTTATGTCACTGGATAGTAATGGTTTTAAAAGCCACAAAAAGTAATGTTTTTACTCACCGAAACATTTTAATGAATGAGTGTTTTTATTTTGCAGAAGAAAGTTGTTCTCGCCATGATTCGACTAAACAGTGCACCGGGTCGTGTGGTCTCGGGGTTCAAACCGGAGGTTGCGTTATGAGAGGGCATGAACGTAATAGCAAAATGGATAAAATGTACGCTACGTGCACGTATGAAACGGACATGTGTCCTGATTTACACTGTGATGAACTAGAAGATATGTTTCCGTTACTGTGTCCACAAGATTGCATCAGTTCAGGTAATGTTAATTCGTGTATGCATAATGATGATTTACGCGTGAATAAAATGTCCGTTTTTTTTTTCATATAAAATAAATTAAATAGTAAAGCATACAACAAAGTTATTTTGTTCGCTTGCATTACTGATCAAATAAACTGTGTTGAGACACGTATGAGTTTGGGAGACAAACAAGGACTAAAGTTACAAAAACGCATTTTGCATCCAGAACGTCGGACAGAGGTGGAAAACAAACTATGCTTACATTGTTACAAGAAGGCACTTATTTCTTTTGATATTTCGTTTCTATTCCTTTTTAAAGCTTTGTACAATTCTCGAATCTATAACAAAAGGTATAAGCACATGAGAACATATTTGATACAATTGTTCCTAACTAAAGAAATATAATTTTCTACAGTGTTAATGTTATTACACCACAACCCCTTAAACTTTCTGAAAACCGTAATTCACTGAAATTTGGACGATTTTCAAGTGCATTTTTCCAGGGGTTATACTGTAATATTTTCAACATTCAGCCAGTTTTAATTAAAGTAGAGCAGCAACACATATTGATAAGGTTGCGTTTGCTGAAATTAAGAAAATCGATTCAATAATAGCGACAGTAGATTTAACTTTCCAGCATAGGTTCAATATATGGAATGGAATTAATATTGCGTCAGTATAATAATACAGTGCAACTCCCCCAAGCAACACCAAATTATCTTGTTGAGAAGATGTTGTTGCTCTAGAAAGGTTAAAGTAATAGTTAAATCGCACCGAGGAAAAAAATCATGCTGTTGTTGAAGGGAGGTTGTTGCTTAAAAGAGTATCGCTCTAACGAGGTTGCACTGTAGTATTTTTATAGAGTTAACTTGTTGACAGTTAAATGTTTGAATTTTTATGTTATTCTGTTTGCAGAAAATCTGAAAGGCGCGTTTCGGCCTAACTCCTTTGGACGAGGTATCGTGATGGCTATGAGTCCATGTTGGTGTGAATTCTATGCTGATGTTGACGAGCTTACCTGTACCTGTATGACCGGGAGTTCGGAGGTAAGTCAAGATCATACATTGGGTGATACTATTTGATTCACATTTTTTCTTGACGATGCAATATGTAATATAATATTATGTATAGATTGGTATTTTTTTTGAAAATTTCAATGTAGTACAAGAGACCCTGTAATCGAGTGGTTATGGTTTCTGACCAGTAATCACCGGACCCTCAACGCTGTGAGTTCGAATCTAATCTGGGACCAGACAAAATGCACATGTGAGGGAGTTATACGGCTGGCTTACGGAAGGTCGTTGGTTCTACCCAGATTTACGCCTTAGGTTTCTCTCCGCTGTTAAAGCTGGTAAAGTCGCCAAATGACCCGAGCTGTTGGTGTGACGTTAAACACAAAACAGAATCAATGCGGTACACTGAGGGGCGTACCTTAAACAAAATATTTGTACCAAAATTATGTTATCTTACCTCGTACAGAATACTTGCAGTTGATTGGTTGAGCCGGGTAACGTGCCGACCTGATATTTTCCCGTATTACGTCAGCAGCAATTCATATCCAGTCAGTAATCATAATTTCAAAATGAAAAAGGGCTGAGATGGCATAAAATTTTGATGAATTGATTTATGAATGGTACTCGTTAAGACAAATTCGTTACACGGATTCTTACTGATCCGATGTAGTGTGATACGGGGTCAGTAAATTAATCGCTCTCTCCCAATATCTATTTACGGACCCTATCTCATACCGTATGGGGTCAGTAAAAAACCATGTAATTAATAATGTTGGTAGACTTCAGACATCTATTTTATAATATAGTTATATAACCAATTATATTTATCCCTTACATTGCATGTAATGACTTTTCTATTAAACTCTTTTCGCGTTTAGTCTAGCCATCGGGTCACAAATGTCTATCGACATTTAGGAATGTCCTTTGAATGATAATTTGGTGATGACATTTCCATGACTTTTAATTGGTTGTTTTTTAATATTTATCCCGAATCATTGGTGATACATTATATTGATTTTGATTCGGTGATAAAGTATTCTATTGATTCCGATTGGTGATGAATCATTCTATTGATTTTGATCGATAGTGAATAATTATATTGATATAATTATTTTTGGTACAATTTTTTATCTATCAGATTTCTATATCAACTGCAAGTGTTATAAATTAAAACGCCGAAGCGATTGTTCGGCTTAATTACGACCAAACATGGAACTGACAGAATTTGAAATTACATTTTAGACGATCGTCATTAATATGGAATAGTGCTGCTCCCATAGATTTTCACTGCTAGATAAAATCGTTTTATACTTTCAAAAGTTCAAATTTCGTGATTCAGCTTTTTATATTTTGATGAATTCCGTTTCGGGATGAAATTTCTTGTCAGCCACTATTATTCCCTATTTGATATTCTGCATGGCAATTAATGTAGAGTAAATGCTGGCTTTGGATCTTTGAATACTTCTTTAATACCATCTAAATAAAACTATACCTGTCATGACGTCTCAAACCGTCTGAATATGATCCTTCCTGTCTCCTTGGTAATTGTTCATTATTTAAATCAACTGTCAATTCTCTTTCCTGTCGCAGGATTCTTTAAGCATTTTCCCTAAAGCTGATTGTGGGAAAACCTAATAAGTTGATACAAGCGATGTAAAGTCCTGAATAAAAGCATTATTTTAAACAAATCTTCCATTCCAGTACTGTCTAAACTTTGTTTGCAGCTACCTCCGAATAAAGGTCATCCTGTGAATGAAGGGCATTTGTTGAAAACATATCATTGGTTATTTAGAACAAACAGACCTCTGAATAATGGCCATTTGTCAATAAAGATCACATTTTGCATTTCCCAAGGTGGGCTTTGTTCACAGACTTTGATTGTTTTGCATTTAAATCGTACAGTAGAATTTCGTTAATGAGACCAAAAAATGGCTGGTTATAATGAGATGGTCCAGTTATCATGTTAAATTACAGGGTAGTTATTGGAAGTCAGTTAGGAAATAAGTGGTCGTTATAACAAGGTGGTCTTAATATTGAAGTGGTCGCTATGTTGTTATACTGTATATAATAAATTGTTTACATGTTTCCACACAACCAATGATTTAACCCTTTACCTCAAAATACCGCATTTCCCCACATCTACAGCGGACGACTTTTGAAAACATTGTGGCATAAGAAACCAATGCTTGTAATGAGTAATAGCTTCTTTTGCCACAATGTTTTTTTTACTCTGTCAGAGAGATATCACCCAATTTCTTAAATAATTGACATTTTGTATATTAGCTTTGAATTTGGAATAGTCCAAAATATGCTTATGAGACAAAAGGTTAAATGAACATACACCTATTTTCAGGAAACAGCATTACCATCATCATCCCGAACTTTGGTTGATGACGTCATAATACCAAGCGGTACATCGATACGTACACCTACTGAAACGACACAAACCAATGAGACGGATGAAGCAGACGTAAAAGGTAAATAGGAAGAAAATTTCTTTGATGGAGTTCATAGAAACATTTTTTTCACTTGGCTTTAACGTCTAACGCCGTTTCTCAACATTTTTTCAGTTATATACGGCGACTGGTTCACCTAACCAGTTTTTCTGGACTGTATGCTAAACAGTTTTAATTTGCCCTTCCACAAGGAGCCGGCAACTTCTCCACATACGGAGGAAAATCGACATTTTGGAACCTACTTGTTTTTATTGTTTTCGCGATACCGAAGTTAAGATTTCCGGGTTTTTTTTGAAAATTTTCAACTTTTGTCCATGTATTTGATCATAGGTATATAAAACAGTTCTTATTTTGAAGATATTTGTTTCTTGTATCATTTTGCTTGGCTTGCATGTTTTAGATGCTTCTCCTAAACTTGTTGGTGGCCGGTGAATATTTTATTCTGGGATATAATGAGTATATACCGTGACAACATGTGCATTGCTCCTAACCAGTATTGATCGCTGTGTTCTAATGATAATTGCTTTATTAGACTTAACATCTTATTACAACAAGCAGCCACCACTTAGAACTTTGACACGAGCACGCGCGCGCGCATGCGCAAAATGGTCATGAACGTTTTATTGGTAGATTTATTACGTTTCAAATTGAGGAACGTAAATAAACCCTGAACAAGGATTACAGCATTTATTAGTTTGACTATTTTTTTAAACAGATCTTTCGAAGTTCTTCATTTTATGGGCATTTTTGAAATTCAAAATTACTAATAGAATTAATTATGAGGGATGTTATTGTATGACGTCCTTGTAATGCTTAAATGGAAAATTAATGAACGATTAATTGATTTAATTAAGCCTTTTGGCGCCAATTTCATTCGTCTTGCTAAACATAAAACATGCACAATGAATAGTAAAAATTTAACTGTAAGACATCGTTTTCCTTGTTAATAAATCTTTAGTTTTTTTCTGTTTATCTCGCTGTCATTGCGCAGGAAGATTCATAATTGGAAGAAAATTCATTTTTTAGAGATATTCAATATGTTCCGCGAGAATATTTGACAATTAATTGTATGACTCTGCGAGACAAATGTAATCGGTTTAAATTTGTCTTTGTATGTGTGGTGTATCATTGTAATGCAGGCTTCTCGAAACTGGTGGAATACTTGCCTGACATTTGGACAGGCAAAGTTAGAATTTCTGTCTGACCAAATGAAAATTCGCCTCACCAAATATATTATAAACAAGTTATAAATTTCGTAAGTCGTGCCTCACAGCAGGACATCTGGTCTAGTACTCGCCGAAAAAGTTATTGGACCTGCTCAAAATTTGCCTGACATGTCCGACGGCCGGCAACTTTCGGGAAGCCTGGTGTAATGTCAACTTGTCCCCCTTCTGACTTCTGTATGAACTCTTCAGAAGTTAAGCTGACATTCTTTAAAACAAACATGTACATTGTTGCCACGTGTGTTTGTGGCCACCTTGGAATAACGACTACCCTGTGAATAAAGACCATTCTTTGAAAAACCGTCATTGATTATTTAGAACAAACTGACCTTCAGATAAAGGCCATCTGTCAATAAATGTCATTTTTTGTCTTTCCCAAAGGTGGCCTTTGTTCACATGTTTGCCTGTATATGCTTTGCATAGAACTCTGAAAGCCGATTTGTTGATAATAATCAAACAATGACAATATTTTTTCTATCGAACGAAGTTCGTATTTTAGTCTCCATTTAATTGTCACTGAATATCTTTGATATAACCATGTCAGCTTGTAAAGTAAGAGTAAAAGCGAAAACATATAACGATATAAATTGCTCAGTTCATTCAATGGTACCTTTTATAGAATCGTTCATATTATTTTAAAAATTTTGAAACAACAAAAGTTCACCACACATCAAGGGCTAGATTTTTCTGCTAATTTTAAATCAATTCATACTTGAATTCCACTTCGCACATGCATATCAGAATTTCAACATAAATTATACATTAGTGAATTAAACAGGATAGAACGCTGATAATACCGCTATAAGAGTAAATAGATAATATCGGGATTGTTATAGATATTCTATAGTAACTTAGCACAGGTTTTGATGATACAAGTTGTGTTGTGGTGGCATGTTACGCCCGTGCGGGTGTGGATTATACTATTTACAGCACATACAATAAATGAACGAGTTGTTAGTAGAATTCTTCGATGTTCAGAAACATATCGTAGAAAAGCTTTTCGATACATTAAAAAATTGCCGTTACAAAAAATTGCTGTCTGATGTTTTTGTTTCTGTGTGTCAGTGTAACTGTTTCAGTTATATACGGCGGCCGGTTCACCTACCCAGTTTTCCTAGACTGTATACTAACCAGTACTAACTTACCCTACCACAAGGAGCCGGCAACTTCTCCACATAATGCTGTCTGAAGTCTTTTCTTTTTTGTATATGTTCTGAATGTTAGGTTTTAATGTGTTCTCCTCAACTTCTAAGTGGATATCTACTGAGGTTTTATCTGAATTATTCGCTTTTCTTTTATTTCAGCACTTATTACTGAAGAACCTCGGGCATGTGACAACACATGTGGTGTGGCTATAGGTGTTGGTTTGACCGTGTTCTTACTGGTAGCGTTTACTCTTTTCATGTTATGGTTTACCAAGAAGAAAGATGACAGAAGAAAAACTAATATGAAGGTAAGGAACACTTACGTGGAGTTAAGGACAATCAGCATGAGAGTAACAGCAACAAACATAAAAGTAAAAACAACAAACATGAAAGTAAAAACAACAAACATAAAAGTAAAAGTTGCATACGGCGGCCGGTTCATTTAACCAGTTTCACTGGACTGTGTACTAACCAGTAATAACTTACTCTTTCACAAGGAACAGGCAACTTCTCCAAATATTTAGAACTTTTAAATTGTCTAATTAGAAGGATGTGACCTGCCGCGACCGAGATTTGAACCCACTGCACCACGGTCGCGGCACTATCCCGCGGGATACCATCTATTTATACGTACACAGCGGCTTGAAATTGGTCACACACCTGTGATGTGAATATTTGAATATATGTAAGTATATAGTAAAACAAAGCTAGAACATACATACCAGATCATTATATCTATTAATACACAAAATATGAAAGAACTCCAGGGACAGATACATGACTTTTGGTTAGAGGGGGGCATAAAGTCTAAATAACGAATATGGTCACAATCAGCAGATAACTGACGTTGCTGCCCGTCCCCCTTCCTAAATCCGCCCTTGCACTCAGTGGAATGTTTTGAACAATATTGCTGTTAACGACTGTTTATACAAGAAAATATTTAAAACAAATACTTATTTTAAATACAGAACGACAATAGTTCAAAGTTAGGTCGGTTTCCCGATTTGTTGATTCTGTAAATTGTACTTGAAAAACATAAACTCCCGCAAAGTACAATGCACTATATTATATCAATATTTAACCTTTATACAGCAGTAGGATCCGTTTGTACCACGATGCAGACAAATTAAAAACTGAAATAATGTTATTATACATGAACAATATTTTGTTACGACATTACTTTCACAGGCGGTGGTCAATAATAACCGGAGTACAACGGAGACTAATTATAATCACAGTTGAATACAGACTGTTATGTGTCACTAGGTGCAATAAGAATATTTAATGTCTTGTACATAATTCATGTATATCAGTTTGTTTGTTTTGTTCTATGTGAAATACCTAACCAGTTTTCCTGGAATGTACACTAACCGGTACTGGCTTACCCTTGCACAAGGAGCCGGCAACTTCTCCACATATGGCGGTTATGGTGTAAAGCCTAAACGTTTATATATGGTGTAAAGCCTAAACGTTTATATAGAGTATGGACACAATTAGCACATAACTGAGTTTTTCTTTTACTTATGCTTGCTAGATTTTAGAGGAGGCGCACGCCGGTCCGCCCCCACCTAAATATGCGCTTGCTTAGTCACAATACGATACGGTAATATTCATTTGTTATCGTTTCTTTACATTCAGCATGTTGGAAGTGTTGTGTCTTTGTCTGGTTTACCATCGGATTATCAAGATGAAAGAGAAAGACGAGCCTCGTACTCCTCTGACAGTTGGTCCCCTAAAGGGCCTCTCATTTATTCTACACAGATGCAAACGATGGTATGTATAGAGTTAAGCTCATTGACCTATTATATTTTTTCACTGAGCTATAACGCCGCTCCAATCAAGGTATAACGTCGCTTGTCCTGTTTTAAGGGCGGGTAAGACCAACAGCAAGCTAGCTGGACAGCTTCCCCAAAAGTAAAATTTGGTCCTGGATGGGATTCGAACAGCGGTGAGGGGTTATCGATTACTAGTCAGCGACCATAACCACTCGGCCGCTGAGACTCCTAAACCTGTCATAATTTTGTCTTATGTTTTATTTTAACGCACATACACGAAGTCAAACGATGTTTTCTTTGTAAATTGTATTCAAAACCATTAAAACTAAAATCCATCCTTTCAAATCCTCTTCGCTAGGAAGGTTGTGATCAGTCTTCCAATAACAGCCAAGATAATTGGAAACATGGCAGTGCTGTCATGAATGTGACGTTTACAACTTCTGTACATGGTTGAAACATTGTCAGACTTTAAGCGTAGCACTAAACAACATCAACTTTTTTGTCTTTACGACCACTTCTATACAACTGGCGTACATGTATTTGTTCATATGCAAATTCTTTATTACCTAAAAAGAGCAACCGTGTCCATGAAAAGTGATCTTATTTAGCATTCGGAATACATAATGAACTTAACAATTGAATTGTTGACATCTATTTAATATTTTAGGAAGATTTGAAATAGTTTGATTAAAATTCGTAAGGCTGTGAGATGATTCATTTTCCATGTACGAATACATATATATCAAATTAAATGTAGTTTGGTATTTTATTATGATATATAATACAGTCAGACCTGTAAACAAAGGTCACCCTTGGGAAAGACGAAGTTCGGCCTTTATTGACAGATGGCTTTATTCGGTGGTCAGTTTATTCTAAATAATTAGTAACGATTTTTCAATGGATGACCTTTATTTACTGGGTGCTCTCCGAGTAAAGGTTATCTGTCAATAAAAGCAACACTTTGTCTTTCCCAAAGGTGGCCTTTGTTCACAGGTTTGACAGTAATATTGCAATAAATGAACACTGCATATAACTACTGTTATATTGTTGAATATAATATGCGGTCGTTCGGATAATTCTTTATGTCATATGAATACAACATGCTTGTAAGAGTTATCTCGCTTTGAGTGTAAAGCAGTTGACATGGTGACAGCAAAATGCACAACAGAAGTGTTATCTGACAACTTTATTTGTTCAAATGGCGAGGAATTCAATTCCGGAACGTTATTTAGAGAGAGCCTGTGAAAGTCAGGGGTTGTTGCGTGTGAAATTGTATTTAGTTTTAAATTATAAATGAAATGTCCTTTTTACATAAATTTTATTATTCACATTCCTGACAACTTATATATTTACGTTTATTTTTCAGCATGACGATAATGAACGGTGGGAAATCCCAAGAGAGACGCTGCATTTAGAAAAGACCTTGGGTGAAGGTGAATTTGGCCTCGTTGTGAAAGCGAGACTAGCGCTAACAGACGGCGACACAAAATTTAAAAATGTCGCGGTGAAGATGCTAAAACGTGAGTTACAATGTTTAAAGTACAAAATCCAACTCTGAAATGGTCAGTATTATCATCAGTTGTAACAAAACTTTAACGTTATCAGTTTCTTTTTTACTTTCGTCAAAATCATGACCATCTCCAACGAAATCACCACCAATAATATTTTCAGTATCAATAATGCTAAGGATAATATTCATTGTGGCACCGTCAAAAGTCGCATTGCCGTGAAATGTCGCGCTTACAACGGCCGAAAAATGTTCGACATTTAATATAAAGATTGCGTTATTTAACGACAGAAGATTTTGCGACATTTTTGTGACATTTAACGGCAACCAACGATGCGACATTTAACGGTGCAACATACATTATCACATTTAGTATTGATTCCTTGTTTCCATATAAAAGTACCCAGGGTGTTGAGATGGGCCGGAAGCCAGGAAAATCAACCGGCTTTTTGAGTATTCTCGCCGGCAACTTTTTCCAAAACAACAGACACGACACTGCATTGAACGCCCAGACTCCAATCCTACTTTAGTAGTTTACCGGCTGCATGAAAACATTTCTACATCCCTGAGTACCACAACCAGACTCGTTTTGAAGTAGAAGTAGTTATTGCTGATGAAAAATGTTCATTAATGCACTTTTTTAAGTTCATATGTACATAATGCAATGAACCGTGAGGGTTAATATTCGTCTTATAAACAGTATACGACTTGATGAAGCTGTCTATCACGCACCGTATTGGTGATAAATCTTCCATCAGTTTAGATCCATCTTAATGCCACTCAATAACCTTCACCGCTAGTGACATGATTGTATCCATCAGTTTATCACACGTCACACGTAACACAGATAACGCCCGTATATTTTTGAGTTTATAGAATGATACAACGAATAAAGAAAGAAATTAAAATATTAATTTGTTGATTATAAACATACCTTAAAACCGTGCTGTTCTGACAGAAACAAGTTCGTACTAGACAGTGTTGTGTGACAACATGATTTGCGCATAACAAACGTTGTATCCTTAAACAACATTTCAGACACGGAGACAATTCTAATTGTGCTTGTAATTTTTCGTATCAGTTGCGAAGTTTTGCTCGTTAAAGTTGATTTTAATTGATAGTTTTAATAGTTATTGGATCGTTTTTTTTTTTTTTTTTGGTTTTGAGTGTAAGTAACTGCGCTCACAGTAAAACAATTGTTATATTATTTAACTTATGTTAAACCATAAGCACATTCCTTGAGTGTGTATGTTGTTAACATAATATGAAAGTATAATTATTAGTATTATATGAGTCAGCCACCTTAGTTTTGCGTTTTCTTGCCAGCCACAGCAAGCATGATGATAAAAAGTAAATCTTAGTCAATTATGCTTGAGCGGTATGTCCACACACTGATTAGTGCTTCATCTTTGTGAACTGAGTATAAAATGGGGGCCTTCGTGGTCGAGTGACTATGGTCTCTGATTTGTCATCACTAGCCCTTCGCCGCGGTGAGTTCGAATCCCACACGGGACCAACTTTCACACGTGAGGAAACTGTCCAGCTAACTTACGGAAGGTCGGTCGTTTTAGGGTGTAAGCTTTGCGTCTTAATTCAGTCGCCAAATGACCCTGGCTGTTTGTGCAACGTTAAACTCCATTGGACGTGTAAAATATTCATACATCAACGGATTCCGTTGACAAAAAGTTTACCAAAATGAAAACATGTACTTTTATTTTTTCAGTAGACTTCTGTCCATAACAATTACTTTTATTATTTGCCTTACATGTATAAACAAGTCGAGGTTAAAACACTCCATCATTCTTATCGACTTTGTAACTGCGAATAATTTAAATGCATTTGACACTTGTTCATTTTAAAAACGATTGTGAAAGAAATCTTAATATATTAATTCATACACTTTTAACGATATGATAGCTGATCAAAATTCCTATATTTTTTTCCATATAGTATAGAATTGCGTTTTGAACATAAATTTACTCACAAAATACGAAACAATGACATATGAATAAACAGTACAGTTCAACCTCACCAAAGCGGCCCTCTCTTGAGCAACAACCTCCCTTCAAACACATCATGATTTAACTACTACGATTTAACTATTATCTTAATTATAACCTCTCTAGAACAACAACCTCTCAACAACAACATAATTGTGCTTCTCCCAGAGGGTATTGCTTTGGGGAGGTTGCACTGTATAATATCTACATACGACAATTACTAGTTTTATTTTACGCTATGATAAGACTGATTTATTAACTCATTCATCAAAATACAATGAGGTATTAAAGGTATTACCACTTTACTGTTCGCATTTTAATAATTATGTGCAGTTTACAGTGAAATGAAAAAAAAACACGAATTTCAATTTTACATCGATCATGCAGTCACATGATCATTCGTGTTTAATAATGCACGGCTCATCTGGAAACAAATAATTCATTATAAAGACGCATGTACGACTTTAATTCTAATGTACAGTCAACCCTGTGTTTGCGGCCATCTCACGATAAAGACCATCTTGTGAATAAAGTGAATAAAGGCTATTCTTTGAAAACCCGTCACTGGTTATTTAGAACAAACTGCCCTCCGATTAGGCGGCCCATAAATAAAGGCCACATTTGTCTTTCCTAAGGGTGGTCTTTGTTCACAGACTTCGTCCATATCTTGTATTGGATGTTTTTTATCCATACAATTTTATCATGAACGTCGAATGCACTTGACAGTGTCTCAAAATTTCATATAAATGAATATATACGAGTTACCGAAAATTGATAAATGTACGAGTAGAAGTTTAGTCATTGAAAACTCCTGTATTTTATGTAACCGTACACATTAGATAAAGCCACGACCATGGTCCAGTGGTTAGTGCGCTGGACTTATAACACGGCGATCCAGGTTCAAAGCCAGGTCACGGCTGGTCATACCCTTCTATAAAAATTTGACAAAAATGTCGATTTTCCTCCATATGGAGAAGTTGCCGGCTCCTTGTGGAAGGATAAGTTAGTGCTTGTTAGTATTCAGTCTAGGAAAACACCGTATGTAACTGATTTTTGTTTTGCAAAACGGCGTTAAACCCAAGGAATATACTGTATATTAGATAAATAAATATTTTTTTCTTTTCTTACAGATTGTTCAACCCAGTTAGAGGAGCAAGATCTCTGGTCGGAATATAACTTACTTAAAGACGTCAGTCATCCGAACGTTATACGATTGTTAGGAGCATGCACCACAGATGGTAATTTGTATTTGTCAGTAGATTATGTTCCTTATATTTAAATGAAAACTTATTATTCATGTGTAACCTCACTAAAAAAGAAGCAATTATTTCAAATATCTGAAATTAGTCATCACACACGAACCGTATTTATTCTAAGTACAGTATTTAACTTGGTCAAAGTTAATTAAAACGTCATGATATGTGTGATAGTCTCCCCTGCTCGCGCTTCTTCACGGACGTCATACGTGTATACATGTATACGATATCAATTTATCAGCATAGCGTACCGTCCTAATCTCTTACTGGCATCGCCATGTAATAATTTATCAAATAATCCGTATGCTTGCTCGAACTGTTCTAACCATTCATTTATACTGAGTCTAAACCAAGTGTCTACCTATGACTGCAACAATGTGTGCGTTCATGTATGTCCATGCTTGTTGGGAAAATAAATGACATAAGTCCGATTATTCCGTTTTTGGAAAATCGTCCTCGGTGCATATTCAAAATATCACAATTTACAAGTGTGTAGGTGCTACGGACTAAAATGCATTTATATTCACCATATTTTCATTACTTAAATAAAGTAAGATGTATAAGCATGACGAGTCCACTGGGGTTCAACTTCAACAGAATTTCTACGTACTATAGAAATTACCGTATAAAAATGGAAAGCATCGGTACAATAACAACAAAACAAAGAAGTTATTCCGTACTGCTATTAATTATCCTATGTTTTGAGACATTCCTATGGTATACCGACCTTATGGATTTAATTATAACAAACGGACATACGTCAAATTACAACAAAAAGACGACAAAATATAGTAGAACTTCTGCAAACCGGACCATTTCCGGAATAGACCAGAAGTCCGGTTTAATGAGAATTCTGGTTTTCAGAGAACTAGCAATTACCGAAGAAAACACGGAGCTTGAAAAGTCGTCCGGTTCTCTGAGAAATCCGGATTTCCGGAAGTTAACCAGCGTCAACTTGAAAACAAATTGAATGTTTGTCATTCATCCAGACATATTCTATTCGGGTTGATGTTTAACAACTCTGTCATTTCTGACTAGATTTCACTAATATGAAACATGTATTATGCGTGTATCTATCAGACATGTCCAGAGTTGAATCTGGAGAATAACAACCAGACCAATATGACGTAGAATGATTTGGATATATAATATTAACATTATGTTAATCACATTATTAAAACACTAATGAGTACAGTCTAACCTGTATTGCCGGGCACCTCCGAATAAAGACCACCACGTGAATAAAGTATTTTTTTTTAGAAAACCATCATTGATTATTTAGAACAAACTGATCTCCGAATGAAGGCCACCTATGAATAAAGGCCTCAGTTTGTCTCTCCCAAGGGTGGCCTTTTGTTCCCAGGTTTGAATGTATTTCACAAACGACATAAAACGAAATTCACGGTTCAATAATGAGATGATATGCATTTTATTTACATATTTTTAAAATAGAAGAAAATGAATCGATTGTATGAGTAACTAGCCTAATCTACGTTAACTCAAAAGAACTTCTGAAGAATTTGATGGTGTGATCAATTAGACGTGCTTGAATAAAGAGCGAGAGTCACGCGAATATGGGATGTACATATTTTGAACTTCATAAAAAATCAACACTGGGATGTCATGAGAAAAATATCCTTATTACATAAGATCCGTCATTTTAATTATCATTCAAGGTCTTTGAACGTACAATGTTTCATGATGTGCGTTGCATAATATTGGTGTTGTACGCGAGTAGTTCATAGTTTTACAAGTGAACGTCATGAACTTCTGAATTCACTTTTGTTTGACTTTTAGTACACTTGAGCTGTTGACTTTATCTGTTGTTTAATGACCCAATCGACAGCTGTGATCATTTCATAGCCGCCCCAGAGAGAGGCAATAAGATACAGGAGAACCGGGCATGCATACATACATACATATATACATGTACCTACTGTTTTCGAATAGACCTCCTGGTTCATTATCATCCCCGGTGCTCAGTACTAATCCATGCCTCACCCGTTTCCTATGAATTTCCTAACACAATAGTGGGGGGGGGGGCACTGATAAACGTCCCTGACGTACCGGAAGCTGGAGCCGAGATTCTATACCACTAGGCTATCGCGCCACCACTTTGAGCTGTTAAAAGAACGCTACAGAGTAAAGAAAAGATTCTATACCACTAGGCTATCGCGCCACCACTTTGAGCTGTTAAAAGAACGCTACAGAGTAAAGAAAAGATTCTATAACACTAGGCTATCGCGCCAGCACTTTGAGCTGTTAAAAGAACGCTACAGAGTAAAGAAAAGATTCTATAACACTAGGCTATCGCGCCAGCACTTTGAGCTGTTAAAAGAACGCTACAGAGTAAAGAAAAGATTCTATACCACTAGGCTATCGCGCCAGCACTTTGAGCTGTTAAAAGAACGCTACAGAGTAAAGAAAAGATTCTATACCACTAGGCTATCGCGCCAGCACTTTGAGCTGTTAAAAGAACGCTACAGAGTAAAGAAAAGATTCTTGTGACCTGTTGTTATTTGGTGCATTTCAACATTTCCTCAGAATCATTAGCAAAGTGACGACCTTAAAATAAAGCAAAATGAATATTGCCATGATTTAAGAGAAAATATTGCAGTCTAAGTTGATATACAATAAATAGCGAATATGAGAACATTACAGTTGAGATTGATAAAAAAGTCGATGACATTTAAAATTATGACCTTGGAATGACTAACAATAAGATACAAAGGCATCATATGATTAGAAACGAAAATATGAAACGAAACATAATAAAACTAGAAATTTTGGATGCAATTAAAAGTGATGAAATGGCTATTGGATGAAGTATGCTTATAAGATTATTAAAAATTTACGACCATTGGGTACAAATTTTAAATAAATCCATTGTCTCAGATATCACTGATTATTCTTGAAAAGTGTTACTCACTTTGGTAGCATACGAGACGCAAAAGATTACGTTAACTAAAAAGATTAAGTTAACTAAACAGATCAAGTTAACTAGATCAGTGGTTAGTATTGTGGTTTTGTTTGACCAATCGTCGGCTTATTTCTACAACCCCGTAACTAAATTTTTGGCAATATTGAGATTTTCGTATCATTTTTTTGTCGATGATCTCTTTACAATGATCATACTTACCTGCTTGTAGATCTATCCTAGATAGGATTAATCCCAATTCCACAAACCCGTAACTCTCTTAAAGTTATTGCAGTTCAAAACTTCAAATGCGTTTTTCTCAAAATGGAAAAAAATGGCGTACGGGTTTGCTGAAATGATCCGATGCATTACTTTCAATAAATCCAATTGATACTAACTTAGAAATAATCTTACCTTGTAGGACCTTTTTATTTGGTTGTGGAATATTGCGAACAAGGCTGTCTGTTGAAATATTTACGAAGAAGTCGTTTGGAAGAAAACGGTTACGTCAACTCGGGTATAAGGTGAGTTGAAAATCACACCATAAATCAATAGTGTCGATATTTTTTGTTTTAAAAATGTCTGACACTCGCCAAACATAACTTGTTTCAAATCATCGAAATTCTTAACATAGTAACAGTTATACTCGTGAAAAAAAACGCGACCATCATCCATTAATGAAGTGTTTGAAACATTAAGATGTCATTAAATACAGTAAAAATGCTTGCCTGGATTACGCAAAACAACTTGTGACAAATATGGGAAGTTTAGGGTAATAAATAGACCACCCACAGCTTCAACAACTGATGTCATCTCGAGATGTAGTTCGCTACCAAACATTTGTACGCGAATGACTCTAGGAACTGTTTAAAACAGTGTTTCTTGAACATTTAATTATATGGTTCACTAAAGACATGATTGTTTTTATCCCTCATGATCTGTTAATGACAAAAACCCTTGCGACATTTATGACAAATCTCATTAAAATTCCTATCCTCTTTCTATTTGAAATTGAATTACTTGTTGCTAAACATCATTATCAGTGATATTTGAGTGGTAGTTCGTCACTAAAACAACGCAAATAATTAAAACTAGATACAATATTGTGATTTATTTGATGAATCAATTATTATATCAGTTTTACTTGTTGATCTCTGCTTATCCTTGAGTTTCTATACGCTAAACAGTAAATTAAACAAAACTGTTATAAGTTGCGAAGATAGACCGTAAATGACTGGAGTGTTTACTGTACGCTTCATGTATTGTCTGTATCGAAATTCTTCAACATGTGATATAGCCTGACCAGATAAATATGATTTATCTCACATTTTATTAGTTTATAATGGACCCAGCAACTTTAATTAAGTACAACTATCTATGATTCCACCATTGACACGTTAATGATTTGACGAAAAGTATTACACTCATGAAAAGTTTACATACCTAAAATACATCAGCACAGATTCCGATCCCCTATCACTAACAGCTGTCTCAGAAGAATTATAACTATATCTGGGGTCAAGAGAATCTGCAACAGAGAACTCCATAAAATCATCAAAAGCGAAGGCATAGAAACTACCCGGATAAGAAGAAGATTGAGACTGCTTGTCATGTCTTACTTAAACCCACTGAAATGACCACATTGTCTTATGAGGCTAGCACGTTGAAGGGATGGTGTATAATGGTGAATTAAAGCTTAAAATGAAAATGATAATTATGATGTATTGGCTATTTGTAAAAAGCAGGTATTAGAAATTTGAGTGATTTCTGAAAAACAGTTACGTAGTGACAAACAAACTTGGTGAAGAAACTGTCATTTCGAAAGTTGTATCCCGAGTATATATATATTATATATGTGTTTTTGGTACGTTTGTCCATTTTGAACCTTATTATATCCACCATTATACATCATCCCTTCATTATACATTCCCCCTTTTTCAACAATATTTCAGTTATATACTGCAATCGGTTACTGCATACTAACCAGTACTAACTTACCCTTCCACGAGAAACCGGCAACTTAACTTCTCCATATATGTAGGAGATTCGACAATTTTGTCAAATGCTCATAGAGGGATATGACTTGCTACGACCTGGATTTAAATCCGGACCTCTGGGTAACAAGTCCAGCGCACTAACCACTGGACCATGCGGCTCAGAGAGGAGTGGAAGAGATTAGTCCTTGTGAAATGTGCTTGACAAGGACTACGTAATTAAGGTGTTAAACGAATCTTATATTATAAAGCTCATTGTATATTTACAATGTAAGTCGTTTTTTTCAGATTCAAATCTCCCAACATAAAAGAACAGACAGACCCTGAATTAAATGGTGATTTACTGTCAATGAGGGATCTGCTGTCGTTCGCCTGGCAAATTGCCAAAGGGATGTGTTATCTTAGTGAAATAAAGGTACTGTACAATTTGAATGCGTGTAATATTTTATTTAGCATTGCAAATACGAAATCACAAAATTAATAATTTACCCTAACTAATGTAGAGAATAATGGCATGTTCAATCATAAGAGGAAAGTCATTCACCGGTCAGTAATACTTATAAAATAACATAAAGGCCAGACACCTGGTATAATACTAAAACAGTTCATATTTTGGATTATTCTACTGAAGCAAAAGGAGACGACAGTTACAAATACAGTCAAACCTGTGTTTTGCAGTCTCCTCCGAATAAAGGTCAAGTTGTTTATTAAAGGACTATCTTTGCAAAACCATCATTTTTATTTATGTTAAACTGGCCATCAAATAAAGTCTATCTGTCAATAAAGGCCACATTCTGTCTTTCCCAATAATGGCCTTTGTTCAAAGGTTTCAATGTACCTTGTTATTCATTTGCTTGTACCTTGCTATTCATTGCAACGATGGAATATTCCGTATTTACAATCAAAGTTGGTGCTAAGTTGATTCACACACTGAGATATTTAGTTTACCACTTATGATACAGATATTACGACACACCTGTAAAAGATACGGTACATAGGTGTGGCAATATAATAGTAGTGTGGTATTGGCCTCATTTTGTGTCACTTTCTCCTATAGGTAATTTTTCCTTAAAAATACTAACTGTCATTTGAGGTGAAGACATGAACTCTAATTACTAGAGACTTGGTGATATCGTTCATACATCTTTATGTTATTGCTTTGTCATTTTGATGTTAATTTCATGACCTTCCAAGATGTTAGATACGATGTTTCACTGTACCGACACTCGTATTAATATTGCACGATCCTATGGCCGAGGTCGCATTACAATGAAATATGTGTGTTTTTATTTATACAGTAAAACCCTGAAAACAGGACTCTCTGAAAACCGGAATTCTCAGAAAACCGGACTTTTGGCCCGGCCCAGAAAAGGTCCGGTTTTCAAGGGTTTTACTGTACCCGACCGACCCTAATTTCTGGCGCCGATCCAAAAGTTACTCACAGCAAATTATGAAATATTTTGGGACGAATTGCAGATCAGGTGTAAACAAAAAGACAAGAATGACTACAAAATTGCAGAAACTTGATGTAAAACTATGAACTTTTATCTACACTGTTGTATTTATTCATAAACTTCAGGAAAAGCTAACTGACATTATTTATGATATTAGGTATATTGATATTGTAATACTATATAACACGTCAAAATATTGAATAAATAGTTATAATAAAAATTCCAAAGAATATCTGTATTCTGACGAAATCTTGTCAAGAAAATGTACTATTGTATATGTCTATTTTTTTTTGGAAAAGAAAATTTAAACAAAAAAGGATGATGTTGTCTGAAATGAATTGAATAAATAACCACACATTAAGTTAAATCATGTTAAATGAAGCAATTAACGTTGACAAATGTGGACCTAATAAAGACTTCAAACACAAGTCGACACAATTTATCAATCAAGAATTATCAAAATTTCTATTCAAATCGATCTCGCTGGTAAATACAGTCTAACCTGTGTTTGCGACCATCTCCGAATAAAGGTCACCCTGTGAATGGAGGTCAATCTTTGAAAAACCATCCTTGATTATCTAGATAAAACTGACCTTTGAATGAAGGCCACCTGTCAATAAAGGCCACATTTTGTCTTTAACAAGGGTGACCTTTGTTCACAGGTTTGATGTATGTTTAAATACAATATGACCAGATTCACTACATTTTACTGTTTTATAAATGCATCATTCAGATGTTGTATTTCCCTAAAACAATCACTCCATCATCATTAGCAAACAATATACATGTATGCACTCTCTAAATATTGCAGGTTTTTTGGCGCCTGGAAAAATACCCATAATACGTAAACATAAAAATTTATATAAAAAAAACAAATTTATAAACATATCCATCATTCATGCGATAAACAAAATATGCATTAATTAGAATTCATTTACAATTTGAACATGAAACAATACGACGTACTTTTAACTAATGTTTGTTTTCTTTTATTTGACATAGTCATTGGGTTTAACTCCGTTTTTTCAACATTTTTCTCAGTTAGATACGGCGACCGGTTCACCTAACCAGTTTTCCTGGACTGTATGCTAACCAGTACAAACTTACCATTTGTCGAGGAGCCGGCAACTTCTCCACATATGAAAGAAAATCGACATTTTTTGTAAAATGTTCATAGAATGGTATGACCTGTCACGACCGGGATTTGAACCCGGATCGCCAGGTTGCATGTCCAGCACACTAAACACTGGACCACGGTCGCGGTACTACGAATGTTGCATAGAAGTTCGAGAAAGGGGCTTCCGTGGTCTAGTGATTATGGTCTCTGGCTAGTTTCAAGTGTTTTCATTATTAAAAATTGTGAACATAAACTGATTTGAATTTCTAAAGGACCGCCTTATAAGATTTTTAGAAGAACCCAGATAAGCGAATTATTTCTTATGTTTTATAACACTTAAGTCGATCTACACAAAGAAATCAAGTTTTCAAAGTAAATGTTTGATTGAATATGTTAAAAATTCTTATTGTAATCAATCAAGTGTTTTAAATGATTTTCTTCTAGAGTTACAAAATACGATGTTGACGTTTAGAGATATGGCTTAGTGTATAATTTAGAAAAAATCCACCAGCTTTTTACCCATTTTTTGTAAATGACTATGAAATTATAAAGGAAACATAAGCTCTTCAATAATATTAATGTAATCTACAGTAAAACCTCAAATAGCGACCACCTCAATATCATGACCACATTGTTATAACTACCGCTTATTTTCGGACAGGCTATCAATAACTCTCCCATTATTAAATTTAGTTATGAGACCACCTTATTATTACGACCGAATTTTCGGGCCCAGAAAGTTGGTCTCATTATCGAGGTTTTACTGCACATTATCAATGAATAATGAACAAATTATGTTTGTTCTATTAAAACGTTCTAAACTAACAGCAAGGCATGCATTTGCATATTAAAGTAGACAGTGTTTGTAGAAATGACACTTTAATTAATTTTCTGATTGCCGTGTATTACGTGTGCACGATTTATTTTTCGTGAAAACAATAATAAAAGTCAGATGATTATAAAATACTACGGAGTCCTTAAAGTGACATTCTACACTTCTATTTAAACTATAACATTTTTTAATTTGCATTTACGAAATTTTACAAATTGGTATTTTGTATTTTGTATATTAATGCGTAATAAAAACGAAATAAATAAGAATGCGACAGTTAAATTAAGTGTTGAATGTCACTTTTTAAAATAAGTAAATTCAGCGATTGTCATTTACTTAACTGTTAAGCTTACAGTCATCCTTGAACACGGAAATATGAATTGATATTTGCACCATAATTAAACCACTCGTCTTCGACTTCTGTTTAAAACATGATTGTAATAACCAACAAAAAAAAGTTTCTATTTGCAAGTTTGACTCAAAAAAGAGCAAGCCCTTATTTCCATTGTGGTCCTTGAATAATATAGTAAACTAGCTTTATACTTCTCGTTTCAGCTTGTGCACAGAGATCTCGCCGCACGCAACATTTTGGTTGCATCTGGGAAAGTGTTGAAGATTTCAGATTTCGGTTTAACCAGAGACGTTTATGAAGCAGATACGTATCTGAAGAAAAGCAAGGTGAGTGGTTATGATGCTACACAATATTCAAATATGCGTCAGTCTATGTGTTTTACTCAATTGTCTGTCCGTCCGTCCGTCTAGAAAAAAGTACACAGAACAAAATGTCTTAATTTCGCGTGCTCTAACATTTAACAGACGTTTACTAGTGGTTATTTGTATGAATATAATTGAGACACACACGCCTCCATATTTGTAAATAGTGTATTTATAATATCATATCATTATTTATCGTTACAGGGAAGAATTCCAGTGAAATGGCTGGCTCCTGAATCGCTGTACGCACAGATTTATACCACACGTAGTGATATGTAAGTATAGTTTTACACAACGTTCGGTCACAGTGATAAACACTCTGACCGCCTCATTAGGTCAAGATTTTGATTATACGGTATTTTTACAAGCAGCCTTTTCTGGCGTTTGAATTAAAATTAAAATTATAATTCATTGTTTCATTACAATGGAGTTTAAAGTCGCGCCAGCAGCCAAGGTCACAGCTTCAACAGCGAAGCAAGACCCCAGGCTTACACCAGGGTTCCTGTGAAATTTGGTGATGGGTGTGATTCGAACTCGCAGCGGTGATGGGCTGGTGATTACAAGTCAGAGACTATAACCACTTGACCACGGAGGCCCCTTTATTTCATTACAATTGTATCATTGTTTGTATGGTGATGAGAGAATATAAATATACATGTATTAATACCTGGCTACAGCAATATACATGTATTGACTTGATACACGGCATGCACTCATTTAACCTTAAACATACAAATACATTTATCATGTATATAGCCACATTATAAATGTGAATAGATGTCTCAAACATTCATACATCATTATAAATCACTTCATGATACCATCAGTAAACCGTTCCTTTTATAAGTCAACCTTTACACATGTTTCTTCACAAACGATGGTATTTTTATTCCCCAAATATAATTAGTTACTTATTAAATCAGTTGTTTTATTTTGTTTTCTGAGGTTTTCGTGTCTCAATGATGATGATAATTTATCACAAAAAAGTGACATTTTTACCGTTTTTGTGACACCAAACAGCTTCTATGATAGAAAACATATGATTGTTAAACACTGGAAATCCTCAGATTTGTCATTTACAGTTCGTTTCTCATAATTTCTGTCGTTTATTACATTGCATATTTGGATGCTGCTCAGATAGTGAGGTGTCCAAAATGCGTTTAAGATAAATTTGATAAATCAAATATGAACGAAGGGTAGAATTGGATGCAAATGAAGGATTGGATACATACACCGCGGGGAACAAGTGCCAAATACATGTACATACTTCAAACGTAGATACAAATTGAACACATGCCCATTTGATACATCCTGTAAGAATTAATACCTGATTCAATCATTAAAGTTAAATAATCGGGACAATCAGGGGATACGCAAAATCATCCAAATTTCCATGAAACCCAGAACTTGAGACAGTTAAATACAATCGCTGATTGTCAAGAACTGGTCAGTCGATGGACCTCCGTGATCGAATGGTTATGGTCTCCAACTATTAATCACTATCCCCCTCACCTCTGTAAGTTCGAATCCCAAACTTACGGAAGGTCGGTGGTTCTACCCAGGGGTACGCCTTTGGTCTTCTTCCATCATTAAAGCTGGAAGAGTCACCAAATGACTCTGGATGTTGCCTTCGACATGTAGGGAATTGATCATTCGAAAATGGTATGAGATGACCCATCGACAAATGGCGTCACCGTCGCATTTAAAATTCAGTTATGTTTATTGAATTAGAAATACACAGTCTTTTGTTCTGGTTTTGTTCCGAAACTTTAACTAGGATAATCTGTATCAAAATTTAAACAAACATCTATATTAAAAGTCTACTTTATCGAAGTTTTTGGCTGAACGTTTCATTCGCATTGCTACATAACTAAATAGACAGACGGACATGCGTCACAGTGCTGTTCCAAGGGTGGAATATTTACTAAATATACGAGTAGAGCCGCGGTCTGGCCCAGTGGTTAGTACGCTGGACTTGTAATCCGGTGATCTGGGTTTAAAACCCGGTCGCAGCAGGTCATCCTCTCCTATGAACATTTGACAAATATGTCCATTTCCCTCCATGTGTGGAGAAGTTACCAGCTCCTTATGGAAGATTTGGTTAGTATACAGTCTAGGAAAACTGGTAAGGTGAACGGGTCACCATATATAACTGAAAAAAAATTTAATGGTATACAACAATTTTATGGTCAATAATGGATAACAATAAATCATATCATGAAATGTTTAATGTATTTCCAGAATTAAATTCATTTCGTATACCAACATCACTTACTGGTTACTTTCTTATGACTGTCGGTATACTATTAGGCAACCTAAAGTTCAAGACTAAAATTAATGGATCATCAATCATAAAGTATTTGAGCTTCACTTTCAAATATAAACATGATGTATTATATGGATTAAATGATATATGTTGTATTTCATGATATATTTACAAACAGTTCAGATTTCATTTTATACGCCTATTATTGAAAATTTCATTGCAATTAGTATTTTTTTAAATTAATATATTATGTTTAAGCTCATTATATCTCGTCCTGAATTAATAGACAGTTTGAATTTATTGAGATGAATCACTTATGTAAAACACACTTCTGGGAACAATCAACTTGTATTATGTTGGTTGTAATTGTACCTGCGTATTATTCTATTTCTTTTTTTGTTTCCACCGGGAAAAAATTGTGAGGCTGCCCCCCCCCCCGCAAAAAAATAGTTTAAACCTCTTGTAGCTTAGACAAAGACCGTTCAAAGGCGGTACAATCTGAGACAATGTTTTGTCCTCTATTTTTTGTAAGATCTTACGTGTTGTGAGGGTTTGGTGGTGGGTAGCTATGGGAAAGTTGGTATTTTAAGGGATGAAGGGATTTTTCGTATGTGTTTTTTTTCCAGGAATCGTTTTCTTACTTATACCCATTAGGAGTTTTTTTTAAAAATCCTCCCTATCGCATTGCTTGTCTTTAGTGTATTTTATCAAAAGTCATGAAGAGGAGGTATAAATCTACAACACTTCAGTTTTTATTTCCAGTTGGTCGTACGGTATTGTATTATGGGAGATCGTCACGTTAGGAGCTCCACCCTATCCCGGAATACCACCAGAAAGACTGTATAACCTGCTTATAGGTGGATACCGTATGGATAGACCAGAGAATTGTCCGGATGAAATGTAAGACATTTTTAACTCTTAGCAACATATTAGCATCATCAATGATGCGAGGTCGCGGCCGTAGTCCAATGGTTAGTGCTATTGATCCGGGTTCAAATACCGGTTGCAACAGGTCATACTATTCTAGTCAGTTGCCGGACCCTTGTGGAAGGGTAAGTTAGTACTGGTTAGTATACATTCCAGGAAACTGGTTGGGTGAATCGGTCGCCGTATATAACTGACAAAATGTTGAAAAACGACATTAAACCCCACTGACAATGTCACATAAAACAAACAAACAAAACAAATGATATTGATGCACTTGTTTATAAGCATGGAGTTTTTATGATAACCTCGACAAACCATGTGCAATAAAATAGTTAGATGGAGGTACAGAAACGGGCGAGGTGTTCCAAATGTCGTATGATTCACTAATTTTTTTTTCATTTTCTCAGGTACGCAGTGATGCAAAAGTGTTGGAAAGTTGATGCAGCAGACAGGCCGTCATTTGCTACGTTAGCAAGCATATTTGACAGAATACTGCAAGAAAAGACGGTAAAAATGATTTATGATCACTTGCCTTACGTCAAAATCTCACCAACATTGAACTTTGTACTTCGGCACTCACAGTGAAGTATTAATTAGACACTTATGTTGCACCATTTAGACACCATTTAGTGAACTATTTAGACACTCAAAGTAATCTATTTAAACATTCACAGTGAGCTATTTAGACACTCACAATGAACTATTTAGGCACTCACATTGAACTATTTAGACACTCACACTGAACTATTTAGACACTCACATTGAACTATTTAGACACTCAAAGTAATCTATTTAGACACACACAGTGAACTAATTAGACACTCACACTGAACTATTTAGACACAAACGGTGAGCTATTTAGACACTCACAATGAACTATTTAGACACACACAGTGAACTATTTAGACACTCAAAGTAATCTATTTAGACACTGACAGTGAACTATTTAGACACTCACAATGAAGTATTTGAACACTCACAATGAACTATTTAGACACACTCTGAAAAACACAGATGATTTTGCACCTCAGATGTAAAAGTTTTTAATGAATAAATTGAACAATATCTACGCTACAGTGTTTTCATAGGAGAATTTCCGTGCATAGTGTATGAGTATACATGTATAGAAATTGTCAACGAAATGGTATAATGCAACATATGATTTATGTAAAAGATGTCACAAAATTTTCATCTCAAACTTCACTGCACATGAAGTACATTAATTATACTTCTTATAAGCCGTTACACTAAATCGACGCAGCCTTGTCATACATACACATAATGCAACATGCAGGTTTGTTTATGACTATTGTGTCTGTTTCCAGGGTTACCTAGATTTGTCACGAGCCAATCTAAATGTCTCAGAACTGTATAATAAATGTTTCTCATCTCAAGATCGTGGTAAGTGCTCGAAATATTTACAATTTTGTATTTTTTTACTGTTGTTTAATGTCGCATCAGTCAGGGTCATTCGGCAAGTTTTCCAGCCTTAACGGTGGAGGAAGACCTCATATATACACCTTGGTAGAACCATTGACCATCCGTAAGCTAACTGGACAGTTTCCTCACACGTGAAATTGTCTCATGCCGTCTGGAATTCGAACTCATCGCGGTGAGGGGCTAGAGATTACTAGTGAGACACCATTACCACACGACCAAGGAGGCATGATTACATGTATTTGATAATGGTATTTATGTAAGTTGTTTAAACGAAGCGCAATGTCATCAAAGCCATACCGGTGGCTAACACATTAGTTTATTATTATGGATATTTATTTATTATTTGCAGGAGACTAAATTCAATCATTGAAGTCATAAATGATTATATAGAAAGTTAATCATTTCATAGAATCAATGAACAGGGATCATGTTTTCAAACAAGATTTTATGTTGTAGATAAAGTTCAGTTTGACGGACCAGTAAATGCTGCAATCAATGAAACTGCTGAAGGAAATATGGTGACCAGTATGAACCCATGTACCGTATGTAATGAAACGTACTGTACGGACACTTATCTCGAACCAACTCCGTCTAGAAAACAACAACCGGAAGTGAACGGTGTTGAAAACGTATCTCCTTCATGGGAGAATAAAGTTGCTGACAACCATGACACTAGTGGTAGTTCAGACAAAAACCGTCCGGACATTCCAAATAATGAAACCAATGCCAAAACGGAAGATAAGGACCACGTGGATGTGATGAATGAAATTAACAATAAAATTGACGAGAAAAAACTAATCAAACCTGGTACAAATGGATTGGAACCCATGTTTAAAAAGAAGTTGGATAATGGTGCGTTGCCCACTACTCGCTATACGAAAAATAAACATGTGATATTCCCCAGTGAAAATATGTCCTTACTTACCGACACCGGCAATGCTAGGTATTTAAAAGACGGTGAACCAAACACGTTGGGTATTTTGCAATGTTGACATTTTTTTGCTTGCTGTGTTTTGGTTTATATAAGTTTGTCCTTGAATTCTGTACAAATATCTAAAATTGAGAAAACCGGTCGTATGTTAGTTAACAGCTAATATAAACACTATTACAGCTTTCAATGCGTTTTGGTGTGCTTAACATGCGACAAGATTAATTAGATTAATTAGTTTGGGAAGCATACGCTGTTACATTTACGGGCTCAAAAAAATGGGGACGTGGTTGACGTTATGTGGTGTAAGATTTATGCTTAAAACACCCATCCCTGTATTTGTTAGTGATCTTAAGAGAACAATATGATGTTTTCTTTGAACAATTACGATATTTGAGCGAATTCTTGGGCCAGCTACAGTGCATGGTGTGAGATTGACAGGGTTGACTGTTTGATGTTTTTGAAGAATCTTGCTCTGTGATATTCTTCAGTTTTTATGGTGGCCAGTTTTTTTCCGTCTAACACAAAGTGCTTGATATGTAAAAAATTATATTGAAGACTAGCTGTAGTCACTTATACTTCTTTACACATTTCTTATTGTAAATATGCATACTTTGTATCTGTCATACACTGTTGATATCTTATACAGTCAAACCTGTGAACAAAGGTTACCTTTGTAACAGACATATTTTGGCCTTTATTGACAGATGGGGTTAATTCGGAGATCAGTTTGTTCTAGATAATCAATGACGGTTATCTCAAATGGACTTTATTCATAGGGTGGACTGTATTCGGAGGTGGTTGCAAACACAGGTTTGACTGTTATAAAATCAAAGATGATCCGGCTGTTTGGATTGTTGTTGGAATCTTGTTTGGGTCAATTTTGAGGTTGATGTAAAATTACTGAAAACTGAAGACAGAATTTTCAAATGATTGTCTTACAAGAAAACTCTATGTCGGAGATATTGGACAACTAATCGTAGAAATTTAAATGCGGTTAATAACTTCATTAAATAATGTGTGGGTTTTTTCAAATGCTGTGTATAATTGTTGTTATAGTGTAACACGTGCCTGATGAACCTGAACTGAACATTTCGAATGACAACCACGACACTGATAAAAATGTTGTACAAACATTCTATATATAAGTAGTCACACTGATATCTAAACGTTGACTTTTAATATAATTAAAATGCTCAATTCAACATTGGCTTTTGAATACTCATTTCTTTGTGTAGATCTATTTTAAGTATCGAGAAACAAGAATTAATTCATTTACATGTATTTGGGTTCTTTCAAAAATCGAGTTTTATCAGTTGGACGTTTAGAATTTAGACTCAATGTAAATATTCAAGTATTCTATTGTGAACTGAATATCAAACCGAATGGTTTTGTTGCAATTTTTTCATGTTGCTGTATGTTATAAGCTCTTTGTCATGTTTGTGCATGTTTCTGGCTTGTTACATTATTTTCATATAAATATCTTCATGAATAACTTAGTTTCTGTCACATTCACACGTGTTTCGTTGATATATTCGTCGCTTATCTGACATCGTGTACATATATGCGTAAAATGTCAGCTGTCCTGAACCATTACTATACTGTGTAGTCATCCTTTTAAAAATTGTGTGAGCTGCCAAGTTTGAGCTGTCGGCGAATTTAATTATAATCCCATTACAAAAAGGTCGGATTCTTCTAGATTTTTAAGATTACTTTAATTCAAATATGAATCGCTGATCGGAGGTGAATCAAAATCCTTTTGATTACATTAAAATTACATTATAAAACAAAAGTTCTAAACATTGGTGTTGTGTTAAATATTGCCTTAAGGTGAAATTTCAACAGTTTTTATACGTCGGTGGTATAATTCTTGTCTGAGATAAATATAGTAACAATGTGTTCTTAATTTCGTACGAAGGCGGGAGATATATATATACACACACACCATATATGGTATTGTTATGAATATAGTGCCTTTATTACTCAAAGCACTCACGAGGATAATGTGTGCTGACGAATTTGTTAGTTCTAGTTTATATGTCTGTTCATATTGTTGTCATGTTCATACACATCCATGCTGTTTTATTTTGTGTTTTTGTTTTTGTTTTTTTATGGTTTTATACCCATAATGTCAAGCATTATTTACTTGATGTTTAGCGGAATCGAGTGGAACCGTCATAAGATTAACAGATTTAAATGATAGAAAATAATTTACCGTGTGATTAAAAAAAATGACAATCCTTTGAGTTGTTGTCCCTTTAAATTTACACTAAAGTCTATGGGTGTAGCCAATATTTCAAAGATTAAAGAAAAAAGATCAATGGGAACGAAAACTCACGTTAATAAGATTTAAAAAAAAACATAACATTAATCTGTTTTTTTAAATAAGTCACTGTACGATATCTTCAGAAATTACTTTTTGTCTGTTTTTCAACAAGGGCAACAACTCTTACCTATTTTCAAAATGTGCCGCAAAATAATGTTAAAATAAGTATATAGGGTAACTATCAAAGAAATAACGATAATTGGGGAATAATAGTTTTATAACATCAACATTTTTAGTAGCATTGAGCAGATGTGTAAGGCCTAAAAAAGGTTTGGTTCCGGTTACGTACCCAAAGAATATGGATCGGTAGGTAAGCAATTTTTTCTTTTACGTTTTTTACATATATTGGCAACTCTGTTGTGAAAATTGAAATACTGCACTAAAATTTGGATGCCGTAAAAACTTTTGAGTCGGCTGGTAAAAGATGGGTCGGTCGAATGTCCTGAAACAAACCTATTTTTAGGCCTAAAAATACAGCATTGTGGATATAACACCATAAAATGTTTCATCTAACAAATGTAAATACAGATATAATAATTCATACAAACAAGTTTATTTCATTTTCTTCATACACATCTGTTAGCTTTAGATTTTGTTATACATTTTATTACTGCGGGTACATTATACCTCATTAATACAGTTGTTAACAGTATTTTTTGATAATCATTAACGAAAACGATTTTTTTGTCTTGATATGAATTTTTTTCAAAGTTTCAAGGATGGCTTTTCGGATATAGAGCCAGATGTTGTGTTTTCATAAAACTGGTGACAGAATTGCACATTCCAGTAGACACTTAGGTGTATACAATACAACAAACCAAACTATGTACCATGAAACCTCGATATTTTGACCACGTTTGGGACCTGAGATGTAATATATAGAGGAAACTTTGAAAACCGGTTCAAAATAATTGTTCATTATAATGAATTTGTCCTAATAGTGTGATGGTCGCAGTGATGCTTTACGGTATTGTACCTGTACAGTGCAACCTCTCCAGAGCGACCCTCTCTTGAGCAACAACCTCCCTTTAACAACAGCATGATTTTTCCGCTGTACGATTTAACTTTTAATTTAACTGCTCTAGAGTAAAACCTTTCAACAACGACATAATTTTGCTACTCCCAAAGGGTGTTGCTTCGGAGAGGTTTCACTGTATCTACACCTGTGTGGATCTTTTGGGACAAAAAAATATGTTAATAATGTATTTCTCTTTCAATATTTTGAATATATCTAAATCTCCCAGCGCTACAAATTTGAAGAATACAAGTCATGGTAAACTTTCATCGGGGTTGACCGCAATTTGCAAACGGATACATCATACTAATGTATATCTTATAGCCTGTTTTACTGTAAGGTCAGGCCACTCATATCCGTGCACAACTCATCAAAGTCATGATTATTGTTTGAAGTCGTCATTCCATCATTATTAAGTTTGTAAATTTATAAAACATACAAGTATCATAAAAGAGTGATCCATACAGATTTATTCAAGCTTAATGATTTAATTAATTTTATCTCTGGGGTCTTCCGTGGTTCATAGTGTCTGACTAGTAATACAAGCCCCTCACCGCTGTGAGTTCGAATCCCAGAAAAAAATCGCATGTGAGGAAGCTGTCCAGTTGGCTTACGGACGGTTGGTAGTTCTACGCAGATGTACGCTTGAGGTCCTCTTCCGCTAAAGCTAGGTGACCCTGGTTGTTGCTGCCATGTTTAAACCCCAGAGAAAAATGATACAATTTTCTCTAAATTTATTTTGGTTAAATGTCGATGTTATATCAAGGAAACGTTTTAAAACGCACAAGTTTTAATTATTTTGTCACTTGTTTTCGTGTTATGTACAACTATTATACAGCCATAGTTCACAATATGTTTCTTTTGTTGTAAAAATGTTTCCATTATTGAACAAATACAATAAACTGCATTGATAATGACACGTGTTTGTTGTTGTTTAGTTTTTTCTTGTCTACAGTTGTTACATCGAAACACATTCTAAGAAACAATTGACATCATCTGGTAAAGTATACTTAACAGATGAAGCCAGATGTATAGTTCTATCTTTGTAAAGCAACTTATAGCATGTAATTATTCGTGAGACAGTTGGCTTGTTCGATTGGGCTCTGCCGAGCAGAGTAGAATATAATCGGAAGAGTTCGATAGAGTTCGTAAGTAGAACAGACGGTCAACCGGAAATTAATTTACAATATGGCGGTGCAATTATAATAAGTACTATTAAAGCATAAAGATGCCGGATGTTGTTTAGGGGCGAATGAACAAATGATTACATTTTGAAATTAATATCATCAAAGATTTCAAAACTACAACACAGTACTTTCAGCATGTTACGGACCAAGCAATTTAAACAATTACAACACAGTACTTTCAGCATGTTACGGGCGAAACAATTTAAATAATTACAAAAGAGTTTAAGATTGACAATCAATATGTAATTAGGGATGCTAAAATAAATTTACGTTTCATTTGATGCTGTGTGCATTGCCGCCATTTTGGTTTGAGAAGCTCTTCTGGCTCTTCCAATTATCGAGCGGAATTGACGGCAGAGCTTTCAAAATCGGAAACGGTCCAATCGGACGAATCGGAAAAGATGTTCCGATTACGGCGTCTACCCTAGTTTTCCAATCGAACCGGCCAAGTATTATCCGTCACTACTTGAACATATACCTTTAGAGTTTCGTGGCTCATGACTACTGAAAGCTTACCCAGAGGCAATCTCTGTGCAGTGATGTCGTTATCCATCACAAACATCTCTCTCAACGTCTCAGGTTTAACAAGGTTCTTGTACAGCCAGAATAAAGCCACAAATGGTACAAATTTTATAACTAAGTGAAACCATTTCTTTCGTACAATACACTGAAGGCAACATACGTTAGAATTTACAAGACATTAATTAACTTTTAATCATGCGTATTATTTCTTGACGGAAAGTTTTTGTTTATTTTCAGTAATTAGGTTACCAAGTCCACTCGCTTAAATGGAAACAAAACGCAGAAGTTGAACGTAATCGTTAAACAAGCACATTAAAAGAAAATTTAAACAAAATATGCCTTCGAGTATCAAATGGTAACTAAAGAAGAATCGGTCACACGTTTTGAACTACTTCAGTCGTTGACACAGATGTATGTAAGGGACAACAAACGGCAACGCTAGATACACTTTTGGTTCGAGAGTATTTTGCTAACCTATCCTGATTGATCAATCATGACCGATTAAATCGTTCATCAGACAATCAGACAAAGGCCTCCATTGGAAAAGACAAAATGTGACAGATGGTCTTTATTCGAAGGTCAGTTTGTTCTAAGAAACCAATCATGATATTTCAAAAGATGGCCTTTATTCACATGGTGTCCTTATTCGGAGATGGCCGCAAACAAAGGTTTGACTGTATGTTGTTATAATGTTAGAAAAACTATGAAGTTCGAAGTGAAGTATAAAAAAGATTCCAGCATACAATATGCTAATGTTTTGTTTCTGTACATAAGAATTATATCACATTTGGTTAATAACAGACCATAAGCACACTTGTATTTTTTTATCATGCTCAATTTATGCTCAATATATATAATAACATCAAACAGTCATGAAATGCAGTAATTACAATAATAACAATAGGTCCGCAGAGCGGCGTCAACGCTCGTCTGTTATACATTATTTTGTTCAATAAGCAATTTTGACCAAAATTCTAAGCTGAAAAGGGACATAGCTCCAAAGATATAAATTTCAGAGTAATGTCCCTTGTCTTGCAACTGTGCCTTATCATGATAATCAAGTATTTCAATCGTCGTGTTGATATCTTTAAAAGTGTTTGAATAATAGGCTGTCGCAACGGGTCATGCCCTTCTACAAAATATCGATTTGCCTCCATATGTGGAGAAGTTGCCGGCGCCTTGTAGAAGGGTAAATTAGTACTAGTTAGAATACAGTCCAGGAAAACTGGTCAAGTAAACCGGTTCCCGTATATAGCTGAAAAATTGTTGAAAAAAAACAGATAAACCCAGTGAAAAAGTAAGTCTGTTCAATGAAACCCATTTCATACAGAGATATAAAATGACATACATGTAGATTTATACTGTAGATGTAATCTAGTTAATATAGATGACGAAATAGATTGGGTACGTAGATAATGCGATATCAACAGATATATATCTGATAGTGGAATAAATGTTCCAGCGAACATTATCTTTAATGCATAACATAAACCTTTATGACCTAACTCTTAAAAATTTAAAATCTAGGTCGGGTAAAAATCATAATAAGGTGTTAAATTGAAAAATAATTGCAGTTTCACTGTGATTTCAAAATATCTTTTTTCAATCTACACCATCACTGATATGAAGATAAAACGAGTTCTCACGTAAATTAGAATTCTTTTTGGAAATGTTTGGGTTTATTCACATACATTTACCTCCATTTATTTAAGTATCGTTATCATCAAATACATAACAACCTCTCTAATAGTTCAATAGACTCACTCTTAATTGCGTGTGGGTATCCGAAGTACATCCATTGTTTGTTTTTGTTTGTTTTATGTGACACAGTTTAACGCCGTTTTCAACATTTTTTTTCAGTTATATTCGGCGACCAGTTCACCTATCCAGTTTTTCCTGTATACAAACCAGTACTGACTTATCCTTCCACAAGGAGCCGGCAACTTCTCCACATACGGAGGAAAATCGACATTTTTGTCAAATTTTCGTACGACCGGGATTTAAAATTTGTTGCAGATCACATATGTTACAGATCACACATGTTGCAGATCACATATATTACAGATCACATATGTTACATATCACATATGTTACAGATCACATATTCTACAGATCATATATGTTACAGATCACATATGTTACAGATCTTTTTAAAGTGGGTGTCTTAAGGATGAGGAATGTCTACTTAATGACACATGTAAAATACCATACTGCATACTCAGCCTTTTAACAGTTATGTTGGTACAACTTTGATTTAATTAATGTCACATTTTTAATGTCCCTAATCCATATCTATATTTATAGCTACATCATACCAAAAGACAACTTTACTCCGTTTATTGTAAAATTGATATTACAAACAAGACGTATTGTCGTATTGTACACTCTACCACAGACATTTATCTTCGCATAAACTTACTTTATATTGCACTAATCGTCAGTTATACATCATTACTTCGTTATGATCATGCATTTTGGAGAAATAGTATTCGTAATTCACATTTTACAACCCTTGTTATGTATTTTATAACGTAATTATTATTCAATTTTCATGTTTTGTGGGTAAAAACATGCACTAACTGTTTGTACACGGCGCAATTTCATATTAACCGTACTTAAAGTTAACACAAATAAGACGCCAAATTATTCATGTGCAAAAAGCGGAGATTAATCATCCTGTCTTTACGAATGAATACATCATTATACATGTAGTGAAAACCAATTTTATGTTTAATTGCTTATTAATTTTAAAATGTTCCATGGGCTCTTTAAAATGTTCTCTGGTTATAATGCAATTACAATGGTTACTTTTTAAATGCAGTTTACCAAAGTTTGTTATAAATTTAATTGGTTTAAGCGACACAGATGCATATGATATCCCGCGTGATGATAGCGCAAATGATGACAAGTAAAACAGACATCATATCAACTAAACCTCCGAGCATAATTTCTGTGCTAGACTTCATGATAAAATCTCGGGCAGTTTGCTGTCGGGCTTATCTCCGAATGAACCTTATCATAACCGTTTGACCGTTGCCCCCATTTTGAAACATCAAATTTCCTTTCTGAATAATTCGTGTCAGCGTGATAAGTTTCTTTACAATGTTTAGTGAAATAAGTTTACGTCCTGCTCTAGGCTTTTTATACCCCCAGCACACGAAGTTTACGGGGGTATACTGGAATCACACAGGTTGTCGATCTGTCGGTGGGTCGGTCCCCATTTTGCTGGGTTATTTAATTATAATTCAGTAATACGTCTAGTTAAATCTGTATGTATGCGTACACCTACAAGAACCAGACAATTTCCCTTCATCAATTGTGCTCGTAAAAAAGGATCTAGTTCAGATTTTTCACGGGCTATTAACGCTACAAACTGACGCAACGAACCCTGTTCTTCCGCAATGACACAACGAATTTTGATCATCACAGCCCGCACTTTTCGTAATTAAAGCTAATTAGTTGCAAAGTAAGACCGTCGCTGTCAATCAATCATATTGCTTTTTTAACAATATACACTTATGAATAATTTATAATGATCAATTTTTTTCAAAGGATCTCAGAGCTCAGCATGGTTGACCTGACTGCGGCATGAACTCCAACTTTATCAGGGTAAATATTTCACCTTGCGATGAAAATTATGTGCTGAACTGACAAATCTTCATTATCGACATTTTTGTCTTGAATATCAATGGTTACTAGAAGGGGTTCGTACGCATTGCTGATTTACTATTAAGATAATTGTTTGATGATTCGGGCATTATTCATCTCGTTATTTTCAACACGATTAGCCACATTTTCTTCTTTTCTTTTCTTTTTTCTGGGATTTAAAGTCGCAAAAACGGTCTGGGTCATTTAGCGACTTTTCAAGCATTAAGGGTGATGAATGACCCCAGGTACACACCGAAGTAGAACCATCAACATGCTTATAATGGAATTCGTGTATTTCTCTTATATATCTAATTGCATTATATTTCTACCAACATCAAGGGTTCATATATATGTCTATTGCTATATATATATATATGTGTGAGTATATTATGTCGTTTTCAACATCACACTTGGGACAGAAACGAAGGATCTTAGTACTGGTTAGAGCTTATTTAGAAATACTTTGGACTAAGGTAACCTAAGTGAGACGAGAATAGAGAAACGAGCAAAGTTACTTAATTTGCAAGAAGTTCCTGAATTAACTCAAACCGACTTAGTGTTGGCTTAAAATGTAGGACAAATGCTAAGTTTATGTTCGAACATATTTCGAAACTACAGTCTAACCTATGTTTGTGGTCACCTCTGAATAAAGACCAGCCTGTGAATAAAGGTAATTCTTTGAAAAAAATCATTGATTATTTAGAACAAACTGACCTCCGAATACATGCCACCTGTCAATAAAAACCGTATTTTGTCTTTCCCAAGGGTGACCTTTGTTCACAGGTTCGACTGTATTTATATGAGATGATATTTTGTTAATATATTTTAGATGATATGATTACCCCAAACAAAGACAGTGATAAAACTATAAAATTTACGACATGAGAAGTGATACGTTTTAAAGAATGTTACCTTCGCTAAGTATTGACAGACCACGGACTTAACAGGCTATTAAATTCGGACTTTTAAAACAGCGTTAAACAATTTTTAAACAATCGTTGATAAGCATGTCAACACATAAATGGAAAAAATAGCTTTGATCGTCATTAAAATATGCTGGCGTGACAATAAAACTCTCCCTTGATCATTTTTTATGAATGTCAGATATAAAAATGACTTCATTGATATAAGCCGAATACTTCGCAACAAAAGTCAATGCCCACATCTTTGTGGTTTCTTGCCTTATGTATGTTAGAGCGTTCATTTTCAATAATATATAATACATTTTGTATATGAATGGACATATTCATGTTCTTTTCGTTTATTTTAGATTCTATATATATATTGAAATAACTGACAGCCGAACATCAGCGGGAGTAATTAAACATCTTAAAGTAAATCACAAAGCTATCTTGATACGTAATCTTACGGGTAAAATTACAAACGCGAAATAAATTCGGTGAAATATGCTTTTGGAGATGTTTATGCATTCGTTTGATCTTTTACAGTACATTTTGTTGTCCAGGTTATAGCAATGATGCTGAGTCATATTTTTTTCTTTCAAGGACTAGTATTTTATAAATTCACTCAAGGAGAGTTGGACGTACAATTCAATAGCCGTCCTTAGCCAGTGAACGGAATGGATACGTGGTTCATTTCATTTCTAACTAAGCATATATCTTACATTGTATACAGTTAAAACCTCATGTAGCAACCACCTCACTAGTACGGCCACCTTGTTATAACGAGCATTTACTTCGGACCGGTTTTCAATAATCCCGTTATAATTCAACTTGATAATGAGACTACCCAACTATCACGACCGATTTTTCGGGTCCCGAATGTGGTCTCATCGAAGTTTTACTGTATTTCAAATTCGGTGAATATTCAATGACAAATATGATACACAGTGTTTATACTCACTGACAAGTATAAAATACATAATCTTACCTTTATGGCTCTTCATAACTGGAGATTTATACGATCATGTCCGCTGAAGTATAAATAATAATCCAGTGAAAAATACTTGAACAAACACAAGGGATAACTATTTATTACATGTTACGATTATTACTGGTATATGCGTACTATAGATACAGATAACTGGTCGTCGGCTTATTTTTACAACTCCGTAACTCAATTTTTGGTAATATTGAGATTTTGGCATCATTTTTTCGTCTCGATGAACTCTTTACAATGATCATACTTACCTACCTGTTTGTTGATCTATCCTAAATAGTGTTTATTCCAATTCCACAAACTCGTAACTCGCTTTAAGTTATTGCAGTGCAAAACTTCAAATGCGATTTTCTCAAAATGGGAAAAAACATACGGGTTTGTCGAAATAACCCGAGGTAGTATGTACCACATTCCTGACAGATCACTTCTGTTACAGGTTTCACAAATGCGATCACATTAGTAGCGGAAATCAAGCACATATGTGACATATTTTGTGACTAATGTGATCGATGCCGACGATTTATTTTACTTCTTACGAATGTGATCTGCGTGATTTGAGCCAGTGAAGGCATGACAGCTGACAGAGAGGATGTCCGTTTTACACACATGCTAGCTCCACTTGTAACATCATGGCAAGGTTGAAAATTTGCATCCAAAGCCATTAGCCACCCATTTCTAATTTATGTGGTTCATGGGAAAGAAGACAGTTGCTTATCGATCGGTAACCAAGGAGCACAGATTACTACTAGTTGGTAACCAAAGTAAGCAAATTAGTACTGATAGGTAATCCAGGCAGCCAGGTTAGTACTGGTTGGTATCCCACGTACGCTGGTTAGTACTAGCAGGAAATCCATGCACATATGTAAGTACTGGTAAGTAACCCAGAGCACTGGTTAGTACTGGTGGGTAACCCGGACCACTGGTTGGTACTGGTGGATAACCCGCAGCACTGGTTTGTACCGATAGGTAACCCGGAGCGCTGGTCAGTGCTGGTGGGTAACCCGGAGCACTGGTTAGTACTAGTGGGTAACCCGGAGCGCTGGTTGGTACTGATAGGTAACCAGGGCACTAGTTAGCACTGGTAGGTATCCCAGAACACTGGTAGGTATCCCAGATCACTGGTAGGTATCCCAGAACACTGGTAGGTATCCCAGAACACTGGTAGGTATCCCAGAACACTGGTAGGTATCCCAGAACACTGGTAGGGAGCACTGGTTATGCTAACTCTCCATCATACTCATAACTGATAACAGTTGAACAACAGCATTATGCTCAAATCAAACTAACAGAATGTGTAAAACAAACAAAATACTTGAGCACTCATCCAGTTTATTTTCGCTGTTTATTTTCAAAACATAATAATTTGATAGACGTAATGACGATGAAATGATATTACGCTAATACAATTATTGTTTATGTCATTATTCAGATTTAGCGTACGACAAAATTCTAATATTTTTATCAAAACGTTTCTTATTGTTCTTTTCTTGTAACCTTGGCACCAACGGAGTTCAGTGGTTTCCTACGCCCAAAGGCTACATTATCTAATAATTTACGTTCTTTAGAACTATTATATTTGCTAAGCTAACACTGATTCAGTTTGTTGTATACAACTTAATCCTTCCTCTTAGAGGAACTAATGACTCATTCTACTCTTTTACTGATTAATGTAGATTCATCATATGTAATTTAACGTATTATCCTACACTTCATGAGTAAAAAGTGTATTTATAAAATAACACGATGTATTGTGTTCACTAAGTACGAATGTGTCGATTTCAGTTGGTCAGAAGTGAATTGCTAAATTAAACAAATACATTTATCTAACATGTAAAAGTCGATATACGCATATATGTATAGTAAAAAGGCACCAATGTTAGTTTGTTTGTTTATCAGAATTAAGAACGTTCTCTACAACACTTGTATTGCCACATTAACTGACCTGAATTTCATTCATTAGTTTGTTAATGCTGTAGTCACTGTCGCGCTAGATGAACAAATGTTGAACAGTTCATGGAATCTACCTGACTGTGATCACTCGGTTAAATTAGAGCAATGTCTGCGGCGAATGTGTCTGTCCTTCATTTATCCTAGGACAACGTAGGTCGCATTCAGTACCGATACTTAAACTCCTGGGTAATAACTGTCAGTAGGGTGAAATCAATACCTAGAGTGTTTGTACCGCAATTAAGCGGTCTACAAAAACTGTTGCTGGAATATACTGTTCCTATGAATAAATTTGTCATAATCACTATTTATTGAGCCAACGGACATGATTCGTGGTATATGCTCGGCGTGTTCATCCACCGTCACTACGTGATCTTTATGCGCAACTGGCTGTTTGGTGGATTTTAGAGCCGCTTCAACAGCATCGGGAAGATCTATGAAAACATTTTCTCGCGGAAAGTTGTCGTAAATGTCTGATTTTTCCAACAAATGTAACATGTATCTGGAACATCTTGCGAGATACACTGTGATATCGACACAGCTCATTTCGAATATAACCATCTTCAACATGTCAAGGCCAGTACCATCAATGAAATTTATAGGAATGCAATCGATAATAAGAACTCTTGTTTTAAATGTAGACTCTTCCTCTTCGCCATCACTGATTGGATCATGTTGAAGGTGTTTATGTCCGTTAGGTTTAATTTCTTCGTTGTTGTCATTGTCTTTCTTATTTGACTGTCCATTTTCATTTTCGTTTTCTTCTTCGATAGTATCTGAGTATACACGTTTACTGAGCATAGCATTAGACTCTCCTTGCTCATCTAGATGTTTCTTTAAATCTTTAAGGATAGGGTTGTCATCTTCTTTTTCTTCGTCTGTATCTTCAGAATACTTGTCATTGTCCTTTTCAATGATTCGGTAAATACATTTACGAAACTTTTCAGCAGTTGCAAAATATAAAGAGGATTCCATGCGTACAATTTTAACTCTCGGGATTTCGTGAATTGCTCCATAGTCTTCGGCATCAAGATATAAATCTTCAGAGTCTGACTTGCCTATTACAGAAACCCACCCGCGCTGGCTTTGGTTGATCACTGATAGAAGAGAAATAAGAACACCTAAAGACAGGCCGTACGGAATATCAGCGAACACACAAACAATCGCAGCTATTAACCATGTGGTAAAATCATTTTTGTTGACCTTCCATAGTTTCGGCAAAATAGTTACCTGTTTCAGTAAATCTTTCATTGCAACCATAATCATAGAAGCTAGTACAGCTTTTGGGCATGCTTCGAAATATTGGCCAAAATAGAATACCAATGCTAACATGATAGTAAATGTTGACATGGCATTCATTGTCGTTCTTGCACCCATGGCTGACAGCAGCGCTGATCTAGGAGGTGCTACACTGGCTGGAATGTTTGAGAAAAAAGCTGGTATTATATTACACATGCCGTATGCATTCAGTTCAATATTCTCATTTATTTCATATCCATTCCGTCTTGCTATAATTTTGACCACTGAAATGTTCAAGAAGAACGTCACCAATGCGATCTGAATGGCATAAACAATAAGAGTCCCTGCTGGTGTGAACGCCGGCACTTCCGGAGCAGGTATTCCAAGTTCAACGATTCCCAAATTATGTACATTAAACCTAGATGGTAGCTTTGCAAAATGAGATATTACTGTTGCCACGACTAATAAGATGAAATCAATAGGAATTGGAACCCTTGGTTTAAGTCTCTCGTTTATTCCAATCTTCACAAGCAGCAGTATTATCACGCATACGATCGAAACTACAAGATCACCTATGTTGACTCCTGCTATATATTTACAGACAAAGAAGTAAAGTTTGACCAGTTTTCCAACGCCTTCAATTGGTGGAAGTTTAAGCCCGAGAGCTGTCTTGATTTGACTGCTGAAGATGTGCACAGCCACGCCGGTCGTGAAGCCACTCATAAACGACTGTGAGAGATATGTTACCATAAATCCCATACGAAATAAAGCCATGACGACAAAAATTATTCCAGTATAAAACGTAGCACCAGCAACAAGCGCTATTCGTCGTTCCATATATGAAGGATCAGCAATCGTGTCATCTTGTACATCATAGGGTTCTGTAGAAGAGTTAATGGCATCTGATGTATTCACTTGAACTTCCAATCCTCCGCCTCCGGTGTTACTGGTTTCACCAGACATGTAAGCGCGGGCAGCTGGTTCAAGCAGCATGTCTCCGATAATTATCGATACAATAGCATTAGTACCAATAGAAGTGTGAGCTGCTGAACCAAAGAACATATAGATGAGTACCGGAAAGATTGTTGATACCATGCCTATACCAGGAGGTAGTCCAGCCAATAAAGCGTACGCCAGACCTTGCGGGAAATGGAGTCCCGTCACGGCCAATCCAGCTACAAGATCCGCCACCAAGTTTTCTCTAAAATTGTAGGAAGCTATAGTATCAAAGATGGCGAATCGTTTTCGAAGTTCTCTGACAACTAAATTCAGGCGATCCCTCCTGGCCGGTTTTTCTTGCGCTTTCCGGAATGATTTTGGTACAGGTAAGTATTTCCTATCGGCGTCCGGGACGGTGGCGAAAAATCTCTTTAGATTATGTGCTTTAGGTCCTGATGGTCGGCGTTTCCTTCCTACAGTGGGACTGTGTCTGAAATGTAAAAAAATACAGATGTATAAATGCTAGCAAATTTAATCCTTTCAGTGCCAATAAGATAATAAGCTATACCGGTCTGGACAAAAGTCTACATATTTGCCTACATGACAGGTATACCCGTTTGGGGAATTGATTACAGTCGTCATTCCTCAAACAAATCCTAGGCAATACAGTGTATAATGTAGGAAAATGTGTTCGACACTGAACAAATCTGCAGTTATCTAATACAGTACAACCCCTGAAAACTGGGCCCATCCGAACTGGGCAAAAGGTGCGAACTTTCCGAGAATTCACGTTTTTGGGGAACTATTGATTATAGAAGAGAGAAAAAAAGGAACTTGAAAAATCATCCGATTTTCAGAGAATTTCGGTTTTCAGAGAGTCAAGTTTTGAACGGATTTACTGTAATATGTTCACTGTAATATCTTCATTGTCACATGTACAGAGACGCCAGTCTTAGTGTTATGATATGTTATTGTTCGCATCACACAAAAGAAAGGAATTAAACTTAATTCATCACATATTTGATGATACAATATGCACCGTGAATAAAGAGATGACATTCGTCACGTGATATTGTCAAAGCTAGGACTTCTATAACTTTCATTGCGTTTGCAAAGTATGCACCTTAAACTTTACTAAATAAATAGCAATTAATTAGCTACACAAGAATCAGCCCTTGGGCAGAGCAAAGACTAAGCTAATTAATAATGTAAATAATGCACAATATCTGACGTGAATATAATTATAAGCAAGAAAAGAATGGTATTCAAGTGTGCATATTATATTTGTGCAAGTGTGCTTAAGATTTTATCACGAAAGCAACTTGTGTATAGATTGAACTGAAATATTTGTAAAAATTGTTAAAAATCAAGTTCAATATCGCATCAGAATTCCAGCTGGTTTAATATGATTGCATTAAAGACAGACATAAACCAATTACTATTTTAGCATATTCTGATAAATTCAATCATTGACAAATCAATCACAATCAGTTAAACGTTCTCATATTATACCATTTTAACATGGAGGTGCAGAATATCAAATATGAAGTTTTTTTCAAATCAGGCAAAAATACAACATTTCGCAACTTGTGTTTTTAAAGCTTTTAAGTATATTTTCACAATTCGTAGTATATGGTTCGAGTATTAGAATACACACTGTAGCTTGTTTCCTCATCAATTTCGTACAAAAATATAATTGAAAGCATCCGATACATATTAATGATATTATACTAGTAGGGAATGAAAGATAAAATGCCTTTGAATGCGTTTTCTTCACATAAGCGCGGATTTAGAGGGGGGCGGGTTAGTGGGAACCTGAACTTTTTTCTTCTCCACAGTAAAGCTCTTAACCCACTGGGTTTCAGTTATCCGGCGATCTCTCGGTAAATAAATCTTGAATTCTAGATTTGACAAACAGTAGTAAAATCTCGAATTTAGGGAAAGTGACAAAAGCCCTTTACTTATCAGTGACTTAAATACTTCATGAATGCTATGTGATGTCAAACGAATGTCAAGGACATTTTACGTATTTATCAAAAAAACACAAATAATGAAAACAAACACATATTGTCAGTCTCCGAATCTTACAAAATATTATTTACGGAGGTGTTTTCTAAACTGATTCGAATTTCAAATTTTGACCGCAGACTGTAGTTTGATATGCTTCGAATCACACATAAACACGCAATGTATGTTTAAAGCTACTTAAGTTGTTCATATCTTAATTGATATAAACACGAGTTGTATTTGTACAAAAGCTTTTCACGTTAGTGATTATTAAAAGAATGAATATATATGGGATGAAGCATTATGTGATAAAACATCAGAAATTCGGTTCTTAAAGGCCGGTTGAAACTTTGTTATCTAACAAACAAACTACAGTGAAACCTCACCAGATTGACCCTCTTTACAGCAACAACATCCCTTCAACAACATCATGGTTTTTTCCCACTGTATGAATTAACTATTAATTTAAGCTTTCTAGGTCAACATCCTCTCAACATAATTTTGCTTCTCCCAGCGGGCGTTGCTTTGGAGAGGTTGCACGGTAATTGATCAATGTATATTGGTCTGCATGACATTGTTATAACGTTAACGCCATTACATATATCAAAGAATTCCTGTTTAGTAAATACTCGCTTCTCTAAGTAGCGTTTTTGAACAAGATTAACTCGCCATTGTCGTTTTCAACAATTTTCACCTAACCAGTTTTCCTGGATTGCATAAAAACCAGTACTAACTTACCCTTCCACAAAGAGCTGGTGACTTCTTCACATATGGAGGAAAAATCGACATTTCATAGAAGGATATGACCTGCCGCGACTGGGATTTTAACCCGGATCGCCGTGCTATTAGTCCAGCGCACTTACCACTGGACCAAGGTAGGGGCTTATAATGGTCCTGTTCAGTAAATACTTGCATCGTTGAATAATGTTTTTGAACGAGATTAACAAAGCAAACACAAACAACGTTCATGAAATTAGACACCTAAATGTGTTACACTACGTAAATTTTGTATACACTTTGTAAATTTGTAAGCTTAGTGTAATTATCACAACATGGTCATATTTACATGTTAATTTCTGTATTTCAAATATTCAGTTTTAGATTCAGCCATATTTCAAGTGCAGCACAGTATTTGACATTTTCGGGTCGATTTTTTCAAGTTTGCTATCAATACAATTTTGCCAGATATAGCGCACATATTGTATTAATTTCTCGCGACCACTAAATAGTCCGCGGCGTAATTCAGTTTTTATGAAAATTTTATAAGGGCGTAACTAATGTTGCCAAATGAACCATTATGCTATTTTTTGCTCACGCCCGCCAGAAAGGTCCAAACACAAATGTTTCAATAACAAAAAAAAAATACAGACCGTGTGTTTTTTAAAGAAAAAGTTACACAGTATACCTATTATTTGACGAAAACATAGGTAATAGATATCGACAAAAAAGTATCATTTGACTAAAAAATAAGTAATAGATATGAACTAGTGTAACATCGATGACACGTGCTAGGCAGTGCAACGATCCGTTACTGGACTAGTTACATTTGACACAAACCAGGGTTATTGATAGGATTTATACCTACACTGTGGTTTGCAGCTCGATTTAGCGAATAGGCACAAACGCTTGCATGACACGGATCACTTGTTTTATAGTTTCAGTCGAATACGATTTGCATTTATTGATAAAAATCACCACAAAATTTACATTAATTGACCAAATATGTTTCCGTCAGAAATTATCCTTTATTTTATCATACTTTTAGACATTATGCTCGTAAATGCATTCTACCTATGGGTTTGATTCATGTTTGACATGTACAGTAAAACCTCAATGATGAAACCACTTTTGGGACCCGAAATATTGGTCGTATTAATGAGGTGGTCTCATTATATCGAGTTAAATTATAAGGAAAGTATAAAAAGTTGGTTCAAACATAAATGGTCGCTATAACAAAGTGGTCGTGATATTAAGGTGATAGCTATGAGGGGTTTTACTGTATTTTAGAGTTAGCGAAGTGTGATGTACAGTCCAATTTGTGTTTGCGGCCGCCTCCGAATAAAGACCACCTTGTGAATAAAGGTCATCTTTTGAAAAAAACGTAACTGATTATGTAGAATAATCACCCTTCCGAATAAATGTCATCTGTCAATAAAGGTCACATGTTGTCTTACCCAAGGGTGGCCTTTGTTCACATGTTTGACAATACTTGTGGTAAGGCATATTACATGTAATTATATCACATAACACGAGTAATTCGTCTGTTTGTAAAATAGGAAATAAAAAAAAACATCGGACACATTAGACTGTAACTTTGTGCTCAACATGCGATTCTGAATCAAACGAAAAACAAACATTACATATTAGTCTAAAAACGAGTTTTGACGACAATATATCATATTATTACATAACATGCAACAAAAAGGTTTGGGCGCAATATTATAATTCTCTAATCAATTATCAAATTGCAATTAAATAACAATTAACGAATGACTAATTATACATAATCATTTTGTATGATAGTTTTATTTGTATATTTTACCGGAGAATTTAATACATTGAAGAGCAAAACTTGCTGTCGAGTGACCATACTCAGTAGTCACGTGATTGATAAAAACCTGAACGTGGCAATATTATGTATCACGCTTCCTGAATGAAAAATTGTTATCTAGCTAACACTTTTTTATTAAAATTGTGATCCTTCTACCACAGAAGAGGTGAGTATTCGTACTCGATTTTCAGGTTTAAATCGCGATTATTTTCGTAGTTTTCGTGTATACTCTAAACAGGCCTAGTCATTTTCATATATGTTTATACTTATTTTTTCTGTGACAATCAAACAACGGTCGCTTAATTCTACCTCCTAATGCAGAATATTACTGCATTTCAAATACCAGTAAGTGGAATACGAAATAAATGTTTTACGGTACTGGATACGTTTATTATGAATATTTATTATCCTGAACAATTGCGCAACATGCGCGATTAGTGGTCGCAAAGCTTTTAAGTATAGTTAAGTCGGGACATGAACTACGCAATTACGTAAAATTACGTCTTAGACAAACATGCAGTTACTCAGAAAATAAGCAAACTGATTTACTATGCACGTGTTTATAAGTGTCTGGCCTATCATGCTCGTGTCTAGCCTATAATGCAAGTGTCTGGCCAATAATGCACGTGTTTTGTCTATATTGTACGTGTCTAGCCTATAATGCACATGCCTGGTCTGTAATGCTGGTGTCTTATCTGTGATACCCGATCACAAGCATCGGTTGAAAAGCGATGAATGACCTTTTGAATAAAGATGTGCTAAAAGAATATCAACTGTTTTAGAATGAATTTTTACTTTGAACGTTCTTAACATATCCTTATTTACGGCTATTATAATTCGAAGTTTCAAAAGAACGTATGTTTACACATTGTCTTTTATGAATACGTAAGATTCTAAAGCACTTAAATACGATTACATTTACTAAACAACTAAACTGTTAAACTGTATTGATAATGTATTCATATCAACAAAATGAAGTGTTTCATCTGCTATTTAAATATACGTGCAAACAAACAGAAAAGTAATATTCAGAAAAAACTCTTGTATCTTGGTTCGTTTTAATTCGATTATATTGACATCTGAAATCATAAAACAGCAATAACACCATAAAACAGCGACATCAAATGCGACTTCAATTATGACAACATCGATTATGACAACATCGATTATGATAACATCGAGTATGACGACATCGAGTATGATAACATCGATTATGACAACATCAAGTATGATAACATCGATTATGACAACATCGAGTATGATAACATCGATTATGACAACATCGAGTATGATAACATCGATTATGGCAACATCGATTATGACAACAGCGATTATGACAACAGCGATTATGACAAGTACGACACACGACATCTACGAAAGAAGATAGTACTGGTTCACAAGGTAAGGAACATTTCACTTTCAATAAGAGTATCATTCTTGTGAAGATTTTTTAAGATTGATTCTGAAAGAAATTCATGTTGTTTTTCTATGTTCAACTTTGAAAAGTTGACAATCTAATCCCTATATGTAATGATAATGCTACTATGGTTAGAAGGTGTAATGAATTCATGTAAGCGAAGAATAAACCATCGTTTGATCTTATTTTGACTAATTTTTATTCGATAAACTGAACAATTTTATGGTTTAACGCCGACCTTGTGAACAAGGCAACTTATATACACATTAATCAACTAAATATAAGACGGCTGGAAGATTTTTTTATCTCTGTATTTATTGATACAGTATGAGTGATTATCACGACAATTGATGTTAAATATTCACCGTATAAGAGACCAATTGTTTCACCGTACAATTGTCAAAACCAATTGATCATACTTGGTTTTTATTTTACCACATGTAGATAGTATACTCGATATTTTAAGTGGAATTTTAAACATTTTTCGTAAAGTCGTATTTTAAAAAGTTCCCTCATTTTTTTCATGGAAGTTATACCTTATTTAAGAACAGCTTTTTTACCTAAACATTTGTATAACCAAAATTCGAAGCATAAATAATTCAAAGTTTATACGAGTATTTATACGAGGGCTGTCCTGGAAGTTCGGGGACTTTGGTTGTAGCTATATACGACGGATATAAAGTAGGAAGAAACTGTATCATAGAAAACGTGAATGTTTTTCCTCATAAATACTTAAATATCATACACGCACAGTAAATATCAATAACACACATGAAGCAACAAAACCATCACTGACCGTCATCTGGAGCACGTTGTCGCGTTTCATAGTAAAAAGTGTACTTGTTGTGGCCGATAATGTTATCATGGGTGGCGATAATATTATCATTGAAGTCGATAAGTTTATCATGGGTGGTGATAATGTTATCATTGAAGTCGATAATTTTATCATGGAAATTGATAATGTTATCATGGGTGGCTATAACATTATTATTGAAGTCGATAATTTTATCATGGAAATTGATAATGTTTTCATGAGTGGCTATAATTTTATCATTGAAGTAGATAATGTTATCATGGGTGGTGATTATGTTATCATGGTAGTAAATAATGTTATCATGGAAGTCAATAATTCTGTCATGGAAGACGACAGTTTTATCATGGAAGACGAAAAATTTGTCAAGGATGTTTATATTATTATTGTAGAATGTATGTTGTCATGGAAATCGATAATGTTATCATGGAAGACAATCATATTATCATTAAAGTCGATAATGTTGTCATGAAAAGCGATAATATTATCATTGAAGTAGATAATTTTATCATGGAAATTGATAACGTTATCATGATTGGCTATAATACTATCATTGAAGTCGATAATTTTATCATGGAAATTGATAATGTTATCATGGGTGGCTATAATATTATCATTGAAGTAGATAATGTTATCAGGGTGGTGATAATGTTATCATGGTAGTATATAATGTTATCATGGAAGTCAATAATTCTGTCATGGAAGACGATAGTTTTATCATGGAAGACGAAAAATTTGTCAAGGATGTTTATATTATTATTGTAGAATATAAGTTGTCATGGAAATCGATAATGTTATGATGGAAGACAATCACATTATCATTGAAGTCGATAACGTTGTCATGAAAATCGATAATATTATCATTGAAGTCGATAATTTTATCGGGAAATTAGATAATGCTATTATCGTATTCGATGTTGCATTTTCTGAAATCGTTATTGTTGATGTCGCAGATCGTAATATCATTATAATTTTCGTTTTTGTTGTCGTAATGAAAGATTTTGTTTATTTCTGTTTGTTTTGCTGTAGTTTTATGTGTGGTTAGAGTTCGATAAAGAGCGGGACATTCAGTCAGGTATATACGTATTATACGTTTATAAATCGTCGTAATTGTCACTGTGTGATATAATTTACATCGCGGGCAATAAAACTGCACACAATAAGTTTTGCGCAATACGTTCTCAAGCCTATCTTTTGTCTGCTTATTGTTCACTCATTGTATGTCACTTTGTGTAGTACAAAAAAGTACAAACCCGGTTGTACAGCGTGACATTGATACTTGGCACAATTAGTTCATTGTACATGTAGTTTCCAGTTCATTAATTGGCGTTGAAACTTTCAATAAAATAACGAACCAAACTTCTATTCAATAGAAATTTCGTAACGATTTATTTCAACTTTTCGAACTGCAATGTTTGAGATTTTATCTGTTCGCAAAAAGATCAAATTTCATGTCATTTTGATATAATACGCACTTTGATATAATGGGAGCTTCTCTATCGACGAGTACTTAAATGATAATGCTTTATATGAGTGTCGACGTAACATGTGAAACAAGTTGTCACTGATTGGTAGAATTGTATGATAAACATGTGCACTTTAAGCTGATAATCCCTTTACCCGAATTTCAAAATAATCTTTCAGACGTCTTTTAGGGGTTAATGAACCCTGGATTATCTGTTATGTCAATGAGATAGAGTCGATGGCTGTCTGTATTTCGAACAACTGATGCATAAATAGCATTCAAATTTAGTGAATACATTTTACCACATGTGTTTCGCTTTCAAATTATTGACATGTTTCTGTAGAATATTTCAACCTTGATGTATAGAATGACATTAATAAAATCATTTATTATTGTAAAAATGGGGAAATATTGAACTTTCATACAAAAATTTATGTCCGATCACTAATTCTCATTGTTACTTAAAATTTATTTTATGAATATTTTGTAATTGTGTTTCATAAAATTACGACTAGATATATAATTGTCATAAGTAAAATTATTACCTACCAAATGTTTGAACTATCACGTAAAGAGATTTCTGGTTATCATTTTATAAAATTGCACGATTAATGTCATGCATTTTTAGCATTTTTGTCAGAAGAACGAAATTTCAATGTCATAATATATGAAAATAGACATGCCTACAATACAATATAATTATGAAGGTTTTTATGAGAAAATACATGTAGTTGGATTATATAGAAAAAAAGAAAAATTTAACCTACCCTGCCCCCGGAGTGGAATCCCTGTGAACATAGAGATCTCTTGATTTACGCCGATAAATTTCCCGGGTCACCGACGTCCGACGGTTATCTCTTGAAGCCGCCGCCGACATGCTGTCATTAAGATTCACCTCGAATGCAAACAAAAAAAAAATCACTTCTTTAGATTTCCAGATTAAAAGCTATCCTCACGTTTAAACAAAGTTTACGTACGACAGTAAGATCATTTCTGCTTAGCTTTCCGCCTTTATGAGGAAAAGTTACAACACACCATGGTTTAAATACTGCGACAATGTACACAACTGTTATTTTGTCTCAGTAGATGTATGCAAATTAGTCATATGGTAGTTATGAATATTCAAGTACTCATATACACAAATAACTTTCTAATGCGGGGGGCCTGCATGGCACAGTTTTAGCGCCAAGTTTTGGCCTACATTTAAATCTAGTAATTTATGTAAAATCAAGGATTACGGTGCTTTAATTTTCATGAAGATCTTCAATGATCATTTTTTTTGTTAAAGTTTTTATAAAGATTTCTTTCTAAATAATAAAGTTATGTATTTGAACGTGTTTTTAGAAATAATTTTGTGTTATTTAATACGCATTTTGTAACTGTGTTACACTAGGGGTCGTAATTTGAAGGGGGTATGCTCTACTTGTTTTGTAAACATTGGTGTTTATTTACTTTGAGCGTATTTTCGTCTAGGAAAACAAACTGTGCCCTTTAGTCGTTCAACCAGAAATGCGTGTGCAAGTTTTAAAGAGCCTGGCTTATAGGTTTATATCGTTTAAAGATTATGTTCTTATTTTACTCAAATTGAGGGAACGTTTATAAATTCTATCCGTTCTGCGCATTAAATTATTTATGTTTTGCATAGAAGATACATTCAGTATTATTTTATTGTCAACATAAAAACAAAAGTTTATTTGTAAAAAAAATATATCGCGTACGTTTTAATAAACAATCATACTCTGATAAAATATACAGTAAAACCTCAAATGGCAACCACCTCAATATAACGTACAACCATATTGTTATAACGACCGCTAATTATACAGACTTATAGACCGGCTTTCAATAACTCCCCTATAATTCAACTTGATAATGAGACCACCTTATCATTACGACCGATATTCCAAGTCCTGACGGTGGTCTTACTATCCAGGTTTATAATAAGAACTTACACTAAAAGAGGTCTATGAATTTTGATAACATAAATGTGTAATAATATGTAATTTCTGACATGCGTTGCTTTAGTTCCAGGTATATAAAATTACTAATGTGTATATATCTCCTTTGTTATATTAACGTAATTGAATCAAGTTGAGAACGCACAAACATATGTTTATATTATACAAGGACGATTCACCAGCTGTACATGAAGTTATGGACGTACAAACATGAAACTTAAGATAAAACAATTTTTGTCAAATGAAAATTACAATGAAATGTCTGTTAACACCTCAAACGTGCGATAACATGGGGCACTTTACAAACTGACCGTCAAGTTGGAAATACGTACGTACTATTTGAACAGTGGTCCATGTTCAAAAAAAGATGTATCACTGATACCATTTACCATATCCGCAACATAGTTCAACCATTTGCCTCATAAGCATATTTTGGATTCTTCAAAATTCAAAGCAAATAAACAAAACATCAATTTATTTACGAAATTTGGGTTATTTCTCTTTGACAGAGTGGAAAACATTGTGGCAAAAGGAAGTATTGCTCATTACAAGCATTGGCTGTTTTGCCACATTGTTTTCAAAAGTTGTCTGCTTCAGATGCGGGGAAATTCGGTATTATGAGGCAAAGAGTTAATGTAACGGTAGAAAATGCTACAACAGTGACATATTTACTCTGGTCTATTCTGTTCAGTTCATTCCGGTCTGATAATATACCGACTGATCTGGGATGCATTAGGCTAGGATAGGCTAGACCAGACTGGACAGTTTTATCGCAAAATATACGACCTTGATTTCAGACATAAATACATCTCTATCTGACGAGGATTTTTTGTTGACTCTGGTATTAAAACGAAACACAACAGAGGCACGTAGATGATTGTATGCGCTAATGTTAAGTTTTATACAGTAAAACCTCGATAATGAGACCGCCTTTATGACCCAAAAATCTGTCGTATTAATGAGATGGTCTCATTATCAAGTTGAATTATAGGGAAGTTATAGAAAGCCGGTCCGAAAATAAGTGGTCGTTATGACAAGGTGGTCGTAATATTGAGCTGGTAGCTGTGTGAGGTTTCACTGTACGTGTAACTGGTACACAGTCATTTTCGTGTATGTCTGTTATCAGATAAATCCAGATAAATGTTATATTCAATCAAAGGAACTTAATTTCAAGCCTACACTAAATTATGCTTGTTTCGCGTGATTGTCATGGCAGCGAAAAATAAACTGACCTACACAATTGAATGATTCCTGCTCAGACGCGTGTTTACTTTCTGTCTGATGTTATACATGCATATATCGAGAAAAACAGTTTTTCAACAATACTTCAGTCAAAAGTCTTTGAGAATTCCGACATAGTTTCAAGTCAAGACTTAAAGCATTGTTTGCTGAAAGCTTTGAATGGCGAGTGTATCTTTTTTATAATTTTATGTTAACTTTATTTAATCGAAAGATCTCCGGAGCATTTCTACCAGTCTGATCGCTACTTTCAGTTTGACAATTCATGAACAGTACATACCGGATATTAATGCATGCGCTTTGATACCGTAACTAAATCACATGCGAATAGAAACGTTCTGCAGTTATATGATATCCAGTTGTCAAATTATCTTAATGTCAAATCTAGTGTACATTCTACACGTTATGCACTATTTATACATTTAGTACATTCTATAATCATATTCTCTGAATATTGACCGAAATCACTAAAATCCATTTATGATTCTAAAAACAATATTCACTAAAATGTATGACATACAAATTGGTTCATATAAACATTTGCGAAAATATGGTCGTTTAAAATTTAATATCCTTAATATACAACATGATTTTATCGACGTCACTTATCAATGTTTGATATGGTTCTCCGATAATGTATATTTGTCTCTGGTTCATTGATTAATACAATGTCCAGGGCTTGTAATGACCCGGGCAATCGATATATGAAATTTTCTTTTACATGTATATATATCTTTGATAAATACATAACTCCGCTTGAGTATTTGTTTGGTTAATAATTTAGGAAAGAAAAACACGAGGAATGAGAGGTAGTCGATATTTTGAATAAAAAAATTCTATGTCAGCATATTCAGTCCGCAATGTTTGTTATTTTGTAAAAGGTCGTTGTTCCATAGTTTGGTTGAAAGTATTGACAAAATGCCGTAATTATTCTTACGACAATCTCCACGATTACCTAGTTCGTTTGTTTTGTTTGTTTTTAAGTGACATTGTCATTGGGATTTTACAATTTTCAGTTATGTACTGCGACCGGTATACATAAGAAGTTTCCCTGGCCTGTATACTAACCGGTACTAACTTACCCTTCCACAAAGAGCCAGTCACTTGGAGGAAAATCGACATTTTTGTCAAATTTTCATAGAATGGTATGACCTGCCGCGACCGGGATTTGAACCCGGATCCCCGGATTACAAGTCCAGCGCACTAACCACTGGACCACGGTCGCGGCCTCTATTACATACTAATCGGACTCCGGTTTGATTACCATGGACATTTCAAGTATAGCACTTGAATAAATCATTTTTTAAAGTTATACATGTATTTGTACGACCTTTGAACCATTTTGAAAGGTTATCATAATGAAGTAATAATATTGCAACACGTGATCATTTGGTATCAAGGCACAAGTCATTACATTCACCAAAGTAGACATATCCGTTCTGTAAACATGCATTAACAATTTTAAAGAAAATAGCTACAGATATGTTTAAATGATCAAAATTGACCGCGGAAATGGACAGGAATTAACATTTAGTACATTAGTGCGATTTTTTTATAAAAAATAAGAACTTGCCGTCACATTTCACAGGTTAACAATAGATATAGAAATTTTGAATGACAAGACTGTAAGAAGATATTTTAAACCAGCGTGATTATACTTGTACCTTGAGAACACTTGTAGTTTAGTGCACATGCAGAACTGTATTTTATCAATATATCACGAACCAATAGAGTGATATATCTCCACGTAAGGCCTAAAAAAGCTCGTTTCCGGTTACATGCCCCAAAAATATATGTCGGTAAGTATGGATTTTTTTATTTATTTTTGTTTTTGTGTTACATATATTAGCAAAACTGTATGTGAATGTGTGCACCATAATGTTGGTGAGTTGTGAACATTACAATATAGCACTACGATTTGGACGCCGTAAACTTATGAATGAGCAGGTAAAATATTGGGTCGGTCGGGTAACCGGAAACAAACATTTTTTTAAGCGTAAGTGGTTCGATTTTACAATACCTAGTTTTATGAATTGGTGTTGCAACGATTTATATTTATATTTCAATAACTCCTTATGGAACATTTTGACACTGATAATACTGTAAATAGATGCTATACTGATAGATAATGTTTTAATGTAAACTCTAGCATTTTCGAGGCCAAATGCGTTAAACAAATCAGTTTAAAGGAATGACACATGAATTCAAGTTGCCGGCTCCTTGTGGAAGGATAAGTTTGTACTGGTTATAATACAGCCCAGAAAAACTGGTCAGGTGAACCGACCTCCGTTTAGAACCGAAACATTGTGGAAAAACGGCGATAAACCCCGTGAAAAAAAAAGAATATTGAACCATATTTTACAGCATGAAAACCACAGGATAATGTAGATTTTATCAGGTCACACAATCATTAGCTCATGACACTCAGCAATTTCAATGAACTCATGGGGGGCATGAAATTAAGAGGCACTTTAAAATGTCACTAATGGAACATATTTTAAAACTGCATTTAAATGTCGACACTTACAGGATCAAGTTTTTAAATCAAAGTTCGTGACTAGACAGGTTGACTAGATTTCGCTTTTATTACAATTCACTTCAAACTCTGTGCGTAATTTTATTTCTTTATTTCTACTGAAGCAAGCCGTTGTTCAAGAAGCATATACGGATACGGTCTATATAATAAATACAAACTTCAAATGAAGAAAGCAAGTCTGAAAGACGAAATCTAACTAACAGAGACAAAATCTTAAAGAAGTAAAGAACAGGGTCCAAGGTTATTGAGATTAAGATCGGTCTCCATGCTCAAATCTCATATTTTGTCCTTTAATGTTTTTTCCACAACTTATCAGTGAAGGAACCATCCATATTTATTCTGCTAGCAGAAAATTCTTTTAAACATCAAACTGCAATATCTTTCAAACCAAAATTCCTTGAGAATGACATCGAGTTTTGAGATTGGAGACTGTTCTCAAGTTTTATATCCTCGGGGCATGTACCTCTTTAATTACGTTATCTATAACAACCTTCATTTCCATTGTATTGCAAAGTAGTCGACGGCTTCGTACTGCACTTTCCATGTCATACGCTTCAATGAAAATTTGACAAAAATGCCGATTTTCCTACGTATGTGGAGAAGTTGCCGGCTCCTTGTGGAAGGATAAGTTAGTACTGGTTAGTATACACTCCAAGAAAACTGGTTAGGTGAAATGTTCGCGGTGTATAACGGAAAAAAATGTTGAAAAACGGTGTTAAACCCCAGGGACAATAAGTCACATAACAACAAAAACAATCATCAGATCCTATGCATCAAGGCTCCACTGAAACGGTTCTATCCATTGTTCTGATGACAATCAATACTCCAATTTTGGGAAAGTTGAAATGTTTGGTATGTATTTTATTGAGAATCCGTTGCGTATCTGTATATATTTCTGAAATTTTTCTGTTACCTCTTGATCCGCAATCTTGCATTCTAATGACCGAAGTTAGCCAGACATAATGTTATTGATAAAGACAATAAAACAGTTTCGTGTATAAAAGAGCATTTATTAAAGATCATCAGGGACATTGCCTTGTATTAAAGATAACTTTGATATACGCCAGCAGACAAGAATCCTTGACCATTTTACGAGAAATGTTACACTATGTGTCTTTCGTCTCCCATCCTTGACTCTCATTTTATGTGGAGGAGTGGGTGGTTGCATATAGAATAAAAGCAACACGATCATACATTATTAATGTCAGTAAAAACAACATAGAATAACAATTTTTATTCAAGTTCATGATACACCGTATTTGAATCAATTATTTTACACACATCCTTTTGTTTAATCAGTTTGGGTAAATAACTCCTTTGGTTTAACTATTTCTGGAACACGTGGTTGTGTCCCTTTGTCAGATCTTTGAATATTCGCTATTTTCATAATCATCATTTAAAGATTATGTGGAGTAATATTGTCACTGGGGTTTAACGCCGTTTTTCAACAAATTTTCAGTTATATACGTCGACCGGTTCACCTAACCAGTTGACCTGGACTGTATTCTAACCAGTGCTAACCTACCCTTCCACAAGGAGCCGGCCATTCTCAACATATGGAGGAAAATCGACATATTTGTCAAATTTTCATAGAAGGGCATGACCTGCCGCGACCGGGAATTCGAATTGCAAGTCCAGCGCATTAACCACTGGACCAATATTATACATTTTACAAATAAGCTACAATAACAGTTTTGTATATGGACATAGCTTTTAATTCTGTCTTCTGAAGTAGTCACTTTTTACCTTGTTGGATGACTAGTAGTGCTTTTTCAGGTTCACTCATTCAAGAACTAAGTGAAAAGGATATCTATACTCAAACTATATCATCAAACTGAAAACATAAAATACAAAAAGCACATGGGTGCAATTTACCAATTTACCACATGTCAATATATTTTGATGTGCGCATTTTACTTGTATTCTATCATGTTAATGACTCTAATCAACTACCTTTCAGTTATGTACAATCAACAGAAGACACAATTACAGACGCTAACTTGTTTTCACATTCTATGAGTCATAGCCTACTGTTACAAATTATGGGAAAACATTGATAAGAGACAAATGACTTTGAATGAATCATCTTCAGTTACATCGTCATAGAAACCTCTCTCACTTGTCCCGACCCTGGCTGTTGGTGCGACGCTAACAAAAAAAAACAGCACAGTATTCTAAGAACTGTTTCGAAAGAACATGCAAAAGTTAAAATATTACTGTAGTGTCTTTTTGTGAGCGGCTATTATTTATATATGCAACATTATTTTGTGCATCCCGAAAAAAATCGTTCTGCGCTCAAAACTATTAAGTCATTCCCTGTTCCTTTAACTTTGCTACAGACCGTTCCAAGGCGGTACCATCCGCGAGACTGCGTTTTGTCCTCCATTTTGTAATGTCCTGTATGTTGAGTGGATTTGGCATTGGGGAATGTGAGGAAGGTAGTATTTTGAGAGAAGGTGGGGTGTTTTTTTTTCTGCTTGTTTTCTAAGATTTTTTTCCGTGTCTGCTTATACATTCTAAACTTTTCAGTGACCTCTTGCTCCAATATCTCATAGACTAATGAAAAGGCTAACCAGACATGTTATTTAAATAGGTCTAGTGTTGGCAAAATCAGTCTTATCATTTTACGAGTGCGTAACAACACGTGCATAATTAAACCATCTGACACAATGACTCGCATTAAGGATAAAATTTTATTATAAATGCCAACGGGCAAGAAATAACCCAAGCTCCATCTTAAACAAAACGTGCTGTAATGCCATCTAAATCAGTGGCCTAACCTCAACCTAATTTGTTTAAATGTTTTAAAACATTGTATTTAGTAGCATGAACAACTATTTGGTGAATGCTCTTTTTCTGTGAAAGTCGCCAACAGGAGTGATTATTCGCATACATTTTATTGCAACAAATGCTCAATCTGGGATGGATGGCAATATTTGATTATTCTGCACCTTCAAGGCCAGCTTTCTGAGTCCGATTTATGCACGACTGCTCAAATTTGCTCCATTCGTCTTTAAGAACCTTTTTCAGACCAGTCACGGTAAAGATCTTACGTTTTGTTCCCTACGTTTCAGAATGTCATAAATACCAAAGTCCATGGGAGCTGCCTCTGGAGTTTTTGGCATACATTCCGTGGGAGTTATATACTTGACTTTGCACAGACATATTATGCTCTATCTGCTTTACTTGTTTCACAGCGTTTCTGTTGAACATTTTTTGCTTCAAAAGACCTTAAAAATGCCCCCAACAAAATAATTTATTTTTGGTCGAGCCCTATTTAATTTTGAGTTCAAATGTGTTGAGTGTGTATACGACACACTAACTTACATTTATTAATCGCCTTGCACAAGCTTTTCTAAGCTGAAAGATACTATGCGATGGCTGATGTCTGATCTCCGAGCCAGCTAAATGTACATTCTTGATATTAATAACTGTCACCTCTGTTGCTGTTAAAATTAATATTTACCGCGATTTTCTCAATTTGTCATATTAATTTGTTTGAACATACTTAAAATAAGCAACCGATGATTTCAATGGTCATTATAATTGCTAGGCAACACTCTGGCGAATCTATCAGAACAGCTGTTTTATCCTAGGATAATGTGCATGCTGATTTTGTTTACACTGACAATAATACAATATATTTGCTTTGCCTCTCCATTCAAATGGTCAATATGGTGAAAAAAATACCGTAAAAATGAATGAAATACAATGTTACAAATAAGCTTATCCAATAAATGTTTTTATTAAATTTGTTTTTTTTTAATTTTAGCTTTGTATATATTCATTTGTATCGTTTATTAATATAAGCTGAATATATCAAATGACTAATAAAGCCTTATTAAACATAAAATTGAGCATTTCAGCAACAGAAAATAGTTAAGAAAATAAACATTAATACTTTCAGCAAATTATTACATTATGCTAAGCAATAATATAAGTAAATATGATTTTATTGGATTTTATAAAAGTGGTTATTGTTTACACTATTGAAAAAAAAATCCATCAGTCGAAGATTTAAGATAACAAGAAAAGTAATAAAACATGAGCGTATTATTATATTAAAAATATTTGTACGAGAGGGGATCCAGGATAAACTGATTGTCTCTTTAATTTTTTATATGTTATATCGTTGCCATGAAATTTTGTATAAATTCACACCAATCCCAACCAAATCTTCAACGACCCAGAGAAATTTATGTTTATTCGACGCTATGGCAACCTAATGATGTGATAACCAGGCTGGTGTCTCTTCAAGCGTACATTAGTTTACTAGTTTTATTAAGTTTTTTTATTTCTACTAGAGATATTTTGGCGCTAATAAGCCCGTTCATGACAGGACGTACATGACGTCATATTAGAAATGACTACGTCATTTATATTATCGTTAGTAAACACCAATATTTAATACGTGTTACTATCTGGCGCCGATCATAGCTACAATAGTAAGAATAAGAAAACAAAATTAATATTTGATTTAAATTAGTGATAAGCGTATGCGTAATAATACGAAATGCATTTCTCATTAATATTAATTAATGCTTTGACGATGTTTTCTGAACATAAACCCTGTATGAAGCATGACATTATAATTATATCATAATATTTTTTTCATTACATATATATGTGAAAGCGAGGTCAGTATAAAGTAGAACATGGTACTAGAGGTTTTTTCTACTATGGTCATTTGGCGACTTTTCCACCGTAACGGAGTAGGAAATCTCCAGGCATACATCTGTGTTGAAACATCGACCTTTCGTAAGCCAGCTGGACAACTTCCTCATAGGCGAAATTTGGTCCTGGGTAGGATTCGAAATTGCAGTGGCGAAGGAGCTACTGTTCACTAGACAGAGACTATAATAACCCAACCACTGAGGCCCCTTGTAGAGGAATACGGGATTATGGAAAATAATTGTAGTGAATCGGCATAACTGGCTGATTCACTCAACCGGGTGTTGATGTGTGATCCGGGTAGATCTCGGGAAAAGAAACGCTTGACGGGATCTGGCGCGAATGATCATTCGGATGCCTGACGCGAGCGAGTGAACACGACCGCAACAGTTAGAAGCTATAATTCTACAAGTAGGTAAATATAAACTTCGGAGGCCCAAGTAAGCATAATAGATAATTACTTTATAATTTTACCAGATATATACCCATAATTCACAATATTCATAATTCAGTATATCCGTTCAACGAAATTTCGTTGTATATTTTTGGATATAAAGAACTTTATTTCTATGGACATACAAATACAAATGTGTAATGCTACTGTTACGCCTCACGTTCCAGTATTATGTACACGGCTCTTGTCATGATATCAGAGATGATACATATTTTAAAACATTTCGTAGTAAGTTTGATAGAAATGGAATATTGTTAAATATTTTGTTCTTTGCAAACCAAGACTGGATTGTGTTTTGCATGTGCTAAAGTAGAGGGAGCGGTCATTTTATTACCTTATCACAATACTCGTTGTAATACAAAAAATATATGACAAGAGAATGATTCATAGAAACAACGCGTACAAAAATTCCACCTGCTCCAAAACAAAGATGCAGGGTGTTTAATTTAATTTGGTGAGCCCAACCTCACACTTATCCCCGGGATGACAAAAAAAATAGAATTTCATAAATAAATAATCAAAAAAAGTATGAGAATAAAAGACAGAAAATATTAGTTATATTTTGTTGTATAAATTGACCAACTTGTAGATTCATATTTAAGTTGGGGCCGTATAAGTGTCTAATAATGCTAACCATTTGAAAAATAAATTCTTATGTTCAAGAGATGTACTCAGTTTAATGTTTTGGGAATCTTTTTCGGTGTATTGTCCCGCTTGTTCGTTTGTGTCTATTCATTATGTCGCTGTGTTTAGATCTCCATCGCGCTGTTCGGAAACTTCCGTCTTTCTATCATTTACGTATTGCCATCCTAGTAATACATGTATTAGTTCGCTTCTGTAAAATGTGTTTAGCTACTTGCTTGATGACCAAATTTGACTTGACACTAAATTAAAATGGACTCTTATTGGTTGCCATACTTTATTAAACTTGATGATAACTTGAAACACAATATGAATACCTTTGATCTATGCATTGCATGGAAACGATCATTATATATAATATAACGTCAGTCAATTTATATCAATGACTACTAATGCAATTGAATTACAAATGACAAGCCAGAATGTCGTCCAGCTGGATGAAGATGGAACACCACTGTACGGTAAGTAGTCTTCAACGCAAACAGAGAACGGAAATTCTAGCCGACGTTGTTGATAGTATGATTCGTCAAAAATGAATTCATTTAAACCAAGTGTTCTATTAGTTGCCAGAATACGTATCTCTCCTGGACTAAACTCTATTTCCTCTTCAGGTAAGCGAACCTGAAAAATAATGTGACATAGGAAAAGAAATTTTGTTTCAAACTGACTATCATTATGGCAGTCCAGCCTACCCCAATTTTCTCGGTTTGTAAAATACAAGACATTGGTTATGTGTTAAGAGTTAAAACCTGGTGAGACACATGCAACAAAATATCACAATAATATTGTGATGTACAAGACCATTTGTTTTCCAACAAGAAATATTTTCTCATTCTCAAAACCCTGAAGAGGAAGACATCTATCTACTGAACTAAATGGACATGCTTCCTCTGAAAAGAATATTTGAAAATTCTAGTGCTAAGATGTAATCTATAATGATACAACTACTGAAAATACCAAGAATGATACATATGAGGTTAGTTTAGCTTTAATACCACATTAGCAAATAGCCAGCACCAAATTGTTAACGATCGTGATTAACAGGAATTGTTGGGGAATTAAACTAAATATTTCCATGAAGACATGCGATATTAGACTGGATAGAACCTTGAATTTGTATTGAATATTTTCGTGTAAGTATTGCAAATGCATTGATTTTCATTCAATCATGTTAATGTCGGGAGAGTGAAATTTCTTAATAGATTGTCAGCCACAAATGCAACCTTACAGATGAACTAGAATTCATATGTTTGTTTTTATGTGACATTGTCACTAGGGTTTAACGCCGTTTTTCAACAATTTTCAGTTATATATGGCGACCAGTTCACCCAACCAGTTTTCCTGGACTGTATACAAACCAGTACTAACTTACTCTTCCATAAGGAGCCGGCAACTTCTCCAAATATGGAGGAAATCGACATTTTAGTCAAATTTTCATAGAATGGTATGACCTGCCGCGACCGGAATTCGAACCCCGATCTCCGGGTTACAAGCCCAGCGCAATAACCACTTGACCACGGCCACGGCTCTAGAATTTATAGCAATTTATAATGAGACAGTACGAATATCGTGGTAAAATCTATATTATTTCACAACAATTTTTAAAAACAATTAAAAAAGGATATAATAACACAATTCTTTCGCATATAATCAGATAAATATTCATATTTGTTTTTGGATGCTTCTCAAGATACGCATCGAACAATTTCCGTGCAAACTTGGAAACGAATAGAAACTATTCCGAGTATAATAATGCAATAATACAGTATCAATGTTGCATTATTAACTTTTCAAATATAACTTGAATTTTTTCAGATAAATTAACTAATATGATCGACAAAATGAGTCATTTTGTGACTTCTGTTTTGGCATTGTGATTCAAAATCATTCTCAGGATTTTACGTAATGAAACAGAAGTTTATAAAACTATAAAAAAAGTATTTTCCAAATAGAAATTTATAGATAAGTTTTACAAATAATTACGAACCAGAAGAATTATAACAAACCTGATTGCAGAAAAAGTTCTTCCTGAATGGCAAAAAGTGTTCAACCAGTGCGATGGAGATCGTATAAAAATTATCAACAATTCTATCGTATAACTTTGGTCTAGGATCCTCAGTTATTTTTTTGTTCGTTGTTCTTGTATGGAGGAATCGATGTCCATCTTGTATGTAGCCAAAATGCTTGTCCAGAGTAGCTTCAAATAAATATGATACGTTCTGTATTGTTACTTTCCATGGCCTACCGAAACAACTTTTCAAAATCGGATAGACGTATGATGGAGAAAACCCAACGTTTCCTTTTAATTTCTTCTGAATTATAACGATAAATGACTTCACGTGCGTTAGACTTGCGTTTTCATAATAAACACTCATCATCGAAATACCAGGGCATGATGGTTTCATCCATAAGTTTGGAGTTTTCTGATGCTGTAAAGGCAGGATCTTTAGCGTACTTACAGGAAGTGACGTCTGATCGCCTGCTGATAACTTTAATTGCATCACTATTTCATTCAAATACCATCGCTTAAATATGTATTTGCAGCCATTTTTGTGACGAATCAATCCTTCTGGGCATAATACAGGTAAACAACGACCCTGCAATGTGTAATGCATTATTTCAATACACCTCATTATGATGTTAAAGTGTGTTGCTACCCCGCGTCTTTTCCATATTTATATTTTCAAATTCACAGAAATCAATAGCAATTGATATAAAATTGTACAGAAAATAAAACACCCGAAATAACGAATTGTTTTATATATCTCGTTTTCATGTAAAATTAAAAACAGAAATATTTTATATTCGATTAATGAATTATCACCGATAAGACAAAAAAATCTAGTCAGATTTTCTAAACCTTTAAAACATCTATCAGCGCCCAGGGCGACGGAATATTTTTCAAGTAATAATTTTATAAAAGTTTCGAGCGTCTAAAATCGCCGCCGATATTTGCATCTTCCGATTGTGTCGTTTTAACAATTTGAAATAATTATACAGCCGCGTAATTAATAGTAGGGAACGTTCAGACCAACTGACGTGGACACTTTATCCTTTATACTCGTATGCTACAAATCTTGAGGTTAACATTGAGAGTAAGTGAAATTAATGGTTAGCATTATTTCTATTTTTTATTCATCAAAAGAGTATTGGGATGCAAACAGCGTGAGAGGAACAGCTTGACATACTAATAAGAATCACATAAACGCACCTTACAATATTGTCTATGGTATCATTAAATTGTTGTAGAATCTCAGAGAAAAATATTGTTAAACTTTCATGACGCATATTGAGGATTGAACGAATGACTCCTGAATATGGTTCATGATGTCTTTAAATATGTTATTTCTCTGTATCACATTAATATTAAATTATACAACGTGTACATTACCGTTTGAAGTGATTTCATACTTCCAGACTTGCATTGTTCCCCTGAAGAATCCTCAAAGGCTGTTTGTAAAACATTTTTTGCATCTAAGACATCCAAAACATTGCTATCAATTAGCATAGTTAAGGTTCCATCTGGATTTGTCCAAGGTAAGACAATAGGGCATTGAGGCACGGTCGTTGTCTGCACAGATGATATATTACACAAATAGCAAACGATATTTTTGTAATAACCTCCATCAGCAGAAAATGCAGAGTTTAAGTTAGCACATGTCTGTGTGTAAAGAAGACCATATCCATTGCAATCCGACGGTAAATATGATCGGTGGCAAGCTTTAGGGGCTGGAAACTTGTCAGACTTTGGAGGTCGAAATTCAATCGCACTATAATCATTACTAATGTAACGATCTAGCATCCAATTTACTGATAAATGTAAAGTAACACCTCTTGTGGGTAAAACATAGTCCCATGGTTGGTAGTCATACACGTTGTTGCATTCAGCACATTTAGCATTGACATAAACACCATTGTTCGACGAGACAGGAGCTAGAATATTTGAATCATTTTCATCATGGAGTTCACAAGCATTTGAATTTACTTGCTGCTGGTTTGTTGGTTTTGTTTTGCAAGAGGTGATCATGTAGTAACTTTGTTGTAAGCCCATCCTTGTCGTCGAAAGTTCCACGCAAGACATTCTTCCATTCTCCACCAATCTGTATTTATCTAAGTAATCAAAACAACAATTCTGCGTAAGTCCACAATCATCATCACAGCTGCAAGATTGACAACATGAAGTATACTCACTAGGGGGTTTTTGTGTTGCTTTACGATGGCAAATATCTGCATATGGACACAATTTATATACTTCTTGTGGAATTTCATATTCACCCAACGTCGAGTTGTTCCCAAATACGAAACCCTTTAGTAGCAAAAATGACAAAAGATATAGCAGCAAATAACGCATCGTGAATATACAGTACAGTGTCCTCAGTTATATGTCCATGATGCTTATCATGGGAAGGAGTCTTTATAACTAGTGTAAGTGTGTGAAAATACTACATATATAGGCGATATCATATATAAGCCTCGTTTTTATCTTTTTAAGATAACGTGCTTAATAAATCCAATAAATAATGTCCACTCTTGAAAGATCCTATTTATGACATGACAACACCAACAGCTGATTTCAATTAAACTATTGCCTTGATTGTGTGTATACAAGTAACGGATGATATGTTATTAAATTAAAACTGACGCATAAAATGCGAACCGGACATTTTCAGTTTTATGCTCACCATAATAAATGCATTAAAATCAATCAAATTACACAAAATATTCACTTTAGTTATATAATCTTTTTATAAGGGAAAATATAACTATATTCAACTAAAATTCAAGAATTTATTACGTCCACTTGTCATTACTCATAAAATGAACACTTGTGGTCACAAAACGTTGCGAGATTCACAAGTTTCTTCTAAATTTACATGCAGGCCACCAGGATGCACATAAATATGGGTATACAAATGTATTGATTTCTTTATTATGACATGCAATGAACCGTGAATGAAATAACATTACATAGAAATATGTAATTCATAAACAAACACATGTAATTTCAGTATTCATGTAAAACAAGTATATATCCGCAATATTCACAGTCACAGATTTAACTTCAATGAGACAGGCAAACGTTGCCATTTCACAACTTTTCGGGAGCAAAAATGAAATCGTAATACGAAATTTAAGTATATTTATTTCTAAAGTTTTCCAAATACACGATTTCATACAAATTACGCCAACATACTTGTTACATCGACGTTTTATCCTTCATCTTCTCCAAATTAAACCTTAAGAGGAAATCTTACGTTATTAGAAGCCGGCTACAAATCTTTTTTACCTCACATGATATTGTATAACTAATTAATCAAAATTATTTTCATGCTTTCTATGAGCGTCTAGTTTCAATTTATGAAATATTTGTGAGGTTTCAATCTGATTTATTATACAACTACAAATATTTTATAGCGTAAGTAAAAAATACATGATACATTATGCACAAATATATATGCATAATCTCTCGAGGCAAGTAGTGCACGTACATGCATGATATATTTGATGTATGAAGCGTATAGTTCTTAAACTTGTTTTATTATTAACACATGGCTATGTTGACCAAATCTACATATCCAACATTCATTACTAGGTTTTTTTTCTTGCTGTTAAAGGGGATCGTGCTGCCACAAAATATTTCTATTCCTGTGTATGTCAAACATCTATCGAATAACATTTATCCAACTCCAGGTTTATCAAACTCCAGGTTTATAAATCTGTTATTAAATAATTGGGCTGCTACAGTATAAACAGCCGTTTCGACCGCAATGCATTTCAAAGTTTATTTTCTTTTTATGGACTTATTGCCACTGGGGTTTAACGCCGTTCTTCAACAATTTTTCAGTTATGTACGGCGACCAGTTCACCTAACCTGTTTTCCTATACTAACCAGCACTGACTTACCCTTCCACAAGGAGCCGGCAACTTCTCCACATGTGGAGGAAAAAGACGTTTTTGTCAAATTTTCATAGAAGGGTATGACCTGCTGCGACCGGGATTCGAACCCGGATTTCCGGGTTACAAGTCCAGCGCACTAACCACTGGACCACGACTGCGACTCTGCATTTTAAAGTAACAGCATACTTAGACACATAAGCTATTGTAACGAATATTGAACATGCTTCAGTAAATAACTAGATCATGTTTTCTTCGAGTTCTATTTATTTAACACGTGAACAGCTAGCAGATATCAACTAAAAACCTACGATAAAATTCATCAATTATATTTATATATAAACTCCGGCATTAAAGTACAACGTATGCAATACATCTTCTGGAAAAAAATGATACAGTTATAATGATACAGTGAACTCGCTAGGCATACACTAAACCACTCCCCCGGAAAATACTTCACCGCTAAAATTGTATTCTGAAGCATATTATTTAATATTTACGTTGTTTAAAGTATATATTGTCGTTCTATACATAAATTCCAACGATATCTCGGAACGGTTTTGTCTAGGTGCTTGTTGATGGTCTCATTCTGTGATAAAATAAATATATGAAGTAACGTTTCTTGAAAGCAGTGAAACATCCCCGGTGTTTTATAATTTTGTGTTGTGTGAATTCGGTGCGCATTTACATTATGTAATTATTTTGAATTGGGGGTATATTTTTTTCAATTTTACTATACAATCGTTACTGCAGCATGTAGTACTGCGCCCTATGATTTGTTCCGTCATAATCATAGATGCAAAACGTATATCATTCTATGACAACGCTGAAAAAGGACAATTTAAGAATTATCGCCCCAAACCAATTCGTTTAACAAAAAAGGTTTAACGCCTGTTGACACATCTTAAGTTGAGTAGGGGTGCAAAAGTAATCCATCCTGTTAGAAGGATAAATACCACAAACATATCGTTATGCACTTCATGAAACAAACATCGATATGAAACAAAAATACACGTTTTAAAGAAAAAAGCACCCACATATAAAAGTGCAAAGCTTTTAAATTGTGACGGTGTATGATGAAACGTTTACTAAACTTAATCAGGTTTGTCAGGAAGAGGAGAATTATATAAGGAAAATAATATAACCCACTGTATTCATCAGTTCATGTGTGTTATCAAGTGGATTTACTAACCTTTTGTCAAAATATTTATACAAAAAAATTAGACGACTTAAACTTGGTATTATATCAGGTTTGTTACTTTTAAACGATTTCATCAACGAGAAACATCTTTAAACATTTCAAATTCATTCGAAAAAAAAACTAAATCTGTTTTTTTTTCACCTCATACAAATTTTTGAATGTACCAATAATAAATTCAAAAATGTCTAGAAATGTTTTCGTTGATTTGTTCTCAGTGAACGCATTTCACCATCGCTGTTTGAATTATTGAATGTCTTAATCCATTTTTTTACCATTTTATTAACGAAGTGTTTTAATTCTAAATGTCTGACATCAGTCACATTATACAAATTATTATTTTCACAATGATCATCTATCTTTACGCTTTGCAAATACGTAATTATGCTGTTGGCTTTTTGTTTAATTTTGCCAATACTATTTTAAAGTGTGTCGTGATATTACTAGTATTATGTATTCAAACCCAAAAAAATGTGCATAAGGTTTAGGTTCATTTTGTGAAATTTTCTTGACAGATAGTTCTTCGTGTTTGGAACCATTTTAGCGAATCCAATCGCGTACAAAATGACAAATTTATTTCGGCGTTGTGTCTGTAGACAACGTATTAATCATATAAAAGTGGTAGGTGTCAAAATGAAAAATACGCAAACTGGGCCTATGGAATTTACATGTGATTACATTGCAATATTTTACTCTTTTCATGACTTACATCATTAATATCGAGTATGACCCCGGCTTGTATTACCTGTAAAACACGTTTCTCGATGTAACGTTGCACGACGCGTGGACCAATGTTGTTCCATTCCACCCGTAGAACATCTGTTAAATTCTGAAAATTATTGACCACATGCCTGGACCTTACACTACAAAGCAGGTCCCATATATGCTCTATTGGGTTCAGTCTGGTGAAAGGGCAGGCCATGGCAAGATGGTAACGCCGTTTGCATTCAGATACTGGTATTGTCGAGTAAGTAAGTCGTGCGGTGTACGGGTGGACGTTGCCTTGTCAGTGTGGCAGGAGCATGCTGGTGAATAAATGGAACAGCTTCTGGTCTCTAAACTTGATTCATGTACTCAGCTGCGCTGAGATTGACATTCACGATGACCAGATCAGTTTTCCAGTCTCCCATGATCCCACCAAATGCCATAACATTACTCCCGTAAAACCTGTTTCTCTCTATTCCACAAGCGTTAGCATATCTCTCCCCTCTTCTCCGGAATGCCCTCACTCTTGCATCAGGATAGCTTAGATTAAATCTTGATTCGTCAGAAAAGGCGACTCCATTCCACTGACGCCTTTGCTAACGTAAAAGTTTGTTGCCGTGCGTACGTCATTCGGGCATCGTGATGACGTCGTGTGAACACGTTTCTAACGTAGGCTCGCGTAGGTCTTATGAGTCGGATACAACGACGCAGACGTGTCAGAACGGTGTCCCTACTCAGACATTAGGCCTACTGACGTCAGCTACGCGAGACCTGCCAGTACGATGTCCCAGATACCTGAAACCTTGAATGAAGATTATTTACAGTATTTCTGTGGCAGCATAGACTGAATTCCCTCTCTTAAGCATCACCAAAGCTTCAAATACGTTGACGTTCAGAAAGTCACAGCATTGCAAGTTTTGAAGCAAATTAAAATGTTTTGTGTTTTTCTTTCTCTTTAGATTTGGGAGAAAGTATGAAGATAATTTTGATCGATTTCACATTAATCCAGACAGTGCACGGGCAAATCGCGCAAATTTCTTTAAGCAAACAGTGGCTGGATGTACCCATCAAACATGTACACACATCCGTGTATCACATTCATCCCAAATATAACAATAGTTATGTGGAAAAGAAACATACACAGTTTCTTATGCGTTTGAGTATACTTGTGTAATTTTTGTTATATCTGTAAAACGGTTACGTTATAGTAAGTAATGTTACATACTCCTTATTTAATCCATATATGGAGACGTTGTCAGCTCCTTATGGAAAGGTATGTTAGAACTGGTTAGTATATGGTCCAGGAAAACTGGCAAGATGAACCGGCCGCCGTATGTAACTGAAAAATTGTTGAAAAACGGCGTTAAACCCAGTGCTTGTCATATACTTCCCTAATATTTAGCCAAGAGTAAGTATTGTCTTTACACTGTCCAATCCAAAAATAACTATTATTTCTATCTGGAACTAAAGGTCGACCAAATACAGTTATGAAATTGCTCGAAATATTTTTTTCATTTTGAAGTTCAGCCACTTCCGAACTTAAACCTATTGACAGTTCTATTAAATTATTCGTGAGAAATATTTCATATACTAACATTCGTGTTGTTCCTAGGACAGTTCATTAGTTTTTAACAACTGGTCTGTTATATTTACCTTGGTGTTAAAGTCCTTGATGATCGTCTCCAGATTCATTAGTACATATTTATGCCAAACCCCCGACCTCTAGTCACATTTTTGAATTTCATAGATCTTTTATTTATATGTAATCACGACTCTTCGGTTAATTTTTAAATATTTATGTAAAAAGCATCGAATGTTTCTTCTTGCGATAATATCCTTTTGAAACCAAAACTATGAAATCGTCATCTGTTTTTTTTATATTCATAACTTTTTTACCCGCATTCTTTTCAACCAATCTATGTTTGGCTGTAGAGGTTATAGATGTCAATTCGTAAATTACCATACTGTCCGTCTGTAGAAAGTTTGCCCGGATTTTTGTCGTCGTTTTGTTGTATCCCCATTTTTACATATTTCACCTGATCAAGAATATTGTTTTAACACCCCCCTGTCAGTAAATTGTCTACATTTTTCATATGCTTTTTGTAGTTGTCTGTGCAAGTATGTTGTATATATTATCCTTTTTCCCGACTGAACTTGGCACTAAATACATTTACGCCCGCTGTTGTGAGGTCTTCTAAATCCACTACTTGCTTTCTAGACCTATCCTAGAACGGAAAGACTTGAAGACTTGATGTGGTGTGTGATAGATATTATCATTTAATAATCCGAGATCAACTCTAAATTTTGTTCTAGTATGGTTGGGGAGATTCGGAACTTTCTATCGATTCGTTCCTGCGACTCAATCTTCTTCATCAGGTGTTTCCTCTTGCGGTTTTTGTTGTTGTTCTGCTTCTTTTATTAACTGCTTTGGAAGTAATGCTCATTGCTTTCTAATACCATATATTATTTTGAAAGTATATTTTTGGCGTTCTGTTTTCTCTGTAACTGACTTTAAGAAATTCGTACATTTTAAGGCTTGTAGGCTTTTTTACGAGAATATTATCTTACCGCATACCATGTTTTGGAATGTTTATGTAACTAAAACTTAAAGGAGACTATTTTTAAATCGCCTCAATGACAATTTTCGGCAGGAAATTATTATACAAGAAATCTCATTGGCGATTCACACAAAAAGCAGTCTTATGTGACCTGTTAATGGAGTAAAAATCTGGTTTTGATTTGAGAATAACTGGCATAAGATAAAAAAACTACAGCTGTAGACTTGGCCGGTAAATGATTCAAGTGCTCGAGAAATAAAAAAATTAACGTAATTTATATTTAAATAAATCATCTATTTGCATAATGTTCTTCTAAATACACATTAGTAAATAATGACATGACGTTTATAATGTTTTGAAAAATATGTAAAGACTGCTAATATAAATCGCATTTCATTTTAGATAAGATGTGCATTCTCTTTGTGTATCTCAACAAAACGTACACTGAGGGTAGCTACAGACTAATCCTTGCTTGTAACAGAGATGAGTTTTGGCAGCGACCAACAGATACGGTGGATTTTAGGGATAATAGTTGTTGGCTCGGCGGTATTTAGTATACATGTATAGTTTAAACCATTTTGGTACAACGTAGTGACATTAGTATTATCATGCTACTTGCTTTACATTGTATTACAGACAAACCTGAAAATCATTTATTGAATTCCATTATGTGTATTTTGTTCTTATCCATTTCCAGTTGTAAACTATTAACTTGATGATCATTGTATACCATTGTATAGTTTTCTTTCATTCAAAATAGCCAATGGCTACTTAGTATCAACCATTTATTTTTTCACTTATAGGTGTTGACCTTGTTCCAGGTCGAGAGGGTGGTACCTGGCTCGGTATATCTACCACTGGTAAAGTAGCTGTACTTCTTAATATACTCAGTCCACATAAGTCAGGAGCCAAAGGAAGAGGTATTTTACAAATATATTATATACACAATACATTTAAGTGCAATAAATGCATATAATATTAATTAACATGTAATAAATGGATTCAACAAATTCTATATAAACATGAATAGATAAGAATAATAAACGAGAGGTTAATATTGGTTTTCGTCCGATCTAGAGTGGCATTATGCCTTGTTGAAAGGTGGCACCCCTTCGAGGTTTCAATTAGTACAAAATTAATGGGGGGATAAAAGTAGCGTTGTCGGGAGGTAAGCTTTGAACGGAAGTGGTTCTGAAAGAGATTTGACAGTATACTTTATACGTAATTCGTATGTGATTGACATTTCAAGTCAGTTCGAAAAGTGCAAAACAGTTGATATTTTACCAGACCGGATGCAATATGTAATATACATGTGTGACATTATCTACTATATTAGGTTCACTAGTGAGGGAATATCTGACACAGGATGTATGTTCTGAACGGTATCAGCACATGGTTTCTGCAACATCTACTCTGTATAATCCGTTCCATTTACTTCTGTTTGATCTCAGGTATACGAACATTGTTTTTTTTATGAATTGTCATTATCATTCTGATTGCAAGTAGCATAGTTTAACAAATCTGTTGCATGATTTAACAAAAGTCACGATATGAATATCGTTTATAAACACATCGCTGCACCTTATGGGCACATTAATAAGGTTTTGTAATATACGCAAATTGTATCCATGTAGTTTTCGTAATGAGTTTACAGTCTAGCCGAAAATGAAGTTTGCTTTGTCATTATAGTAATAAAATTTAATGCTTAATAAGTTTCACATTCCCGAAAACACATTGATGATTATTAGTTTCTTCGTTTAAAAAAGAATAGCAAACAAGAATAGCAAGTACATATGAACTGTGTGCGATCTTAAAGATCATTCTCTTCGAAAAATATAAAATTGGTTAACTGTCGCAAAATTAATTGTTCATAAGCATTTGTAAGTATGGATGCCACGATAAAACTCTAAAAATACATTTAAAGGACTAGAAAACGCAGATTTGTAACACGGTAGCTAATTTCCGAAAAGAAAATAGCGAGAGTTGTTTCCCTTGATTTGTGCCGGCATAGTTGTTACGGCATGTATACACATTTATAGGTGTGTGTATATATATATTTATTTATTTATATAACTTAAGTGCCTTAATGCATAAAATATCTGTGCGAACAATATAGGGATGGTAAGGAGCTTCGTAAGTACAAATTAGTATCAATCCATATATACATACAACCTGGCATCGCTTGCGTAATATTGACCTAAATTATGTTTAATTAAATGTATCTATTCCGAAGTCAGTTATGTTTCATATAGATTTATGATTTATAGAACTACAGTATATCTAAGTTGGCAGTATAGTAAACTATTATTAATGCTGTAAGACATTGTAAACGAGTATTATTGTTTCGGTATTTCATTGATATAATTAATAAAGAAATTCCATTTCAACTTGAACTTTTATTCAAACCTGTACATTAGGAGATCAAGTTTCAGCGGTTTATAGATTCAACAGTTACAACACAATTGTATACATGAGTAAACCCACTACAAATAAGGTGACAATCTTTATTTTTAAAAAAAAACACAAAACCTATCATGTTATAAGCAAGTAATTAACTGACTGTCAGAACTTTATCATCTCGTGTAATGAACGATTATTCGATTGATATATGCATCCCATTTAATTTTGACAACCAATCAAAATTGTTAATCGTTTGTGGTTCAATTACTGAAACCTCTCCCAGATTTGATGTCTAGTAAGAGTTTTGTATATTTACTAAATATCTTTCAATATCGTATCATATCGTTCTAATGAAGTGGTTTTCGCACGAAATAACGCTCCCCCGCTATGTTTGTAAATGTTATGTTAACGTGATCAAAATGGTAATTTTATGGGCAAAAGAAGTACAAACTATATTAAATAATCTAGGATTGTCCTGTTTATGGGACAATATTTATGTATCAAAATTGCACATGTTAAGTGTAATACGATGTTAATATGACCAATAATTTCAAAAGTGACTAAATTAATACTTAATTAATTGGAAAGTTATCAATTATACAAAACTAGCTTTCAAATTGAACAATATTTGAATTATGTACAGTATATAAATAATAATAAATGCAGACTAGCCTTGACGAGATTTAGATGCTCATCGCATAATTTGTTAATAGAAGAAGGGAGACACAGGAATATTCCAAGCGAACAAAAATTTTGTATGAAATGTAATATGTTAAGTACTGGAAATGAATATCATTTTTATCAGAATGTCCGTTTTACAGCAACTATGTAAAGGCTGCTTACCTAAATATTACTGTCATTGGCAAAATGTATTTAGATTTAAACAATTGTTAAAAACAACAAATATTAATTTGATGACTAAATTATCGAAACTTGTATACTTAGTACTTAGCAAATATATTAAGAACATGATAGTAAGTAATTGTATTATGTACATAGTTTGAATGAATAGTGTGATATCTTTAAAGGTTTGCATGCGTGCGTGCGTGCGTGTGTGCGTGTAATTTGCTACATGGGGTTATTTTATTATGATGCTGCGTCATTTTAGAAGTCCCGGCTGCGCTCATCCTCCGAATCGCCTTTGAGTCTAGCTGTGTCGAATTCACTGCTATTTTTTTGTCGACAGGATCATACTGATACAGTTGTACAACGAAATGTTCTTACATGAATGATAAATTATGTAAATCGTCCATCGCTGCAAAAAATACACTCGCGACGTTTTTAACCCTTGTGTTGACGCTAGGCTATATATAACTAGTGTTTGTATTGATCAATGTCAACTATGACGTTAAACGCTTTAAAGGGAGGTAACCGTGTCGATATTTCGACAAGTGTGTTGCATTTGTCATTTTTTTATTTCGATCGATGCGGCCTATTTTCATTTTTGAAAAGTTAAATTTTGTGTACGTATGCAAAATTGTGTATAATTGATAATTGTAAGCTCTCCCAAACCGATTAGTATGACCTTTAAGTCATTTTTGTTCCAAATCAACATTGACACTGGGACAAACATACAACTGTGAATCTCACAAAACAGGTACCAGACTCAGGCCTATAAGGTTCTATAATGACGCCACAAAAAATATGCTACAAAAAATGGGTGCTAGAGAGACGCCACAAAAATGGTTCTAGAGAGACGCCACAACAATGGGTACCATAAAGACGCCACAAAAAAGGTGCGAAGGAGATGCTACAAAAGTGGGTGCTAAGAGTTGGCATAAAAATGGGGGATAGAGAGACGCCACAAATATGGGTGCCAGAAAGATGCTTTAGGGAGAATGTGTATCAGGGTGACGCGCTATACCTACCGATGATGGTTACATGTGGGGTCAGGTTTCTGTGGAATGACAATAGGATTTTGAACTGTTCTTTATTGTTGTCCCTAGCCGTCTTTTTGTTGACCAAAACCATATCATTTACCTTCATGTCTCAACAACATTCACAGTTTTTGGGGTGCCAGAGACGTCCCCTGTGTATCAGAGAAACGCTACTAAAATACCAAGATATCAGAGGAACAACAATCGGAAAGACGTTACTAATAACAGGTATTGGAAGAACGACAAATGGGTATCAGAGAGAGGCCACAAATAAAGTTATTCTATTTTGTTATTTTATTAAGCACAAATTACCTTTCGCTGTACTCTGTCTTTGGAAAATTGAGACAGTCTCATTGGGAAGATTTAACTATTATAAGAAAACTAAATGACACCCTGTCAGTTTGGTACTCTTGCATAAAACATTCCTTATTTTACAGAAATGATCATAATGTTCAATGTGTGACGTATTGTGATAAAGCACAGACGAAATCGTTACCTCCGGGTATGGTATTGCGATGTCCTCTATGACTTATTTGTTAAAAGTTTTCCTATTGATTATATTAGTAGTCTTATACAGTCACCGAAATAGTCTGTGTTTCCTTCTCACAGCATGGTTCGGCTATATTTGCCTGGAAAACCGACTGTTAGCCCCTCACAATCATGGTTTGGCTATATCTGTCGGGAAAATTGTCTGTTAGCCCCTCACAGAATGGTTTGGCTATATCTGTCTGGGAAAAAAATGAAATGTTTTCGTTGAGTACCGGTAATGACCGCTGAAATTAATTAAGTAAGTTAATCGGATGACACTTTGCTTGACAAAATGCTGTGGGGAGGTCAAAGAAAATGATTTGTTTTGTATTTATTGATTTAATTAATTTAATATTTTAGTTCATAAACTAATATATGCTTTTTTGTTTCGTTTTCGTCGAGTTAAAATCATATAATTCTTCAGTTTCTCCTCGAAATGTTTTATTAGGTCCGCGTAACCATTAACGCCAGTCAACATACACTTTAGTAGTTTAGCACGGTTTTTAAATAAATTGAGTTATTGACTGCATACGATTGTGTACTGGTAATCTCAACTGTGAGAACAGTTTATCACCTTCATTCGATCAATGATCATTTTGAACAAAATCATCGAACAAGACCGATTGAACAATGACTTGTATATTTGCATAAAGGTTATTTCGGGGCTGACAACAGTAAAGAAGGGGAAGTTATATTTTCTCGTATTATAGAAGAATATGGTTCAACAAGTAAGAAGGACCAGCTTGTTCAAAGCATTATGGATTTTCTAAATGACAAAACTCGGTAAGGATAAAATATTCATCCTGAAGTTACTATTTACTTTATCTTGTATATAAGTCATAAATGGTACAAATACGCGCGTTATATCATGTCGTTATTTACAATTCGTGTTTTTTTTCTTTATGGAAAGGCCGCTGTCTTAAAACTTATTTGGGAGAGCGTCATGTCTATGGACATCGGATTCGACTGTCGGCGGTACATGTTATCTGTAACGGTTTTGTTGAAGACATTACGTCTGAGGTCATTGTCCCCCATCTCTTAATTTGTTGATTAATTGATTGCATGTCGAGAAGTTGGCAGTTACTTACAGTGAAGAAGATTCTGAAAATATCCATACAATAAAATGAAACAGCCGAAAAAAATATCCAAAAATATAAAAAAAATACCAATCAGAGGAGACACTCATTTCAGCATTCATTTAAGTCTTTATATCAAGGGTGCAAAAGTGACAACTGTCTTCATTAATCTGTACGAAAAGCAGCATTACGAACTTTTGGCACATTTGTCCTCAGAGGAAGTGTCTGTCAATGTTTGTATTTAATAAGCTTGCTGTTTTTGTTTCCAGGTATTTTCCAGATAAAGAAATAAAGGAACAATACGACGAAACAGGTGAATCTGACGTGGAGTTGATCCAGTCAACAAGTGCAATATTTGTATTCTCTCCAAAATGGCGTTTCGGTACCAGGTATTGAACATATGCAATAGTTACCTTGAGTAAATGATGGATATTTGACTATAAATTAATGATGGTACCCGCTTACTCTCGAGCAACAGTACTGTGCTTAACCGGCTGAGCCGACATGATTTCTTTTCAAACTTTATCTAAGTAACACTGTATTTTAAAACGTCATGCATATTATAAGGGAATAGTACCATGTGTTTAAAATGGTTTAATAGCACTATATTTTATTTCATCTTTGACGTATTTAGTATCAATATGATATGGTATATCTAACTGTTGTTTTTAAATGGCATTCTTAAGACATATTCATGTTCTACGGAAGGGTAAGATACCTCTGAAAGACCGTAAATCTGAGATCTGCCCGATTTCAATGAAGTTACTCGTTAAATGCTGCACAATAACATCTGAAAGAAAACCAGAACATTTTATTTATTGGCGCATTTTTGACGGGACGTGTTTGGTCATTTTTGGTAATTAAGTCACATAATTCAGTCACTTAAATGCAAACAAATTGAGAAGTCAATCGCGATGTTGAAAAAATATGCCAATTAGTACCCATTAAGAGAACAACAAAGCAGGTATTTGAGCATCTAATGGAAACTATAGGAGGCTTGGTCACATGGTTTGGAAGTAATTGACAGAGATACACACGTGGGTTCCCCACAGTACGGTGTACTTAAAATGTCATTTAAAGAAAGAAAATATCACTAACATGCACAAACTATTCTGTGCATAAAAGGGAAATATAGGATTGGTTTTAGTACAGAATTGATTACCAATTGAGCAAAATGAAGTTAAAGTGAATCAGTAACTTTATATTGCAAATTATAAAACATGGGCAGGTCAGGAATACCGCGAGATCACAGGCACCCAGTCTCAGTGATTTTATACCAGTACGTACGTTATTGTTTTAACCTGAACTCACCAAACAAGGCAAATATGTCGAAAATGTTTTCATGCCGCTACTGTGCGTATAAGAAAGAAACTTAAAGGTAACTCACTCGCCATATTTTCGATTAACAGAAGTGACGACATACGGGATAAACTGGTTGCAAACCAGCGTGGTTCCCGGCATAACTTCTGCAATGCATGCGCTTTTAGGGAACATATTTGACAGATTTGCGTTGTTTGATAAGTTTAGACTAAAAAATATAAAATCTTGGAAGGAGATTTGTGTTTACACCGATATTAAGGAGCCTCTGGTATCATGCGGCCCTACTAATGTAATAAGGGACGACAAATCAGGATAGATATTTATCAATCTGCTACGCTGTGATCTCCCCTTACTGGTATCAGATATATTACTGTAGTCTAGCGCGACGTAGAAACTAGAGACCAGTTCAATAAATATTATTAACTGGTGCGGGGAGAGTGAGATTGTACTTGTATGTATTAGTCACAGAATGCTTGATAAGTCGTGGTTAAACTCAGTTGGCCGTACATCCTGATATCTTTACTACGAGTTAGCAATTGAAAAAATACAAGACGATTTACATTGTTTAAATGTATTTAACCCTAATTTTTAGTTTTAGTTTTAATTGGCTTCAAATTAGATCTTTTTCTTAAAGAGTATTACCTTTCCATGTGATACTTTAAGTATCTGACAAAAGGCAAAGCATTTAATTAATATTGTCATCTACGAGGTTTTGTGATTAGGTAGCATAACCAGCATACTGAAATGTTCTAACACTTGGACGTCCATTATCATAGTGTCCGTTGTAGCAGTGATGCACTTGTACTTTTGCAAAGCTTATTTACTTATTTTACGCTCCTTTCATTTTTTCCAGGACTAATACGGTCATTCTTGTCGACAAGGACGGCAATTGTGATTATTTTGAAAGAACTCTTCAAACTCCAGTTGATACGACCAATCTTCAGTGGGAAACCAAACAAATTCAATTTAAGTTAAATTTATAGCTACGTCACAGTATATATTGAAAGCAACGTTACTGACGAATGAAAGAGGGATAATGGCAAGTGATTTCCAGAACAGCATTCCCAGTTTTAAACATAAAAACTCCCTCTCTGACTCTTTTACATGTTTTCCTATTTTTTGCAAGCTTACATGAATATCTTTTACGCATAATAAAATATAATAAATATATTGATAAAATAATTGTAGGTCATCTTCCACACAGAATAACTTGAAAATTATACATATAGTTATAATATTATGTTACAGGATTCAATAATACTTAATCAGAAATGCAAAAATATGTACAATTGATTTAAAACACTGAAATTTGGTTCTATCGTACAGTGGGTCAAGATGTTAAAAGATGAAACAGCCTGTGTGTCTAATTTTGAGGATCAGTTATGTGTTACACTTATTAACCAATAAATGACATGTATACAGTTTAAACATGAAAAGTAACAACCACTAAGAAATGCATTTTTACATGAGCTATGTGGACATAGTAGTCAATATATTGCATTATATTACTTGAATACACTGGCAAAAGGACCAATGTAAAACCACATACACATAATAGGTCTGAGGTCAAACATGGTTCTGTATTAAACCAGCCAGTGGGTGTAACAACCATCATTTTCACCAATGTTTATTACTTTTGTTAACGTGTTATAAGTATAAAATAAAATAAAATAAAATGACTCGTTAAATTATGCTGAACTAAACTTTCTGTCGTCAATTTATTAAAGTTTAATATACCGAGAGAAAAAAAGTTTAGCAAGTTTTTTACGCTTTGGTTTTCGTCTATAAATCAACGTCACTAAAACGTTTCCGTATTGAACAATTGTGCCCATTCGTTGACAGCATGATTTTACCTGTCCACTAGACCATTATGAAATCGTGAAACGTCACTTTCACGAAAATCACGTGCAGTATGTGCACAGCAAATCGGATGATCCTCCGCGAGTCACAAAGTACACACTTCTTATCGTAAGCACATAAACTGGAAAATAATCTTTGAAAATCAATTATGGGACATCGGCCTAGAATGACGTGAGAGAGCCATCGGTATGCTTACCGCTGACATGTCGGCAAGAGACGTTGCTCGACATTTCCATCGCCACGAATCGACAAAAGTCGACTGCTGAACAGATTTCAGATTTCACCAAACTGGGAACGTCGCAGACTGACCCAGATCAGACAGACCACGCCACAGGAAGACCGTTTTCTCTCGACATCATAAGGACGCAATAGATTTCTTTCTAGTCGAAAGTTAGGTCGTTTGCTGAGGAATGCTACTGGCACAGGACGGTTAGGAATAGGCTACGTGTCGCTGGATTGAAAGCGTACCGTCCCTACGTTGGCATTTCGCTGACGTTGCGACACCGTCAAACAAGACGTCAATGGGCCAGGGTTCATCAGAATTGGACTCGCAGGCAATGGTGCGACGTTATGTTTTCGGACGAATGTAGGTTTAACGTGTCATTTGCTTATGGCAGGGTTCGAACTTGGAGGAGACGAGGGGAGAGACCAAGATAATGTTGTGGAATGTGATGGGGGTGGTATGTTATGAGGTGGTAGCATGATGGTTTGGGTAGGCATGCATCATGATGGGAAGACAGATCTCATCATAGTGCCTGATAATCTCACTGTTCAAAGGTACTGTGACGCAATCATCGAGCCTGTTATTGTACCTTATTTGCAACAACGTAACGTTGGAATTTTCCAACATGATAATGCCCGTTCACGCACTGGGAGGCATACCCAGAACATTTTACGCATCCATAACGTCAATGTGTTGCATAGGCCAGTAGTCTCGGGACGCCTTTTCAAAATATTCTCTGAATCTGATGGGGACTGATTTGCACGGGAAATAGCCTACTTTCTGATAAGGCCTATGAATTAGGTAAGTATGAGGTTGGGTCCCCTAAACAAGTTCAGCTTTTCAACTGGCCGTTCTAAGGCGGTATCTTCCAGGAAACTGTATTTCCAGCATTCATTACAAATTACCAGTTTTACTCGGCCTAAGAAGTAAAAAAAATAAACCAAAGAATTGTCAGGTGAAAAAAATCATTTTTTTTCTTGCTAGCAAGCGATTGTTCCATCAAACTTCAATATACCTAACATATTGAAAAAACAAAATTCATATAAAAAAATTCATCATATTGATGTTTTTTTGAAATAATTTGATGATAGTAGAGTTCCTGTATAATTTGTTTGCCTGATATGAATTAATATTTTTATAATCGTGATATAGTTTTTCTTGGTTTTATTTTCAATTTCTCAACAGGTAGACATATTTTTTTGCTCTGTTCAACAGAAAAGTATTACTTGCTGATTTTTTTTTCAAAAAAAAACTTTTCGTTTATTTTTCATTTATTTATTTATTTATTATTATTGCTAATATTTTTTAAGGGAAATGAAATACTTAATATGAAAAATAGCGTATTAAAAATGAGCAAGTTGCGTGGAAGAAATTAAAAACAAGAAATTCAACATATTGAATCACATCCATTACATACTTTCTGCTTTCACCTTACAATGTTTCTAAACATATACAGTGAAGTACTAAAATAATACTATAACACATATGCCTATGATGTGAAAGACACTACTGAAATGAAATAATGAAAGTAAATAAAACCCCATTTAAAAACATGTTGACACGACAGTATTTAAACATGTAAAAACATCATTAAAATTCATTTTCTGTTTCATACCAGCATCAGGTATATGTAGTATTGTATTTTTGCTTTAATGTAGCATATATTGTTAATTGATCATAGCAAGTTTCACCTATTATTATTGCTAAAACCTGAACCATACTTGTGTACATAATTGACAACACTATATAGAGTCAATTACAAGTGATTTGAAACAATTATATTTGGTTATGCCTCTAAACTATATCACACGTAATTTTCATATTTTTAATACTACTCCGTATATAAGGGTATTCAACAATTAGCTAATAAGATATTCCGTACCCTGAAACTGCTGACTGTCGTCCAATGCTTTGATCGCTCGTTCTAACGGTTTCAAGGGCTTTTTGGCCCAGATCTTTTTTCATAACAAATTTACTTTTTTCATCTATAATTTCCCATATTTTTGTGTCTTTACTCGTTTAACCCATGGACTTTTTCTGTTTGGCAATCTAAATTTAAACCCCTAACTCTGTTGTTTGGGGGAAGATGGTATTTTGGAGTATGTGGGATTTTTTGTATGTTTTTTCTCTCGGAATCCTTTTAAATTGTCTATATTTATTGTTTGTCGATTTCAGACGTGGCACATCCCTTTGTTTCATGTTTTATTAACGTTTCATACATAGTCTGCAATGCGCGTGTATTCAGTTGTACTTAATATTCCCTGCTGTCCACCTTTGTGATCTTCTCTAAGAACGTGGACCGTTATTTCCGGATAATTTATGTATTGTTATCATTGAAATACATTGTATTCCAGATTGTAGTGTATAAAAATGTATCTACTCGTTAATAGCAAACATGTACGCATAATAAATGCATTATTATTGCTCTAGTTTACAAATGTTTAACGTCCCATGTTTAAAATCTCAACGGTTTCAATCATTCCATTCAATATGTTAATTCTTTTGACATTAACAAAATTAGTGTAATCTAGATATCAGGATTCACTGGCACATAGATCTGGGTACACTTGGCATGCAAATCTTTATACACTAATACACAGTCAGGCGCTGCTCTCAAAATGTAACATAATGACGATGTCATGCAAATTTTGAACTTTAACATTCATTATGTCATCGACCATCCATTGCATAGACTACGATCAAGTGTTACATGCCATACTCATTGTTCAATGTAAAGATAAATAATCAGGCCATGAATATGGTCCAGTGGTTAGTGAGCTGGACTTGTAACCTGACGATTCAGGTTCAAATCCCGGTCGCGGCAGGTCATACCCTGAAAATTTGACAAAACGACTCAATACGTGGAGAAATTGACGGCTCCTTGTGGAAGGGTAAGTTAATACGGGCTAGTATACAGTCCAGGAAAACTGGCTAGGTGAACCGACAGTCGTATATAACTGAAATAGTGTTGCAAATATGGGAAAAAATAAAATCAACTAATCTTAAATGAACGATTAAAAGTAGTTTTCACTCAATAAATCTATCTTCCAGTAAATACATTTGGGTTTAAATTGATATGTGTATTTGTGTAATCTGTTTTTTTTTCAGGTCCGTACTGTGTGTACACTCGCTGGTATAAGAAGCAATACACATAATGGTTATAATTTATACACACAAACATTTAGCCCACCAAACTGTGCTACAATCAGTGTCTTTCAAATACTCCTTATAGAATAGTAATTTCAGCAATTACAGTTCGTCCCAAGCAATATTGTGAACCGAACATTATAACCAATACTACGTTACCAGTAATGAACCAACGCCTTACATAAATCATAGTGAATGCGCTACTTTGTGGTATATAATCTTCCAGACAAATGTTGCAAGTGAAATTAAGTGAGACATCTTGGCGAGTACCAACATTATAGGTAAACTCGCTTATTCCAAGTGTTTTGTTACTCGCTAAAACACGAACCTCTCCATAACCCAGCTCCACTTCTTCTTCAGGTAGGCGAACCTGAAAAGGTATATTATAGCACTTCATTCGATTTTGTTAACATGTATTACAGTAGTGAACAATCACTCAACCAATACATGTTAACATAAAAACATGTATACTGGCCGTCATAAAAAAGTAACCAGTAAATGATGTCGGTATAAAATTTTATTTTATAAAATTTATTCTTAAAAAGAGTAATTTTGCACGTGCGCCACGTGTAAGCCAACCTACCATTACCACCGTTATGTGTAACCATATTGTTATCCATTATTGACTATAAAATTGCTGTATACCATTAAAATTTCTAGGTCAGTATATTATGCCAAAATAGAAGAATTTTATGATGGTTACTTTCTTATGACAGCCAGTATGTATTCAAAACTAATCATTTCAGTGTTTAATACGCACTGTTTCACTTTAATAAGGGCAGTATATGAATAAAATGAATAGATTAATAATAATAATAATTTACATAATAAATATTGTATATAATAACCATATGCGAGTGTCCCTAGAAATTTGTTTGATAAAATGGACAAACATAAAAATTAAGTATTATATAATCAATAAAAAAATACGTTGATTTCAATCGCGTAATGCGAGGAAATGGGTTTGTTTTATGGTTTGTTATAAACCGACGAGACTAGGAATATTTTGTACTAACCTGGTTGCAAAAGAATGTTTTTCTTATAACTATCAGAGCCGGGTAGTTCACAATTAATCCATAGCGTTCGTCAATGATCCTGTCGTATAACTTTGGCCTCGGATCAATTTTCTTAAACGGATCTGATACTAAATGCAAAGACTGCATTCCGTCCTGAATATAGCCAGAATTCCTGTATAGTTTTACCGTAAATGTATATGAAACATTCATTATCAATACTGTCCATGGCTTTTCGAGGCAAGACCTTAAAATTGGATACATTCGTGACGGAGAGAAACTACGACCATCGTGTATAAACTTAGAGATGTGTACAATGAAACTATTCACATATGCTAGATCTCTGTTTTCATAATAAATTGAGACTGGTTTCATACCAGGACATGGTGGTTTCATCCACAAGTTCGGGTTGAAAAGGTATTGTGAAGGCAGGCTCTGTATTGTGTTGACAGGAAGTGACGTCCTGTCATCTGCTGATAATTTCACCGCCATTAAGATGGCATCCGCATACCAGCGTTTGAACAAGTGTTTGCAACTACTTTTGGTTCGGATTAAGCCATCAGGACAATATACTGATAAACATCGACCCTGCAACAAGAGTCCGAAAATATAATGTCTAAGCCACATTCTCATTCCATGTTAAAGTCTAGAAATGAATTTAACTCTCGACAAATTATTGATCTTCTTTATGATAATTCATGATAATTTCGTCAATGAAAAATGTTTTTTTGTCATTTCTTAATTATAAATAATTCACCCGGCTTTCTTATAGGTACACGTACATGATTATGAACTTATGAAATAAGTGTTCGGCTTTTCCAAACAAAATATATGGGGAAATATGATGTTTACGCCATCTTTGGAATAAAAAAATTGTATTCAGTATTAATTAAATTGAGATTGAAATAAAGAGGAAATACTGAAAACCAGTCCAAATGTGTATTATAATGAGGCGTTGTAAATATTGTAATGGTCGCTAAGGTGCAACTTGTTGGTCAATATGAAAACAACAATTCGTTATAGTCAATTTCAAGAGTAGGTTTCCATTTATTGTGTTAATACAATATATTGAATCTGTATACATGTATAGAGGTAATTTTAATGTGAACATAGAAATGGTGCATCATGTATGAGTCGGTAAACCTATGTCGGATTCTTGTAATGATTTCTTGCACAAACTTCGCCTGGTAATGTTAGTATACAAGCCTGCATTTCTTAGATTTAGACTGACGCGTAAATATGTATCTTAAGGCTGCCAGTGCAACAGTGTTGAATACTTTTATATGAGAAACGAAAGTATTATCTGCGATGAACTGGAAGAAATTCCTTCTGAGTATTATGAAAATGGTACATACATATACACACTCAGATGTATGACGTAACAAAATAAGTACTTACCGTTAGTAATGACTTTATACTTCCAGACTTGCACGTCTTAGTTGCTGACACATCTTTATCAGGCTTGAAAACTTCATTGAAACTTAAAGCATTTAAAACCTCACTGTCGATGAGTACATTGAAACTGTTGTATTTATTAAATGTGGTCGATTCTATACATTTCCTGGGCAAGACTTCGCGATTTAAAGATGAGTTACACAAAACGCAGGCGGCATTTCTATAAATCGTATTTCTATGATTACCCAAATATACAGATTTTAAGTTTTTACATGTCAATGGGAACTTTAATGCTCCCTTGTCACTGCAATTTAGTTCTACGCTTGGTTGATAACACGCTTTAGGAGCTGACAACTTATCTGAACTTGGAGGTAGATACTCAATTGAACCAGAATCGCCTATGGAGTTATGTTCTAGTACCCATTGTATGTGTGCATTATGGGTGAAACGTTCGGAGTAATGCACGTAGTCCCATGTTTTGTAATTAAAATCATTATTACATTCAGCACACTTAGCATTGATGTAAACGCCATTCACCGACGAGACCGGAGCCAAAAGATTTGTACCATTTTTATCGAGGAGTTGACAGGCACTAGTGTTTACATTTTGCCGCACTTGGTTCATCGATTTGCATGAAGAAATCATGTAGTAGTGCCGTTGTTGCTTCTTGTTCCCGATTGTAGGTTTCGTGCAAGTAATTTCACCCTTCTCGACTAGTCTGTATTTATCTAAGTGATCAAAACAACAATTCAACGTAAGCCCACAATCTTCATCACAACTACAAGATTCGCAGCATGAAGTATACCCTTCCGGTAGTTGTAGAGTCGCTTTCCGATGGCAAATATCTACATATGAACACATTTCATATATTTCATCGGGTATATCGTATTCACTGTTCAAGGTGCTACCATAAAGGCAACCCCATGTTAATATTACATAAAAAACATATGACAGCATATTTCCCATCAAGAAAATGCTATACTGCATCAGAAACTAATAGCAATGTTGCTAACGGTAGCAGATTTAAACATTTATATGCTGATAAAAAGACACTATTAGTAACACGGCTTCTTATTGAGCTATCGCTCACGCCCAATGCATTTGTTTGTATTTATTTGCGGACACTGTTTCACGCCGTATCGGGTAAGTAAGGGGCTATGTGACGAATTTATCTTACCGAGCACCATTCATAAATCAATTTACCTAACTTTTAAGTTTTTTTTTTTATTTTATTTTGAAATTATGATAACTGGCTGGATATGAATTGCCACCGACCTTAATATGGGAAAATATTAGGTCAGCATGTGACCTATCTCAACCAATCGACAGCAAGTATTCTGTGCGAAGTAAGATAATGAATTTTTAGATTAAAAGTAGTTTTCACTCAATAATTAAATTCAATTGAGCTGCCATGAAGCTGGCAAATTTGTTATTTCGAACCAGTAAACAAAACAAACACATATGCTAACTTAAATAATAATGGTCTATCGATGTTTTTCATGCAAAGCATTGTAGTTAAAGGATGTAAAAACGAAAAAGAAAACTAAAACTGAAATAGAATCAACAAGTAATAATATTTTACTTTATATATTTTGAGAAAATTAATTTTCAATGGGTTGTAGTAATAAGGTCACATAGTAATACAATATATAGTCCATGTAAATCAAATTCAGTAAACTAACAGTATGAACAGATATTGATAGAAATAAGCATCGGAATATTTGTGGCTAAAACTCGTTCGTCATTGCTTATGCTAACAACGATTCTGTATTTTTATTTTATCATTAATTTCGGAATTTTATGTTACATGTATATGATCCATATTGAATGTTCGAATGTTCATGAATGACGAAAATCATTACGGTAATGTTTATAGTTTATGTATTAGGGGTGCAACGGGTACCCAAAATATCCGAATTACTCGAATCCATCTTTCGTGGGTACAGATCGGGTCCAAATTTTGTAATTTCTGTTCTGGGTCGGATATTAACAAGAACGACAACAAGTTCTTGAAATATGTTTTTCTCTTGTTTTAATCACTTGTGCTCGATTTATATGGCGGGTTTCGTTTTCGTCAACACAGATGTCGTACTTCTCTCACATATTGTCATTATCAGACTAATGCCGACCAGATTCAAAACGTTTGGCATTTTTCAAAGTGTGGTAGAAATTAACAAGGTTGCAATAACAACGATTTTGTACTTTTCATATTAGATTAATGTTAGTACTCTTGTTGGTGTCTGTTAAACGTAGCGGTCAGAAATTCTGAAATGGGTTGCGACAACTTTATCTACTTGAACTAGCACTCGTCAAATGTGTTTCAATAAGGTGTCACACTTCTTTTGTACATCGTTTGCAGTCCTGAATTGTCGAAAGTCTGCTTACAGTTTGGAGTATAACACCGTAAAATCATGTTATTATCTAGTCATCGATTATTACCGCTGACTTTTCTGATATCTTTTAACAAAGCAATATATAATAGCAATCGCACAAGGTACGTGTATACATTTGTAGAAATATTATACTGAAAACAAATCAACGCCTGAGATTTGCAGATTAACGGAGGTGCAAAGATGGAGCTAAAATTCAAGGGACTTTTCTTTTTCACACCTTTCTTGGGGTATATCATGTCAAATTTTTCTAAAACTGATGTAGCACTTCTTTGCTTTAAATTTAGATTAATAGAAATGTGCACATTTAAGGAATTTATATTGTACTTCTGACTACCCAGTCACGGAACTGAGAAAAGAGGTCAGTCAGGTGCGGGAATAACTTAATCGATACAGGACGATAAGTAATGTCAACAATATAGCACATACAAAATAACGTAGCTGTTAAAATTATACAAAAAGTTTTAATTATATAAAATATGTATTAAAAATTTTGCTGAAAAATAACAGATTGTACAATCTTGCATGAATTTTACAGAGAAGTTAGCTCTTCGTTTCGAGATTGGTTTGTAAGTTGCACAATTTCGGATATTCCCAATTTTCGGAAGATTGACTGACATCACGGTATTTTCATTAGTATACATATATTGCTTCGATAATGTCATCATTGATTGTATATATATAACATATATAGCACACGCTTACTCAACTGGTAGCACTAACAAATTGTGTTATTTTTGACTACCATGTCTATGTCAAGACGTGTCTAAAAATTACATATTATCTTGCAAGACTTCATAAAGACCAGAAAAAAGCAAAAACCCAGTACATTTCCATATCATCAAAAATCTAATAACGTGAAAATTAATTTTGAATTGATATAAAAAGCATTTGTAAAGTAATTACCATTTTCTAATAAAAATGAATTATTTTTCTATAATTCTGGTCTTAAACCATTTTCTATAAGTTATAAGACTATAAGTCACAATTTCATAAAGACCAGAAAAAATCACAAACTCAGTGCGAATAACCGTACCTTTCAATATCGTCAAAAGTTTAATAACACGGAACATGATTTTAAATTGAGAAAAAAAGTATTTGTAAAGTAATTACTATTTTCTAATAAAATATTTTTTCTATGATTCTTTCCTATAAGTGCAATAAATATCAATGTAATTAAATGGTGAAAGATAAGTATAAACTCTTCACGAACACATATTGGCATTATCTTATTGAAACAAATTAAAAGGACATTGATACAATTTATTTTCAAAGAAATACCAACATCATACGAGGGTTGTTCCATATGTAATGTACATTTTACGATACTTCAAAAGCATTGTGAAATGAACATTACATCCTTTCAAAGTATTCTCCGCAGTTTGAAATATATAATTTGTCAAATTCTGAATCCATTTTTGAAATGCGTCACGGTAAGCTGTTTAGGTATACCTTTGGGGCACTGACTGATGGCTGAGCCAAGGGCCTGCCGGGACTTCTATCGACGACCAGATAAGAACTTTTCAAGTTTTGGAAAAAGGAAAAAGTCGCACTGGGCTAGATCTGGAGAGTATGGTGGGTGTAGCAAGACGGTAACCTTCTCCGACTTAACATTTGGGCGTCGTTTCTGATTATATTTCTTGACCTTTTTAGTATAACATCTTGGTAATACCGACCTGCAACACTTTTTCCCTTCGGCACCGGACTTTGTACGGCTTTACCATCACAAGAGAAGAATATGCAGTGAAGGAACTTCTTTGTGCTCATGGTCCTTTTGGCAACGACAGTTTACAGTTTCTACCATGTTTGGTGAGCCATATTTTGCTTCCAATTTTGCTTACTGGTTCGAAATAGCAAACCCATGTTTGGTCATCAGTAATGTTTGCAAATTGTCTTTGATTGAAGTTTAGAAACAATTTGAGCAATTGCTTAGCGGTTTGTACCCTTTTTTGGTCATCAGTCAATGTATGGGTTATCTATCCGGCAGAAATCTTCCGTAATTTTAAAATACGCTTCAAAATGAAATGCACCCACGATAGCGATATGCCAACAGCTTTATCACGAATCATGTACCTGCCATCACTTTCAAACATTTCCCTGACTTTTGAGACAATGGCTTGCCTGTTACAGTCACAGGTCGGCCAGATTTTGCTGCATCTTTGACGGACTCTGTGTCAGTAAGAAATTTCTTTCTCCATCTACGACCTGTCTCGTAAGATACCTATTCACACCCATAAACTTCCCACAATTTAGTAAAAATCTGCTTTACCGAAAGACCGAGTTTTGTGGGAACTTTTATATAAGCCCTAATTTCTTCAATAATTTCAACCCATTTCCCAACAATTTTTTACAACAGTTGTCAACGGCTGGCTCTATTGAAATGACTATAAGTTTAAAACTGCGAAGAGCTGAAGGCTCGAGTTTATACCGTTGGAAAGTTACTGAATAGAGATATTCAGGCGTATCAAAATCCATGAAATCGTGCAAAGCGTCATTGTGCTGTGTTTCAATACACATTACATACCGAACAACCCCCATGTATTGCAGTACTGTAATTACCATTTGAGATATATTGCAAGAAAAGTGTGTAGGCACAGTATGTGGCTAACTGTGTCTGTTTTTTCATGATTGTGGTGGAAATACTTGAACAACTTTTTAGTTAATTTGTCTCCCAACTAAATTTGGTGCGACAGTTAGAAATCTCAACCTGTTTTGTGCATTTGGAGAGAGGCTGCGGCCGTGGTCCAGTGGTTGGTACGCTGGACTTGTAACACGGAGATCCGGGTTCGATTCCCGGTCGCGGCAGGTCATACCCTTCTATGAAAATTTGACAAAATGTCCATGTTTCTCCATATGCGGAGAAGTTGCCGGCTCCTTATGGAAGGTTAAGTTAGTACTGGTAAGTATACAGTCCAGGAAATCTGGTTAGGTGAACCGGTCGCCGTATAACCATATAACTGAAAAATTGCTGGAAAACGGCGCTGCACTTCAGTGACAATAAGTCGCATAAAACAGACAAACAAGCAATCGGATAGTGGATTGCATGTCTGGAACCCGAGATTCTCCGTAGTTTCTCTTAGCCATTTACTTTTTGCATTTTTTTATATATACACGCTAGGTCTGAAGGCATGCAGATATTCATGGATTGAGAAGGAGTATACGTGTACCGAAAAGTGACCCAGGAGCACAGGTAGGCGGCTCTGGGGCATCGCTTCAGTAAGCGGTTTAAGAGGAAATCTGAAAATCGGTGTTAAACACAGTACAAGCAAACAATCCTTCGTATAATTATCATATGAACATGTATATTGAAATATTGCGTTAAAATGCGAGGATGGCATCCGATATTTCCAAAGCATATCATTATAGTTTTGTTTCGTCCCATACTTTTGTTCCATTACATACTAACGTTTTTTTTACAACTACATGTAAAATTATTCCTGTTTTTGCATCATTCCTCGTTTGCCCTTTGTTTTTTTTCTGTAAGCAAATCCATATTTGTTGTGTTGCATTCCTCCCCAATGGTCTTTGGACACCTAATGATAATGGGAAATGTGCAACTTAGTATATGAATGACCTTGAACTAAGAACCCTGCTGTATTTCCAAATGTAAGCCATTGTCCTCGCATTTAGGCGTGTTATACGAGCAGTTATCGAAGTGGATATTGGTGCTAAATTGGAAAGCACTGTTTGGAGGTAAGACAATTGTAAAAAGGAACTTATTTATAAATTCATTTATTAATTTATTCATTTATATAATATTTTTGTATAAATTGAATACATCTTTTATATATAGCAAATCATTAACAAAACATAATAGAATAGTTCTACAAAAACATACTAGTAATGTAGGTCATGAAAAAACATTTCCTTACTTTTTTAATAAGTTTTGTCGACAAATTAAACAATACATTCATACAAAATATTGATTGCATTAGACACAAACATGAGTTATTAGTAAATCATATTTTATATAAGATATAGTACAGTGTGTAGGCACTTCTTTTGTGAAGCATAATTCGGTTAGTTAAAAACAAAAAACAAGACAAAACAAAAGAAACAGAATCTACCTCACTCAACATTATTATAAAACAAAGTACGCGTCCTAGCGTATCTGCGTGTGTGACGCAGTCGACCATAGTTATTGTAAGTACGCGTCATCTGTGTCAGAACTACCTATTTCAAGACGTAAAACATACTTGAGCAAAAAAAGCCACCACATCACAGCGGGAGACATACGTCATCGGCAATTTAAGTACCTCCAAAAGAGGTATATCTATGAAACAGACGTCACGATAAGTCCACTGTTATTTGCCTTGACATAATTTGCCTCGTAACAAACAATTTTGATTAACAAGTTAAAAGTAAAATACAAATTTTACTTCTGTTTTCAAGCGAGTGAACGTCACTCTGGCAATGTTTTACTGACTGCAGTAACGCCTTAGTGTCATAGTTACTGTTTCTGATAAAAAAAATGCACTTTGTGACGACTCAGGTATCGCAACGGTATTATGACCACCATTCGACTAAATTTTGATCATTAAAATTTGAATGATATGCATTTACACTCACACTTAGAAAAATCCAATTCATGGAACGTGCGTCAGTCCATATAATACAACAAGTTGATTTAATGACACCGTTTCGTTCAGTCTGAATGTTTGTGTCTCTAGAAAATAAATACATTTAATTATATATATATAAGATTTTTACTAATTATGCATTTGACAAATGGATACCTCTTCAGTAAATCATGGACACAATAGAGACAGGATGAATGATAAGGCACATTTAGAGGATAATGATAACTGTCAAAATCTATTTTGGAATAGGGGGAGGTGGGGGAGGTGGAGGTGGCGGTGGCGCAGGAGGAATGACGCCTGGTGTTACGTGTACAGTGGGGACCTGTGGAGGGGGTGGGGCAGCAGCTGGGACAGCTGACGGTTTAGGGACAGATGGCTTAGAGGTTGGAGTGGATCGGGATGGTCCTCCAGGTGATATATTCTTCAATAAATGAGCTTCAATAAGACGTTGTCTAGCTTTAAATGAGCTTACTTCTTCTTTAGTTGTATCTAGGGCTGCAGACCTAGTCGTGTCTTGGGCATCAAATGGTGGTGTTGGTGGACGTTGGAAGATCTCACTTGGTTTAGGGGTCATTGGGAAATCTTTAGGCGGTGATTCTGGTCTTGGTCTTACAAAGGAAGACTGAGGAGTAATGGGAAAATCTTGGGGTGGCGTTGATGGCCTGTAACTGGGCTCCCTAGGGGAATTTATAGTGCTCCTTAAGTTCAATGGCGGAATTTCCGTAGATTCTCTAGGCGATACTAATGGTATATCATTAGGTGGCGTCCTTGGACGTTTGATAACTTTAGCATAATGGCTTTCATTAGGAAGATCTAAGGGAGGGGTATCAGGTCGCCTTACACGAAACTGCACCGGCTCTTCATCTTCCTTGTCTTCGTCCGCAAAATTCATAGCTCCAAGATTGTAATGCGTAAACCGTGTCTTATCTCCATCTTCAACAAGATTCTGCAAACGGTCAGACATTGACGTTCCTAACTTGTTATAATCTCCCGTAGTTCGACCATGCTCTGTTTCATAGCTTGCTTCACGGGCACCAGCTCTAGACTGTCTTAAGGATGCGGGAACTTCGTAACCTTCATTTACATGGGGTCTTGGTCCTGGAATCGGTGCAGGACTTACTCTCGCAGGCGGTGGAGATGGAGTTCTTTCCCTTGAAGGAGGTTTAATAACTTTAGTGTATGAATATATGACGTCATCGTTTGTTTTTTGCTTTGGCTCTGGTTCTGGTTTTGGCTCTTTTGTTTCTGATACAGTTCCTGCTGGATAGAAAATAACATCTCCAGCAACCGGATCTGGCGCTCTCCTGTCATCACCATGGTGATGGTGGTTTTTAGTCCATGCAAAGGATGGAGCATTAGACGAATCATGCGATGACGTAGATGCATTGTCATCAAGATCATCCCTAACAGACATGCGCAGTGCGTTCACAGCCTCAGTGACCGAGGATGCACGAGACCGCCGGTCATCCTGTTTGGGTTCAGGAGTAGGAGCTCTAAGTAGAACTGGAGACCTGGGTGGTGTTTTTGACCTAGAATGAGACTGGTGCTCAATAACCACGTCAGTTCTGTTTTGCACGTCATTGACCTGAAAATTCAATTCAAATTAAATCATTTACTGACTATGCGGACAAAACAGAAGACGCTTCCATGGATATCAATGCACAAACGATTACAAAACATTCATTTACTTAATATCTACGTCAGGTATACTTGAACCTTCAACTCAAATAAATGTTGTTCCACACTACATGATCATCTCTCAGAAAAATTGTAAACATCGGACTATGGACGAACACACCAGTAGACAAAACAGTCTACTCACTATAGTTTAATTATGCCAAACTCCACTTCGTGAATTAACACCCCTCGAGAAAAATATAATGGTTGCCACCACAGCATTTTTACTACTATCTAAGGTTTTTATTACAATTTTGTCATACTTCACAAAAAGTGTCTCATGTGGGCAGATAGATAAAAACCGAAATGGATATAGAATTAAATTATCATTAGAATTGTCTTGTTTCCGACCTATTTACAGGTCCAACTTCACGTTGAAAGTAGCGGAGGCAGTATTTTCGGTACTATCAGGGGAGATAAACGATACGAGTTGTTTACAACTATGAAATTCACAATTTCGTGTATTAGATATTATATACAGAATTTACATTGGATAAATAAAAATCTTTGGTGTATGAAACTTACCCTGTTGTTTTCATCTTTGATCTCACTGAAAACAGTAAATATATCATTTATTATTATTGAAAGAACAAATGTAGTTACACGTATTAGCATCAGGGGCCTCCGTAGTCGATTGGTTATGGTCTCTGATCAATAAGTACTAGCCTTTCTGCGAGTTCGAATCCCAACCGGGACCAAATTTCACATGTGAGAAAGCTGTTTAGCTAGCTTACGGAAGGTCGATGGTTCTACCAGAGTGTGCGCCTGGAGTTTCCCCCTTGCGTAAAAGCAAGGAAAGTAACCAAATGACCATGGCTGTTAATTTGATATTTTTATTAAAATCAACACCACCCAAAGATGGGACCTTTCTTTAACAAGAGTGGATAACACGAATGTGCAGTGTCACTAAAAAAGCTAAAATAGGACGAAACCGATACGCTTGATTGTCTGTAGGAATAGTTTGTTGTTCTTTCCCTTCATTTAGATATTTATTCTAGTAGTAAATACAGAGTTCAAACCTAAGTAAAGGGAGTGTGATGTGTACGTGGGAGAATATGATAAGACACTATGATTATCAAACGAAGCTTAAAACTATCACTCACGTGATTTTAGCGCCACCTGGTGACGGCGTTTTTTTCTTATATCTGTGCTCACGTGACTTCGACCTATGACGTTGTCTGTCGTCATCATCATCAACATAAATAACTGGTCGGATAACAGGCACCCCATCATACGATTGTTGAACAACAAACTCCTGTGTTGGTGGTCGCGTATGTTGTCGAGAGGGCGACCTGTGTCTGCTTGTAGATCTGTGGCGCTCTTCTGACGGCGGCTCTCTTGTCTTAGATGACTTGTGAACCACGGGGCGGGGATCAGCTCGTATCGTCATTGTCCCCTTATACGGAATAAATATTGTAGGCGGACCGGATAACGTCCCAGCTTTACCATTCACTTCCTTCTGTAGGTTCATCTCCGGCGGTGGGCCATGATAGGTTGCATATGGGACTGGGCCCGGGGGCATGCGGGTTGTTTCGATATAAGCTGGTGGAGGTAATTGAGTCACCATGGGTACTGGTTGTACGTAACCGTTTGATTCATAAGCCCGGCGATTTTCATGTTTATGAGGCGAAGATGCACGGTAACCATTGGCAACGAAGACCTGGTGTTTCTTTTTCCTCGGACGCTTTGTATTATGATTATCATCAAACTTTTTACGTCTGAAATAAAACAAAATCAAATATGTTTTAAATCTACAGATGCCAATAAATGCGGTGCAATTTTATTACATTTCGTGACAATTAGAAACCAAAAAGCACCGTGAACTATCAAAAATAAGGTAAAGAGTTTCGCATTAAAATATTTTAAAATCATAATTTTAACACATGAATCATACCATTTGATAAGATTACTATCTGTCTCTCTGAATATGACTTATCGATCACTCGATGCAATTAACTTTAGAATTGAACCACGAACTTCATTCCAACTTTATACAACCGCATAAATGCTTGCTTACTTGTAATAGCAGAAAATGGCACCACCCAGAATTATCAACACCAGAAACACACCAGCAACAACACTTGCAATTATGACTCCTGTACTTTCTGGAGCTGCTGCCACACCTATAAATAAACAACAAAAACCAACTCATCAATAAAATCCAGTAAAGAACAAAAACCTAATAAATAAAATAAATACGTACCCTGTATGTACAGTTGGCTTTAATTCCGATGGTCAGTTCGCTTTATAATTATACATTTGTATCAATAAACCTCAGTTTATCTTTTAGTTATCTTATATACCCATAGCGACGACTAATCTGAAATGGTCGTTAATTCAAGTTTGACTATACATGCGCACCTTCAGGTGTGAGAAAGCTGTCCAGTTAGCTTACTGAAGGTTCATGGTCCTTTCAAGGTATAAGCCCGGGGTTTTCCTCCGCCGTTAAAGCTGGAAAGTCGCAAAATGACCCTGGCTGTTGGTGCTACGTCAGACTCCAATGGAAAAAACCGATGCACACCATTCCATAAAACAGTCCCAGTCTGTTGCTCTATCTTAAAACTGACCAATGACATTAGCGTATTTTTAGACCGATTCCTACACTTCGTTTTACAATATAAAGTCATGGAGTATCGAAGTTGTACTGTAAATGACACTTAAAATTCATAATACGATCGTTCGTTTTCATAAATGTTCAAACAACACAAAATCTATAAATCAATCAAATTGAATAGATAATTGAAGTCGATATTACTGAAGCGTGGATGCAATCAACATTCATACATCATGTGCTAAAGTTGTCTAACTGCATCGTACACACATTGGTGCATCATTAATTGCATGTGAAATATGCATTATATATTACAGCTGTCTGCACCATACGGACCGGTACGTTCGCTTAAGGCTACTTGATTTTAGCCTTGATTGAAGAGTATATGTTTCCAGTACAAAATATTGCGGTGTAACTTTTGACGTTTCACGGAGTAAAGTTGATTTTAAATAAGATAAACAAATAAATATTAATCGTGCTATTATATCGGAGCGTGAAAGCGTAGCAGTTTTAAGTGCATGAGAATAAAAATCAGATACATGATTGAGCACTGATTTCAAGATTTAATTGAAAATATTTTTATGATACCACTACATTTGATTGTGAAGTTAACAGTTACAGTCAATGTTGAGAAGAAAGGCCACCCTTGAGAAAGACAAAATGTGGTTTTTATTGACAGCTTGTATTTGGAGGTCAGTTTGTTCTAAATAACCAGTGACGGGTTTTCAAAGAATGGCCTTTAGTCACATGCTGGTCTTCATTCAGACGTGGCCGCAAACACAGGTTTGACTGTATGTCCAATTTTGAAAATAAATTGTTCCAAAAGTGTTATTTGTGTTGTCAGTTATCTAAGAGGGGTATTAGAATAGCCGAGTTCAAAATGAAGGCACACATATAAAGTATAATGCTCAATCATTAAATAAAAAAAATCTGCCCGAAAAAGAAGCTCGCAACACTTCCTGGTCAGGCGCGTGCAATATCAAGCATTGACACTATCGTAAATATTCATCAAAAATATCGATTTTGTCTGCTATTTCACAAACACAGTCTAGCAGCTTGATTCAAATATTGACAGTTCTAAACTTAGATAAATATAAATCATTCTATTAAAACAGCGTTTGTTTAGTAAGAATTGCATTTGCAAACATTATATTTGTGTTAAATGTAAATACATTACGTAGTCTAAATAGGTAAACATTGCATGACTGAATAATTATGTAAGCGTTGGTTTAAAATAAGAAGAATAATCTTTAGATGGATCAATTTGCATATTCCTTACGTTTTTTATTCACAATCGAACTAAATGCGCAGACAGTACATTGATTGTTATAAAATCGAATCGAATCCATAAATATGTCATTTTTTAAATCAGGCAAAATGCAAAGATACCAGGCACGGTATAACCCCTGAAAACCGAACCCTTTCCGGGTTGGACCAAAAGTCCGGCTCTCTTAGAATTCCGGTTTTCAGAAAACTGTTGATTATAAAACAGAAAAAGTGGGACTTGAAAAAATGTCCGAATTACAGAGAATTCCGGCTATCAGGGATTCCAGTTTTCAGGGGTTAAACTGTATTTGAAGTTTTAAAATCGATCCAATAGCAAAGATCTCAAGGTTCTTTTTAAACCGATATAAAAACATAGAACTCATGTGTTGATGTTTCAAAATCGAATTAAAAACGCATATATTACATATCTTACACTAGTTGTTTTCAAATCAATCTAAAAGCAAATCACTAAGATTTGGCGTTTTGTATCAGCCTCAACGCAAGATCTCATATGGCAATTATTTTTGCTATTCTACCAATGCACCCACGAGCACTCGTCAATGATTCCAACGATAAGCGTTCGTTTGATATTCAGGCCGCGGCCGTGGTCCAGTGGTTTGTGCACTGGACTTGTAACTTGTCATAATATACAGTCCAGGAAAACTGGTTAGGTGAGCCGGTCGCCGTATGTTACTGAAAATTGTTAAAAACGGCTTTAAACCCAGTGAAAAAAATAAAGTTTCTAGCTGTCTAAATCTAAAGCACGAAATTGTTTGGGATGAATCGTACCCCCTATTCTCACAAAAAGTATGTTTAGAAATAAACTTAAAGAAGAAAAGTTTTCCGACCTACCGACCCTAATTTTTTTCCAGTAACGCTAAACATTAAAGCCTGATAAAATATTATCTTGAAATCAGTGAAATATAGAAACGCGATTCAACCTTGCTAAATAAACAAACACGATTGAAATTTCAACAAACTGTATATTTAGGTGTCCTGTTACCAAATTTTGTATATGATTACACTGTCAGTAGTTTCATCGCCTTCTCCATCAACGACACGTTTTATTGTACAACGGTTAAATAAACTAAATGCCTATTTAATGGTAAGCATGAATTTAAAGCATCTTAAATATGTTCGTTGACTGGCTTGATAGTAAAAGGGGACCAATTTTGACTACACATTTACCATCTATGAGACAATACTTGTTTTGTATACTACTGTAACTAATGTCCGTATCTATGGACAATACATCAATGATGTGGTTTGCCATTATTTGTACATGTACATGAAATAATGGGAATTTTGTACGGAAGAAACTAAATGACATCCCTTTATTACGCGACTTTGAAACCAATAATCCGGGTTCAAATCCCGGTCGCGGCAAGTCATACCCTTCTAGAAAATTTGACAAAAAAGTTCCTTCATATGTGGGGAAGTTGCCGGTTCCTTGGGGAGGGATAAGTTAGTATACAGGTTAGTATACAGTCCAGAGAAAGTGGTTAGGAGAACCGGTCGCCGTATATAACTGAAACATTTGCGGCCAAAACGGAGTTAAAACCAGTGAAAGTCTACAATCGTATTAGGCAATATTGGTTTAGTAATATGCACAATACTGGCTTGGAAATACAGAACAAACTGTATTCATCATAACAAGAGAAATCAGTTTATATCCTGGCCAGATTTCGGTCACATTAAAAAATGTTCAATTCTGAGAATGTAGATTTGTCTATGCTAATTTTGTTTCATATGACAGATGTTAAATTTGAGGATCCTGATAAATCATATGAAATTTTCCTTGTTAAAAAATGAAAAATGAACATTTCTTAATGTGACTTGAAACATTACGCGATGTTTTTTACGTCTTAGCTTAACTTAGCCTTGATCCACAAGTTTATAATATACAATATATTCGTTCATAACTTTATCATAATACTCTCAAACTAACTGTATACAGTCAAACCTGTGTTTGTGGCCACCTCTGAATAAAGACCACCCTGTGAATAAAGGCCATTCTTTAAAAAATATCACTGATTGTTTAGAACAAACTGACCTCTGAATAAATGCCACCAGTCAATAAAGGCCACACTTAGTCTTTCCCGAGGGTGACCTTCGTTCACAGGTTTGACTGTATTAAAGTCGAGCGTTTGAAAGAAAGTACGCAATCACTTAACATCTCCGACATATTCCTCATGCGTAATTACAAAATCAATCAACTAACACTGAACACGGACACTTCTATTACAAAGCGCGTGATCTGTGTAATATTGTAATCGTTTAAAGATACAAAACATAAACTCTCCGTGCGTCAGGCGCGCCGCTAACTGATGATTAGTTTCAACTCACAGGAATTAGTAACGGACCTGTGATGGTACACACATACAATAAATTCTTTATAAAATCCGATCAACTGTTATATACTATTAGTATATATCAGTATTAGTACATAACAGTTGAACGGGTCGAATTCCGCGAAAAAAAATTTCATTTAAAGTAATTTTCGGTTAAATTATGATGTTTTATAAAGAATTTATTGCATTTTCACCATCACAGGTCCGTTACTAATGCCTGTGTTTAACTTAGACAAGTGTCAACTTAACTGTACAAATCTATCCGTTACGCGTCCGATAGTTTTATAAACAACAGAAAATATAAATCTAAAAGTAAAGTCACACGCCCTTTTCACAGAAATTTCAGTCCATTATTTTATTTCTAAAACAATGAAGAACTCTCTTGTCATGACCAACACACAGTCAAACCTGTGAGCAAAGGCCACCCTTGGAAAAGACAAAATGTGGCCTTTATTGACAGATGGACTTTATTCGGAGGCCAGTTTGTTCTAAATAGTCAGAGACGGTTTTTCAGAGAATGGCTTTTACTCACAGGGTGGTCTTAATTCGGAAGTGGCCGCAAACACAAGTTTGACTGTGGTGTTTTGTCTGCAGTATGAATTATTTTTAAATGCACCATATAAGAATGAATATTTTTGTGGAAAATGTCCCTGTATAAAAAAATGAATTTACATTTTTTTCATATAAATTCTCCGTTTGATTTTCAATTAAGTGACCACCATTTTTTTATTGATTGTGATTTATATTTTTCCTATGATTAGTTTCTCACTTTGAAATGTAGACATACTCAGGATCCAGAATGATTCTCAAAACACTAACATATGACCGGCTGTTTCAGTTCGGAATGGTTTACACTTTTTAAGTGATAACATTGGATTCGGGTTTAGATTAGGAATACAGTCAGAACTGTGAATGAAGACTCGTTGGAATAAATGTGATATCGTTTAATTCTGGCCAATGGTCACAAGACACAATTTTTCTTTATTCAGAGGTTACCTTTATCACAGGTAGCATTCTTTCTTGAGCGCATGTTTTAGTTAAATTCTTATCTAGCCTTGGAGGATCCGTTGTGTCTTTCTTTCTACACAAAGACTTTTTATTCATTATTCATTCGGAAATCGCCGGTCATTTCCGCTGGCTTAGATATTCTTTACTAATAAAAGAGGTGTACCAAATGATCCCAGAAAGATGAACTCATAAGCAAAAACGATTGGAGTGTAATAAAACAGAATTTTTTATCAATGAAAAATTTCTTTTTGTCACCAATATAAATAGCCTACAGAAATAGGTCAGTAGTACATTTTGGATATTGAAGCGAACTTATGTGATCCGTCTAGTCTAATTAAAGCATATATCATCATCAATTCATGTGTGAAAAAAAACTTTAAAACTGTGTAAGGACTCTCCCTCGATTATGTTTTATTTGTTTCATGTGACTTATTGTCATTGGGGTTTAACGCCGTTTTTCAATATTTTAGCTGTATACGGCGACCGGTTCACCTAACCAGTTTTCCTGGACTGCATACTAACCAGTACTAACTTATCCTTTCACATGAAGCCGGCAACTTCTCCACATATGGATGAAATTCTACATTTTTGTCAAATTTTCATGGAAGGGTATGACCTGCTGCGACCGGGATTCGTACCCGGATCTTCGGCTTACAAGTCCAGCTCAATAACCACTGGACCACGGCCGCAGCACCCTCGTTTGAGTAATGTATGTTACTAATGACAATAAACGCTTTAATACAAGTAATATCTTCCTGGTAAGTTTTATTGGTGGAATATGATTGCATGAGCGATTAAGGAAGTAACCTTTAAATCAAAATATTTGGTAATATGACCTCTTTATGCAATAAATCCAGTTTTTGATGTACACGTAACTTAGCGTGGTGTATCATGCAGTGTAAATATGTAGTTTATAGACATTATCCTAACACTCGAACTAATGGGGGTATATAAGTAGTCGGTATATGTGCATGTATGATTTCATGCTCTGTTGTGTGTGTGCATACCGTAAAAACCTCAATATTGAGACCACAATCGGGACCCGAAAAATCGGTCGTAGTAATGAGGTGGTCTCTTTATCTAGTTGAATTATAGGGGAGTTACTGGAAGCCGGTCCTAAAATAAGTGATCGTTATCACAAGGTGGTCGTAATACTGAGGTGGTCGCTACTTGAGCCTTTACTGAATTTCAAAACATCGCTCGCAAAACACTATACAAAAACCCATCAACCTAGAACAATTTACGGTATAGTAATTTTCATCCATAACATTTTCTTACTTTTTTATCACCAATGAAACTCCCTCAAGAAATTCCGTGTTTGACATTAAAAACAAATTTAATTGAACCATTAATTCTAGTATAAACATTTCACATCTCCGAGGTCAGTGAGGCGGAATCTTGTAAGACACTTTCGTTTGAAATACATTTTTGAAATAAAAATGTATATCTCTGTGAACATAATTCATGTTTAAGTCCGTGCGCCCGTCCGTCTATTCATCCGTACAAACGAGGGATACAATAGGGTGTTAGGGTAAATGTATAAATTGTCATTATGAGGTGCCATTGTGGGGTTATTTTTTACTTGTGGGGTTAAAAACCCTCTCGTGGAGTTAAAGCATCAAAAGAAAATCAATAGGAATAACACCATACTGTAGCTCTCATAAATACTTCCGTTCGTTCGAGAATCAGAGATGGGAGACAAAAGCCTTTATAAGCATTATTTTAATTGTCTTAAAGACTGAAGCAAATAGACAATGTACAGTGTATCTACAACGTATCATGCATTTGTACATTTCTACCACCTCTTAATTATCATGCTGGAACAAGGGGTTACTAACGGACTGGAAGAAAAGGGTACAGCACAGTAACTAAGCAGCACTGTGTATGAAAAATCCACGCACCATAGTTGAAGTATTGGTGGTAGACAACGTTCAAAACCCAATGGAAAATTCATATATTTTTCAAAATAATCGGGAATGGACAGATTTCGTGACGGAATGCGTTAAAACATTACAATGAAGTTTAAGGCCACTTTAACATGTAGCTATACAAAATAATGAAGAAAATAAAATCATATTATTATACAAGATTAAACAAACATATGCAAAATCTATAAGTTTAATAAAGTGAGTACAGTAATACCCTATTAATGAGTCCACCTTCGGGACCCCAAAATCGTTGAGGTAATCTCATTATCAAGTCGAATTGTTGGAGATTTATTGGAAACCGGTTGGGAAATAAGTCGTCATTATAACAAGGTGGTCGTAATATTGGTCGCTATTAGAGGTTTTACGCTGAATGACAATATCAAACCAAACGTATTATTATAGGGTATGAAAACCTATATAATACATGGTATGGGCGGATAAGTGTCATGTTCCTATATGAGACATGTTGTACATTTTACTAGTTCATTTACACACTGTGCGTCACGCAATACATTATTGTCTCTTCGGGGTATTGAATTTCAAAGCTAAACATGTCTTATTTATTGACGAATTTTTGCAATATAATATCGTTTCAGTGGCGAAGGTTATTTATATTTGATTTATATGTATATGTCGTTATGTTGATAAGTAATCTTTTTCATTTAACTTACTAACGTCGCACCAACGGTCAAGGTAATTCGGCTACTTTTCAGGTGTAACGGAAGAGGAAAACCTTCAGGTATATACTTGGATATAATCACTGTCCTTTCGTAAGCTAGCTGGATAGCTTCCTCACCTGTAAAATTTCTCTGGTCCCGCGTTGGAACTTACGTGAGGGGCTGTGATTACTAGTCAGAGACCTTAACTACTCAACCACGGACCCCCTGACGCCCACAAGGGAATCGAGTAACACGCACGCACGCACGCACGCACACGCACACACATAAGCAGCATATATAAGCTACACTGAATCAAACCTTGTGGTAAGTAAGTCAGAAATGGGATTGTAGTTTGTCTATAGTTTCCTTGAACTGGTTTCCGTCCACTCGGAATACACTTATGGGCCAAAAACGGGAACCAGTTAATAGTATTCAGAGAACTAAGTTAAATTCCAGTACAACTTTCAATCCGTCTCATTTTCAAACAACAACCACCTGTGTGACTAATTAAAACTGTCTTTGTTGTTTTTATTGAGAAAGTTTGATCAAAGTTTTCGACTGAATTTCAAATTTACATTTGTTTCAAACGTGACCTAACGCGAGTTCAAAAGTGACAATCTACACGCTTCAAAAAACAGATGGAAAATAAAATACATGTGTGAATGTTTCACGGTCAATTACTTAAACTTACAATACACAGGTTTTGGGGGGAAAAATACACGTAAGCATGTACAAATATTTCACATTCAGTTTTTAATAACTTTGTTAACTAGTCTTTAATTCACACAAAACGCACGAGTGTTAGGATTTAATGTTGTTATTCAACAATATTTCAGATATGAAGTACGATTAGCGGCAAGCCTAACTAATGACTCGAGGTTACATACCGGTTCTTATCTAATTCAAATTCAATTTATTTCTAAGCAACACAACTTGAAAGGAATCAGAGGCGAGAGACAAACAAACTTTAAAAATGCAATATCTTCAGTCAAGTAACTTATCAATGAAAACGATCAAAGCCGCGTACTCGTCTCGAGCCTACGTCCGCTCGGCAAGCCCTGTGCTCAACCGACAGAGCTAACCGGAAGTACTAGACAAGCCTAAAAACTGGGACAATGGTGTGAGTTTTTGCAAAGCACCGGGTCTAAATTTTATTTAATTCCAATAATACACTAGAGATTAGTTATTTATGTATACGATCAAAATAAATGTCAACATTAGGGGTTATTTTATTCAAAATCTCTTTAAATGTATTACACGACAGACCGCAGTCGGGATTTTTTTCCGGAAGGCAATTATTAATAACGAAAGGCTAAAAAAATACTGAGCGGGTTCAAAAAAGTTGAGTTGCGGCGACTTTCATGAGTCGGTCGTGTTACAGCAAACGTTTTTCAGGATGGCCTAGGGTTGTGTTGATCAGCGCAAGATTTATTATCAAAAGTTCCTAACTGTGAATCTTTATAACATTAAGTAACAAGGAAGTACATAGCATATCATTATTAATTTCAAACTATTCAGAAGTTGTTGAAATGTTCAATGCCAACATAATGAAAAAAATCCAAATTTATTATGAAACATTTTATTATTTAGTAAGATAGATAAAATTTTGCCGTATTTTGCTAATATATAAACTTGAGAAGAAACATCAAATAGAAAGAAACTTATCTATAATCACCGAATCGATAAAAAAGTGGATAAGACATTAGTACAAGCATGACTTGTAACTTATTTTTTTTTCTCAATTCCGCCGTATTTTGGTTTGAGAGAGTCACGTGGTTCCTAGAATCCGCACGGGTTTAATTCGCTGCGCGTGTTTGACTTGTAAAGAATCATTGACGTATAAATGTCTGAATGTGTTTTGCATTCAAATCTCAAGATTGTTAAACAATTATTCGTATAATTCCGACTTATCAACATGACATTACACGACAGACTTTGTGGAATTAATAGAACATTTTATTCACTTCAAAACCCGTTTGTTTGTCACACACATTGTAATAAAGTATTCCGTGAATTGGTTTGTTTTTCGTACATTCTAAAACCACAAATAGAAAGTAAGGAGACTTAACAAAAAAGAAAAGATTTGCTGGTTTCTTGCATATTTTAACAGTCGAATCAATAGATCCTTCTTAGTGTCTATATAAGAATTGCGGTTATTAAAATATAAATATTTAAACAACAGCAAAGTTATTGTTGATCTTAAATAACATTTACCCGTGGATAAAATCGCAAATACTAAATAGTCTTTGAACAGATCATCAATTGTCAAAACGAGGATTACGACAAGGGATTATGGTGTAAATGTTTTTGCTAAAATATTCTGTTAATCGATTGACCGTTGGCGATTGAAAATGTCGATAAATATATGTTTAAAATTCATTTTATCGATCGATATGGAAAGTACAGGCCCCGAGACTGTAAAGATGAGAACAGGGTCAAAACTCAAATCTAAATTCTCAAAGTTTTATGGCTGAAAAGATAAAGATGACTATGATTAAATACATATTCAGGTCAATTATGCTGTCAGAAAAAAATGTATTAATAATATCATTATTGTCTGATCATAATTATCTTTAAACATTAAAAGACAGCGTATGAGATTTGAACTCGGAGACCAATCTCAAGTTTTGTTACCGCGGACCCAGAGCGTCAATCAAACTTCAATTAAGCACTTGTATATCGAACTGCTTCGTTTGAATCAAGTTTTCTGCTTATTATACATATTCATGTTTGTTTAAACGTTCACAAGCACCAGGGATTCAATTACCAAGTTTTGATGACCATTCTTTAAACGTAGACATACCATCTGGTCCGAAGTTATAAAATTTATACCAGTCTCGAAACACGTATTTCATTTTTTATTTTTCACTTTGAGATACATGTAATTACAATTAGACAATAATGATAATAATATTTTTTCCGACAGGAAATTGACCTGAATACAACAACCAGGATCATGTGGCAAATTTCCCAGCTTGAAACCGTGAACGACGACCCCAGGCATGCATGGGTAGAACCATCGACTTTCTGTAAGCACTGGTCTTTAGAGACAAGTGGTCCTAGTTCATGTATGATAGCAAACAAAAAGCCGACATTATCGGGTTAGTGTCTTGAGTAATGATTATCTAGAAGTATCAGTTCATGTACATAGTTCACAAATATGATTTTAATTAGCTCTATTGTGGATCTATTTCCTCGATCTTTCTGGTGAATTGACCAACAACAGTACAATCCAAACATTATTAAAAGCCCTTGAATGAACGTGTAACTCTATTTTAAGTATCAGTATGATAGTACGATACGATATCAATATCAGCCAAATTGGTGTACAGTGCGACCTCTCCAGAGCGACCCTCTCTTGAACAACAACGTCCCTTCAATAACAGCATGATTTTCCCCACAGTACGATTTGACTATCAATTTAACCTCTCTAGAGCACCAACATCTTACCAACCACATATTTTGCTATTCCCAAAGGGCGTTGTTTTGGAGAAGTTGCACTGTATTAAAAAAAATCACAGTCGGGTTATTCATCTTAAGTACAGACAGACAGACAGACGGATGTGCATACAGATGAAATATAATTTTAAGCAATAAAACCAAGCTTAAAGATGATAAAGTATCATGGCAATAAAAATGTTACTTTGAAAATATAACAAAAGGGTAAGCCCATTTTCCTACGCTCAGTCGCTAGAATACAATTAGGCTACTTTTTCCTTAAAAAAGATTTAATGTACGGCATATATTGAAATATTATATTATACCCAGATCCTACAGTTATGTAATTCTAGTGTATCAGATAATGTATATTGTAGTTTTAGTAATGTTGAGGCTATATTTGGAAACATTTATTTATGTGATGAATGATTCAGTAATTTGTATTATAATAAATATGTTAATTTTATATCATGAAAATCCGGATGTATTTACGTCAAGTTGAAATATGACACTCAAATATGAAATGGTGCTTACGTCAAAATAAAAGTTTAGTGCTAAATGACTAAACAACCATTTCTTCGAAACAACTCATTAAAATTTAGATTTGTTTATCAGCTAAAGAAATTGTTAAATGGTATTATTCAATTGTCGCAATATATACATGTCGGTCCATTCTTCAGTTTACAATGTACCGGATAGTCTTATTTCATTCTTTCCTATTAGTCAGACGAATTCAATGAAATTTCAATTCTATGTAGCATTGTATAAGCTGGTTTATTTACACACATGGGTGAGTTTCAAACGAAACCACATATGCAGATGTAACAAATAATATGTTTAATTCGCCACTATAGTTTGTTTAACGCCTGTAAATTACTGAAAACCACTTTCGAACGATTAATGTCTTAAGTTTCATTTCCATAAACACGTTCTTAATTAAATTCAATACAAATGCGGCCTCTGGTCAAAACAAAGCACAGCTGTCATTTCAGACGTGTACAAAATCTGCCAGATATATGCAGAAGGCTTAGAGGTTTCAGTTTCTATCTTCAAAATATAAACTTCACTTACCTGGGACACACAGTGACAGCGTAAACCCTAAAAGGGCCGCCCTGAGCCCTTCAGTCATCCTAATTCCAATTTATTAAAAATGATTCAGGAAGTCTTACAACATTCAAACAGCTAAATCCATGGCCTCGCCCATTTTTACATTCCGTTCGAAAAATATAGCAGTCGATCTTATACAGCCAGTACGTTTATAGAATATACGCGTTTGCTTTAATAGTTAACCGTTTCGCTTCAGTACCTCCTTACAACCTGATTTAGACACGGCCCGTCTAACCGATATTAAACTATAGAAATCGTGAACTACGGGACACTTGAAGTTTTACACAAGTTTATGTAAAACATCATTTTTTCGACAATCGGTTTACATTTTTTTGTTATAAAGGCGCTGAAGTGTTATAGAATTATATTTATCCAAATGATAATAATGAGGATTTCTGTGTTTGTTTATTTGTTTTGTTTTTTGTTCGTAATAAATGTCAATCGATAACTGCATCAATTTGTGAATCTTGTTTTACATCGAAATAACGCAATTGTCCGTGTTCAATGTTGTATTTTGATATTCTTTGAAGGTGACAAAGAGTAAATGGACCGTCTACATCTATTGATCTGCCGACTTCTGTTTGTTTATAAACAAACACAACACTAATTAATCGGCCAGTGGTTGTGTTATGTGTTACATTTTACATCCTGCCGACTTTCTTCCCGTTAAATGAAAGCGTGTATCTGTTGAATACATTAGTGCCACATCAACGTAGACTCATACTTGACGCTAGCTACTACTAATGACATCGAGAGGTCATGGATACCCGCACACTTTGTAAAAACAGAAATGTCAAATTTTATGTTCAAATTGTTGTTTTTTGTTTTGATTACAGTAAAACTTCAAATTGCGACCATCTCAATATTACGACCATCTTTTTATTACGATCAATTATTTCCGGACCGGCTTTCCCCCATATTCCAACTTGATAATGAGACAACCTCATTATTACGACTGATTTTTGCGCTCCTGAAGGTGGTCCCAATATCGAGGTTTTACTGTATTTGCATATTTGCAGACCTACGCCCTACTCCAGACTTTCATAAAATTAAAGACGCAATATAAAAAAATGCTTGTATTTAAGGAAATCACCGAAGAAGCCCGACTGCGGCGTTTTCTGGTCACTTATAAAGAAAAATGTTTATTATAGAACGATACGCCCAACGACAATCGAGATTATTGCAAAGTTGTCCTAACTATTAATGTCGAAAATACAACAAGATGAAATACAACATTTTTATGACAATTTCGTCGTAACCCGTCAATTGTCAACAAAATATGCATCAGTGCAACAAACGCTGGTAAAAGGATAATAAGACTTAGTTTTGTTCGGTCTATGTTGATAAACGGTGGGTGGTTTTATCAATTGTCAATTTCGATGCTAATTATCATAGCCTTTTTCAATACAAAATCAGCCAAAATTACATGGTTGACCTATTTTTTAAAGTCACCTCTCGCTATTACGACATCATACGTTCCAAGGAAATGTATTAACACGTTTACATTTGTATTGCCGGTTAAAGATGAACTACATACAAGGGAACTATATTTCTAATAAGTGCAGCTCAGATCAGTTCAGTTCTGCCCTGCCCTGTCCAGCCCTGGCTCGGCTCGTCACTCGCACCACTCCGCTCTGCACATGCTAGCTCTTTCAAATACACATTAGGCTTACGCATGATCATTATTAAAACAAGAAGCAGACGGACAGTGGAGCGGACGGACGGACGAACGAACGTTTTATAATTAGAAAGTCAATAAACCTCCCACTACAGGATTAATTTAGAAACGTACACGTGTATTTTCTGATTACAATTAATTTACACTAAGATCAAACTTGGTCGTGGTATATTGATGTTAATAAATAAACATCGCTGATAATGATTTTATGGTGTTTTTATGCTTGTTGTTCGCCTCCGGTGACCTAGTCATGTACAAACCGTAATCATCAATACAAAACATTTTACTGCTCTAAAAATGGGGGTGACATGACAATTAACAATACGTATAACAATCGCATTGATGGAAATGTTTGTCTAATTAACATTGATTCATTAATTATCGTCATCGTTAATTGACTGTCATTTATTTTGTATCGTTTTTTCTTTAATTCCTGCCTCAATGTACAGTGCTCAATAAAAATACGGAGTAAAAAGCGTTTTAAACAAACATTATTTTCAGTGTTAATGAAATCAGGATTAATAAAGTCTAAATGCACAGACAATGAATGTTGAATTCTAATTTCTTGATAACTTTGTGAGCAATGAAGTATTCTAGCATCAAAGTCTTTATTCATTGTACATATAAACCGCTTTGTAAAACAAAATCGTTCTAAATATATTCACTAGTGTTTAACGTCGCACCAACAACTGGGATCATATAGCGACATTCCTGCTTTAACAGTGGAGGAGGATCCCAGGCTTACACCTGGGTAGAACCACCAACCTTCCATAAGCTAACTGGACAGTTTTCACTAGACCACAGAGGCCCCACTAATACATTCAAATTTATTTATTAAATCTGCACAATTTTTGTCTCAGAATTGCATAAATGTTATCCTCGTAAATTGATTGTGCATGTTATGTCACCGGGGAATCATTCTTGCACATGGAAACAACTGCTGTTTTGTCGATTTAGAGGGTGGAAGGTGGTTAATCCGAATTCACAGACTTAATTTACATCGTCACAAAGGTGCGTGATCAGTGGATTTTTATTACCATTCAAGAAAATGTTCAAGCTATACAGAAAACCTCAACATTAAGACCACATTGGAAGTAAAAAAAAAACTATGTCTTTATAATTATTGAGATACCAGTAGCCTCATTATTAAGTTGGAATATAATGGAATTACTGAAAAATTATCAGAAAATAAGAGGTCGTTATAATAAAGTAATTATTCAGAAATAAAAAACGACGTCAAAACTCACTGTAACAGAACGCTGCACATGAAAATTATGTTCCCTTATTTCCCAGCTTTAACTATGGGGGAAGACTTAGGCGTACACCTGGGTTGAACCATTAACTTTTCTTAGCTGAACAATTCTTTCACTGGTCGAGACCGGGATTTGAACCTGGATCGCCGGGTTACAAGTCCAGCGCGCTATCCACTGGACCACGGTCGCGGCTTGTCCATTTAATAGCACACAAATATTGGTACTGATAAGACTTAATAAATCCCTAAATAAAGACCAACTGTGCATATGGGCAACATGTATTTGTCTCCCTATGGAGGCCTTTGTTCACAGGTTTATTTTATCAATTAAATTTTACGTTGATTGGAATCACATTAATGACTTTTTTCCTGTAATTGTAAATGATACAACACCAGTTTCGAACAAAGCATTCGCTGGAAATCGATATTTTCAGGAGAAAACTGGATGTAATATTTACAAATGTCATAAATATTCCTAGAATGTCTGTGTTGACAATCGCTGAGAATCTGTAAATGTACAAAACATCTGAATTCATTTATTCCAGTCTGATGAGCACGTTCTATGATACTGTTGTCTCAGGGAACAGCACGGAATTGATTAAAGGTACTCAACCCAGGACAAACATCAGAAAAGAATTATAATGAAATGTCTAAAAGCCAGTCAAAGCGTTCAATGATAATCATAGACGTTAATTTTGTTGTTATTTGTGTGAATATTAAAATATAGTGGGTTTAAATACTGTTCAAAGCAAACTATGTGTATAAATGAACACAGCATTTAATTCATTAATGCATCCTGTTATGTTAAACAATAATATTTGCACACGCATAGAAGTAGAAAATGGTATCTAATAATATATTTCGTTTTGTATTCAACAATTAAATAGAACGTGTTATAAAAGTTATCAGTAAAATTTACTTTAATAATATTTTATCGATGCAACGATTGCGACATTTCGTTACGTAATCATTTGTGCGATATACGACGTATGTGCGCAAGTATAGATGACGTCACCACGTCGTTGCAAAAGACGTCGGTTTCCAACGTCATTATCAGAAGAGATATCGCCGAACGCACACACAGTACAAAGATCTCTTCGAGTACTTCGAAAAGCAGTTCAAATGACTCAACAAAAAGCACCTTCACTCGCAGGCGACTTCGTAAAGAGTAAAACAGACAGTGAAGCATTGAAAGCGCACAAAGAAAATGATTTGATTTTGCAAGATATTCCAGTGGAAGATCTCAGCAAAATTACTGCGACAGACACAGAGAATGTCGCTGATGAAGTTGAGAGTGTAGGAAGCGAAGATAGTTTTATGAATAGGTTTTACAGTCTTCATTACAGAGAATGTCCTTTAACAATTCCAAGAAACATGGAGGGTAAGAATTATCCTATTTTTCGAAAATTTTATTACAATTGATACTTGTTTATTGGAAAAAAATATTATTTATTAAAAATGTTATTTAATATTTTCTAAATCATTGGTCGACGAGCAAAATTGATAAAATGATAATATATAAATTGTCACACGTATGAAGTGTCTGTGAGCACAAGATATTCTTGTGATAATTTCTTTAAGCAATATTACTTCGGTGATTCCGATGTTAAATTTATACTTATCCATCTAAATATTCGTGTATAAAGATGGCCTTTTATACGAACGAAATCACGATTAATGATTAAGACATTTCAAAACTTATAACAATTCATGCTTAATTATAGAACATACATAAGAGATAATACTAGTACGATTAGTTGAAGAAAAAAATATTTGAGTGTCGGACTTAAGTACATCGTCCATTGTATTACAGGACTTGTAGACAGCCGTACCTTCTGGAAAGATAGTAATAGCTTCAGAAACGGTTTGTACGACTCCTGTCATCCAGAAACTAAGGTACAGACCCTGAGGGCTGTCACATTTCCCGTAAAACAAATGAATGGCCACCGTAATACACAAATTCCTGACAACAACCATAAGTCAATATCTATCATGGCCCAGCATTTATATAACCAGATGGCAGAACAACGTGCCAAGATGGAGAACAATATCAAATATGTTGAAGCCGATAACGAGTGTGATATTGGAGAATTGAGATCACAGAGTGGTCCTAATGAGGTGAAATCACGTGACAAGGAGAGTCCTATGCTGAAGAAGAGTTTGAGAGCACGTGTGATGGGGTTCCTGAGAAAATTTTGTTGCTGCGTTCAAATGAATGTAGGGGAGTAGAGAATAGGCTATAGATAAAATTGTATGAGTTCTGATAGTTTGCTGATGTTTTTATTAAAATAATGCTGGAAACAAGAATTATATTAGTTGTATTCAAACAAACTCAATTTTTGTCTTTTTTATTGATATTACTAGAAACGTGTTAAAAATATATATCTTTATGTGTGTATACTAATTCGAATTTGTCGCAATATGTGTTATATGTATATTTTGCTTATTGGAAACATTGACCTATGCAGCAAACATATTTTAACAATGCTGTTTAGGTGTGGTTATAATAAAACCTGTCCACACAGGCATGTATTAAACGTGGTTTATCACTGAGATTAATATTGATTGCACATGCTTTAATTGGAATGGTATGAATGGTCGCTATGGCAATTGATCATATGCCACAGATAATCTTTAAACACAATCTCATAGTGATTTTGGTATACGTTGATATAATTACATGTAATTACAAACACACAAACTCGCACTCATATATCTATGTAATTGCATACCGCATAGAAAGATGTTACATGTACATGGAAAAAAATCTATCTATTTTATCGTTTACCACTATGGATCTTTATAAGAATTAGATGACTTTTGTTTATTTCTCCAACAGAAAAACTGCGAGAAAAATAACTGTCATATGATGTACTTTATTTACAAACATTGTCAATAATTAAAGTCTGAGATGATATAGTTGTTACGTGTACTTTGTAGAGCCATGGTAGTAAGCTGTGGAGACAGTTGATCTGAAGGTGTAAAAGTTTCGGATATTCTGTAGACCGCGACTGTGGTGCAGTGGTTAGTGCACTGGACTTGTAACCCGGCGAACCAGGTTAAAATCTCGGTCACAGCGCAAGTCATACCCTTCTATAAAAAATTGACAAAAATGGCGATTTTCCAGAAGTTGCCGACTCCTTGTGGAAGGATAGGTTAGTACTGGTTACAATCCTGGGAAAACTGGCTGTATATAATTGAAAAATTGTTGAAACGAGGATATTCTGTTTCTCGTGATGACTGTGACAGGTGAAGCTAGTAATTAATTTAAGGCAGAAAGGCAGACAGACAGACAGGCAGTCAGACAAGCATATGTCTGTCGGGAAAGGGGCTTATCACCAATAGTCGTAGGATTTCAATTGGTCTGATTCCATGATTACATTTCAAAATATCTTCAAAGGTGATAATACCTGTTTGTCATCACTCCCGGGAGACCCAAACGAGTTCCCCCCCCCCCGGAGCGAGTGTTTGATGCTTTAGAACTTCTTGAATACGGACTACAACTCATTCCAAATATATCGCTTAATCTTTTTCTATGTATACACTTACTTGACATTTTGTTTTTAGGTCCCATTAGCCAGACCCATATTCGAACCGAGGCAATCTACGGGTCGTCAATTATTGAGGCATTTCAAGTTATAATGAAGGGTGCATCATATTAAATCTGCCATTTTTCCCCATTACCCGCCCAAATTTTAACCGAGGCTCGCGCCTCGATGTGACTAAATGTAGTTACGGCGGTGCCCATGCAGATGACTGTTCGTAGTTTTAACCTTTCTGTATTGTGTATGTTGGTATACTTGATAACATTTCTGATTTATGAGGCGAAAACTGAGAATCAACCGATCGCCATTTGATTTCGAAATCCATCTGCAGTATTAACGACTGGTTCACGCCTCTATCTTTGGAAGTGTTGTATCTTATTATTCCATCAAACCTGTGTTTGCGGCCTCCCGCGAATACTGACCATACTGTGAATAAAGGCCATTCTTTGAACAACCGTCCCTGACTATTTAGAACAAACTGACATCCGAATAAAGGACATCTGTTAATAAAGGCCACATTTTGTCTTTCCCAAGGGTGGCTTTTGTTCACAGGTTTGACTGTTTTATTATTGTTATAATTATCATTGTTGTCATTATTATTGGTAAGAATGTGACATTTACAAATTATTACGAATAAGACAACAGTTTTTTTTTTGTAAAGTGTGTTTATTTTATATAAAGCTTTCAATATTAATATAAAAATATGAAAAATACTATAATATCATCTGATTATGAGCATCCAAACATCTACATATATAAGACATTTACACTATTTAACACGATCATCATTGTTGCAAAAATAACAAATATTCAAATGTATACATATAATTCCCAGGTGTCTAATGTAAAAATAGTTATTACAATTAAACAAAAACCACAAGATTTCCTCTGTTATGAAAAAATGGCTAATAAATATACTATATAAAGTGCATTTTTAAGGCTACATTTTCTACATTTAGTTACTGCTCAAAATATTTCAGAGAAACAGTCCAGCTCTAGCTGATCGAACTCAGCCGATGCTTTTTAACCCCAAAGTGATGTTTACATCCAGAACTCTTCAGATTCTTTCAAAATAACTATGGCACCTGAAATCTTAAACTATAAAACTGGTTTTAAATAAAAAAATAATCTAGCGTTTGAATTTCAAAAATACAGTCAAACCTGTGAATGAGACTACCTCCGAATAAAGACCACACTATGAATAAAGACCACACTATGAATAAAGACCACACTATGAATAAAGACCACACTATGAATAAAGACCACACTATGAATAAAGACCACACTATGAATAAAGGCCATTCTATGAAAAATCATCACTCATTATTTGAACGAACTGACTCCAAATAAAGGCCACTTGTCAATAAAGGCCACGTTCTTTCTTTCCCAAGGGTGGCATTTGTTCACAGGTTTGACTCTATGTTCGAGATAAAGCTCAACGTTTGAAGTGTTTACAAGATCATATTTAACATTGCCACCTCTTAAATCCTACAAACCAAAAATCAGACTTTTTTCCCAAAAACGAGTTAAATGAAAGTTCAAACATACGCTATCTTGCACGACTTATACAAAAAAGCGATACAGTTTTACACTAGTACATAAAAATGGCGGTTGTTCAGAAATAATGAATCAGAGAGAGATTTAATACCTAAGCAGTATGTTTTTTTCTGTAAAAGATCACTCGAATTACTATGTACCGATCGACCATCCTACGGAACATCATAGGAACGCGAATAATCTTGAAGACGACAGACATGTGCATGACGTTGGTACGAATAAGATCATAGATTCTGGATTACACTAAAATAGACGAAAGCACTTCATATTTCTTTTCAAGCTCTGACACCGCTCCGTTTTTTCAAGTCTTTACCTCATAATACCCCGCACCTGAAGCAGACGACTTTTGACAACATTGTGACAAAAGAAGCCATCGCTTGTATTGAGTTATAGCTTCTTTAGCCACAATGTTTTCCACTCTGTCGGAGTGAAATAATCCAATTTTCTTAAACAAATTGATGTTTTCTATATAAGCTTAGAATTTGGAAGAGTACAAAATATGCTTATGAGGCAATGGTTAAGAATTTACGGTATCTATAAAACGTTGAAACATCTATACGTATAGTTGGTAATACTATTCGTTAAAATTCAGTATGAAATACGAAGGTATTTGTAAGAAAACTACACTTTTTCTTTTCATTTTTATCCGGTTATGTTTCGGCTTATAATTGATTGTTTATTCCGGTCTTGAATTAGTTCCAAATATTCTGCGATGACAAATGGAACAATGGAATGGATTTGGTACAGTCAGAGGTAGCTAGTAGATTGGAATATGATTGACGAAATTTTTGTGTAGATAACTCATTAGTTTAATGATTGGGGCAGTATGAATCAAGTTGTCGCCCTTTAGCCACCATTCAATAGTTGTAAGCTACATAGTTTGGCCGATTTGAACAGCAAAATTGATCAATTTCTAAAATTTAAAGCCTATGCATAAAAGAAAAATGCAAGTGTTTAAAATAGCACTACTGCTTCCGACTGGTCAATTGGCGACCTATGTTCTGCCTCATTATCGGAATCGAAGTTAAACACGCCAGTTCCTTCTTCTATTGGACTTCCGGTGTCGCGAGTGTATGTGGGAACGAATACGTCAGCATTTTGGTCACCTGGCGTAATAACTGTTTGCGTAATAAACTGGCCTTGTCCTGTTGATGTTGAAGGACCGACCGTCTGTGACAAACGGGGTGCTTGGAACGCTTCGGATGGAGTTGCAACAGTTTTCGATAACGAACCGCCTTGAACTGACGTCAGTTGAACGTGATATGGTTTGGATTGTATTGTACGGGTTGGTACCGGCTCTGGTGGTGGTTGGGGATTATCTGGGTTTAAGGACACGTACACGGTCTGAGACTTTGCGTTTGTCTGATCGGTTACTTGGTACGATGTTGTCTGTTGCTCATTGCCGGTGTTTGCAATGATGACGTTTGGTGCTTGAGTCGTCGCCCTCATGTGTTGACTGTCTGGTAGAATCTCTGCAACCATTACTGCTTCCTCTTCAGGATCAAATTGAATTGTTTGTCCCTGTAAGAAATGAAATGACTGCATAAAACAACTAAATAGCCATGATAAGTGAAGTTTATAGAACAAAATGGCCACTTCCGGTTTTAGGTTTGGCATGAATTAAATAGATTTTATAGAATTAAATCACCTTTAAGTTCAGTTCAGATTAAGAATTTGGCTAATCCGCTGCGTGTTTATTTGGAACCTATTTCTCAACAAGTACATTCATTCATCGAACATGGACTGTCTTCTTGTGATTCTGTGTTTGCGACCGTCGACTCTTAGATAGGTCCTTAGTTAACAAGTATTAGCATTTCCAAAAATGCTTGGAATCGCCGTTCAGCCAAGTATAAGTGCTAAGTATAGAATATTGAATAAAGATTTCCTAGAGAATTCATTTCTGGTTTCATTTCTTATTGAGAGTTTGCAACACATCTTATATTTACGACGATTTTAAACTGGTTCCCGTTGACTCTGGTGGTACAGAGACAACGTTCCTTTAGTGTATTGCAACATGGAACGGGGACCAGTTAACGACGATATGAAGCACCCCAAAAGAGCATTATGTAAAACACATAACTAAAATATAGAAGTATCACATTTCGAGGAAACAGAGGATATCATTATGAATTAAACTAGCATCCATATCTAAATATTCATCATATAAAATCCTACTTTTGTAGAAAAAGACTCGTTTCTGTGTAATAAAGCTAATGTTTTTGAGTGAAATATTGGAAATGTTACACATTTAAAGAGATAACCCGACAAAAACATGGCGGATGATGTGCCCCGTAGGAAAGCCTTTTGAGGTCTTTTAGTCCGCCATGTATTGATTATGTGGTAATAAATTCTTTCAGATTTGCTTAGAGCAGGCGGTGTAAGGGAAGAAATGATCAAATGTGAGCGGCGACAATAATGAATTTAATAAATCTCAAAATTATACTTATAACTCACCTTTTCCTCGTATTTAGTGACGGGTTGTGTAGGTGGTCTCCATGCGTCTGAAAAATATTGTTAATAAATGTTATAATCAAAGAGAGGTAACTCTTAAGGCCTTGTATAGCGATTATGATGTGTTTTACTTTAAATGCCGCTATTAACGATAAACCAATACCCGCTGACTCTGGTTGTACAGAGACGTGCACTGCAACATGGAACGGGGACCAGTTTATATTAACGACTCCCGCACGCAAGCTGTGTCTATTAATGAATTTTTCTTCTAAAAATTAACACAGAAGTGTTGAATGTCTCATTAACACAGAAGTGTTTAATGTCTCATTAACACAGAAGTGTTTAATGCTAGAAAAAATAGTCATATTCGCTGTTCCTTGAACCAAAAGTAGGTCGCAAATCTTTTCTTTTCTATTTTTTTGTTTCTAAATATACCTTTCGGACGATTTGTCCCCAAATGTTTTCCTACCTTGGGTTTTTGCTGTTAGAAAATTTAGGGTGGGGCCCAAAACATGTGCAGTCAGGTAACCGTTACAACATCATTCTATATTTCTGATCTAATCAGTGATATATCTAGTTTGTTACTAAGGGGAAACGATCGATAAATATTTTAATTAAAAAATTTTGCTTTAAAATATGCAAATCTGGTCACGGATGGTCGAACAAAACAACGAAATGTAATCAATACGCCATCGATCAAATGTTTGAATACAAAAGTAAATAAAATACCCTGGTCGTATAAGTACATGTGATATAGTGTATATTGGCATATAATTACTCGTCCTTCACTTTCTAAACAAACTTGTAAGCCCGATTCGACTTAAAATATTCAAATTGCTTTTTTTCAAAATATGTATACTTTGTACAGGCTCTTTTCAAATACCATTGATTCATGGTACATTTGAAGGCTGAATTTTGATGACATACATTTGTATAATTTTCAAAACAATGCATCAAGAAAAAATGCACCTTATGGTCATGGTGAATTAAATGAACAACTATGCGATCTTTTGTATAACACCAAGGAAAAGGGAAAGTCATGAACCTACATTAATTATACATGTACATGTAGTTAAAACTTATTAATTCCTAAAATAATTATAACACGTTAATAAAGCTTACATCAATCATCGTTTCATGGGATACTGTCCGGATTTCGTTCCTAACATTGGATTCGGACCTACGACCTTTGGGCCAGGGGCCCGTTTCGTAGACATACCAAAGCAAAGGAAACATTTTTTTTTCAAACTTAAAAACCTCACAACCCCTGTTTGTAAATAAAAATGTTTTACCCTATTAATTGAATTGGGAATTTATTGTCATCTGTGCAAGGAAAACGTCTGAAATATATACAGTAAAACCTCGTTATCTCGAGGAGTCATCAATCAGACTAACTGGTCGGGATAAACGTGGTGCTCGTAATAACGAGGTAATTGTTTGTCGATTGAAAATTATACATAACTAAGAACAAGAAAATGAAGGGACTTTAAAAGCTCCTCGAGATAAGAAGTGTGCTTGTGTTATCGATGTTCGTGATTTACTAAGTTTTATTGTATATTATAACATAAGCAAGATATTTAAGTATAAAAACTGCGATGTTAGCCGAGGTATGTGTATGAAACAGGCCGAACGAGAGTCTGGTTGTCTGGTATGATTCATCGCACGTGCAGTATTTCTATGACAATAGTCATATGATACTGTGTCAAAATAATGCAGTTGGTAATATAAGATCTTAGACGTCCAATGTGTATAGCTATGCACAAAGACTTCAAACAAGAATCCGACAAAATGTAATCTTTACAATAATTTTTTGGATAACTTCACACATTATGATGTAAGCCGAACCAGCCGGCATATGTGACACATTTATATACTATCCAAAAAATAAGGGAGATCAAAGTTAAGCCACTGTTGTGTAAAAGTGAATTACAGTCAAACCCGTGAACTAAGGCCACCATTGGGAAAGACAAAATGCGGACTTTATTGACAGACCCCTTCATTCAGAAGTCAGTTTGTTCTAAATAATTAGTTATGATTTTTCAAAGAATGACCTTTATCCAGAGGGTGGTCTTTATTCACATGGTTGTCATGCATAAATGTTGCATGTATCGCTATGACATACATTCGCGATATTTTAAACAATAGAATGTGTTTTTGTATCTTACGTTATGCAATTTAAGGCATGCGATATTGGGATAGCAATTGTTCAGGTTAATATGACGTAACTTGATTACAAATAATCGATGCATCGGTCTTAAATCGAGATAATCGTTGAAAGACATGGCGGATAGTTTATTTAGAAATTTTCCTAAAGGCCATTCATTTATTTTACCAGAGTAAAAAATATTGCTACTTGCCTAAAATTATTAAACACAAGTACATACAAACAACCTTGTTGTGCTGAATGGGTGGCCTTGAATATTTGAATATTTGCGCATGCCTTTTTACATTATCAATCTTGGTATCGCAGTGCGAAAACTTCGAATTATATTTAATAAGACAGAATGCTGCTGCCTTTTTATAAAGTTGTCAATTTAATCATAGTTACCTGGGTGTTCGGGCTGTCGTTCCAAAGTTGTATGTCTACTTCCGGGCGTATACAGAATATTGTGCATGCGTATTGGCATCTTCCGCTCAGACCTCGGTGTTGACAGAACAATCGAGGTTCGTTTGACCTTTCTGGAAAACATCGTCCAGTATTCTCTGGGCACCCTGACCTTTCCATCATCCAATTGTTTCTTCATATACCATTCACGCCTGTAAACATAGACATAATAATGTGAACAGGTTACTTTGACATACTTCGGTTTGTTTGTTTGGTTGGTTTATGTGACATTGTCACTTGGGTTTAACGTCGTCTTTTAACAATTTTTCAGTTATATACCGCAACAGTTTACCTAACCAGTTTCCTGAACCGTATACTAACCAATACCAACTTACTCTTCCACAAGGAGCCGGCAACTTCTCCACATATGGATGAAAATCGACATTTTTATCAAATTTTCATAGAAGGGTATGGCCTGCCGCGACCGGGATTCGAACCCGGACCTCCGGGTTACAAGTCCAGCGCACTAAGCTCTGAACCACGGCTGCGGCTGACATACTTTGGACTGGTAAATTATCATATATAGAGAAAATGGATGAAATCATATTTGACGGGGTTTGCGAGCAGCCACATAGTTTTGCTGTTTCCGACTGATGGTCTGTGACAGATAATGAAAATCCTGCGTAAAAAATGTTTGTTTCTGGTTACATACTCATTAAATACAGGATAGGTAGGTAGGATTTTTGTTCTTTTTCTTTTCTTTTTTATTATTCTTGAAAGCCGCTGTTTGTGCGGAAGGTAAAAATGTGGGACAGAGGATGGACTGCTAGTATTCTTCGAACCAAATAAAAAGTCTAAGCTCGCGGGTAAAAATTAGGGTAAGTCGGGTAACCAGAAGCAAACAATTTTTTCTGAGTCTATATAATATATATAGCAATGTTGACAGTATTAAGGTCATTAGTCTCAAAAGCATCACATTAATTGTACAAATTTTCAATCAAAAGTACTGAGTTATTGTATTCTTATAAACGTTCAAGCTATTTATATCTTATAATTCAAGCGAGTTCACTGACTTCAAATTAAAGAATTACTCAATACAAAATGTTATTACAAGATCGGTTTAATGTTTATTTTGTTTCTTTGGGAAGCTGGTTTATCGAGTGCGCTGCACTCGAAAACGCCCTGTCTAATACGCCCAATAGCAAATACGCGTACTCCAACAAATAAACTTTGACGTTATGTCATCCTGCGTGTCGATGCACCGTCGCTATGCAACGAACGTGAATGTGTTGATTTTGCAATCAGTAAGGTAGTCGCATTGAATCACGCAGCGAAGATGAATCAAATGTACGGATTTTACATCGTTGAAGTGAACAATTTTATCTTACATACTTATATTGCGGGTATTAATAGACACACACCATTATCAGGTTTCTCCTCTGTACAAAAGTACTGAAAATTAACATCTTCTTTTAAATTATCTGTACTCCTTGTGGGAATGGAATTCGAAATTGAAATTTGTGAACACGATGCATAATTAGCTACATGTATTTCAATACCCAAAATTTCATATTGAAAGGTTTTGAAAACGATCGTTAAAAAGCCACAGGATGATGTTAATATAAGTTTGCAATCATTAAAGTCATTCATTTATCATGTTAACGTAGTTTTACATATTACATGAATGCAATTTTCCGACCAGATGTTTCTCATACTTTCACTTTGTGTTCATTCTAAAGGGCTCCGCCTGACAAACTTCTCGATCTTTCAAAGCTGCGATATGGGCAGGTTAAAAAATTTCCTTTTCAGCCCATACACAAATAAGTAAATTTCATTTACTTAAAGTTGTTTCTGACTTTCTAGTCTCCAGTCAAGTGTACTTGATATACAAGGCTACATAACGATTCAGGAACCTCCGTGGTCGAGTGGTTATGGTCTCTGACAATTAATCACTAGTCCCTCATTGCTGTGAGTTCGAATCCGCTCCGGGACCAGAAAAAAAACAAATGCGAGGAAGCTATTCAGTTAGATTAAGGACGGTCGGCGGTTATACCCAGTCGTCAGCCTTTCTTCCAGCCGTTAAAATTGGAGTAGTTGTCTGATGACGCTGGCTGTAGGTGTGAAGTTAAACCTCATTTAAAAAAACACAAAACGATCCATGAAAGCTGTAACATACGGTTTATGCATGACTGGACTAATAAACGGACGAATTACCGGACGAATGACCGGACGACACATTGATAAAAAAGTGCGTGAATTTCCAAATACATGCAATGAACAGTAACAGACCTGTGAATGTATGTTTCTGCTTGACTGCACGACTGCTACACTAAGAACTTTATAAAAAATACAACTTAAGATATCCGGGTGGGTAGATGGCGGAAAAAATTATGAAGCTTACGAATACCAAGGTAACATGAAAGTAGATTTATGTTAAACAAATCCTTGGTTACATACGCCTGTATCAAAATGTATATGAGAAAGTACCCGTATCGTGGTTAATGATTTACCAAACTGCGAATTTATTTAAATATTGTTAAATTATGTATAGAATGTAATTTGAATGTTGATGAATAATTTATGGGTACATGTATATTTATAGACAAGTAGCGAATAAAGTTTATGTATGCGTGTACTCTGAACTTAATGCTATAGATGAGTAATGCACTGATTGAATGATTTGATCAGTTAAGGCCATTCATAAAAAAATATTCGTTTGCTGTAACGCGATCCAACATTTTTTTCAGTGCGTAGGTAGGAAAGGGATTTTTTTTCTTTTGAAAAATGCCGAAAAGCAATTCCTAAATAACGAAAGGGTAAAAAAATACCGTAATGGTTAAAAAAAGTTGAGTTGCGGCGATTGCTAAGAGTCTGCAGCGTTACACCAATCATATTTTTAAGGATGACCTTAATATATGATAATTACTTACCAATATACTATCAGGTAAATCGTCGCTATGATTGGAAAGATGAGAAAGAATGCGAACAAACATGAAATCACGAGTCCCGTTACATTGTAGTCATAGCAACATACACCTGAAAATAAAAAAAAAATGCTAATTTTAGGACAACTTTATGGATGCACCAATGTCGTCTGCTTCACTTTTAGAAAAAAACTCTCAAACTCAGATTGGCATATAAAAATCTTATGAAAAGTTCACTCGTCATTCATAAAGGCTTTTTTTCACTGTGGGTTTAATGTCGCATCTACCGCTGGGATCTTTTGGTGACTTTTCCAGACGAACACTTGGATAGAAACACCGACCCTCCTTAAGCTAGCTGGACAGCTAGATCCCTTAATTATTTTAGAAACAATTAGAATATTTGTATTAATATCATTACAAACAGAATGTTAACCAAAACATTGTCTGTTACCAAAACAAACTTTTAAAATCTTAATTTAAATCAAATGTTACTTGAGGGGTCATTTTCATATGATGTAAATATCTTTATTGATGCTCTTTTTCTGTCATTAATCTTTAAAATATCTCCTTCAATATCTACATATGTGCGTATAATATTTTAAAATTTAAGATTTTTTATCAAAATATATCGCAATTTACTGCAATATCACGCGGATACGCTCTCAATATTCACAGAAATAAATATAGAAAAGTTTGTCACGATTTGTTGCAAACTAATAGTATGATTAGCCCCACCCTGAATTTATACCTCGTATTTTTTTTATTTCTTATAATGTGAATATGACCGACTGATTTTAAACAAAACAGTGTGAAATACATAACGTCAAGCAACGTTAACAAGTCTTCTTAAAGTTCTTTGAGAAAGCCGCTGCTGCCGCCAATGATGTCGATAATGATGTCGATAATGATGATGATTATGATGACGACGACGACGACGATGATGTCGAGAATGTCGATGGTGATGATGATGATGATGATGTCGCTGACGATAGTAATTTTTATCATTATCATTATTACTTCTATCATTATTATCATTAATATAATCATTATTGTCATTAATATAATCATTATTGTCATTAATATAATCATTATTATCATTATTGTCATTAATATAATCATTATTATCATTAATATAATCATTATTGTCATTACTATCATCATTAGTAGCATCATTATCATTATTACACTTGCGATGAGGTGGAGTATGATTAAAATGATGTTGACACCTTTGACTTAGAATGTCACCGTTTTCTTTGTTGTGTATACTTAAATTCAATAGTATATGCTAAAATTGATTCCAAATCCGTCATTGATGACCAAAAACCAGTTCAATACATATGATCGTGTTGAAATGAGAACGCGTTATTTCTTGCTCATCTTATATTTTAGTAAACCGCTACTGTCAGATTTATTGTGTATAATTGTGTATTTAGAAATATCTTAAATCGTTTTTATAGTGCAAGCATTATAATAACTTGTATATTGAAACTACATGCCATGTTCACACTATTATGTGGGTGGATATGTGCTGTATAGACTAACTCAAGTTAAAATATGAAGGTGTCATTGAAATATGAAAAATGAAACTGAATCTAAATGGCCTGTCTGCTGCTACGTCATTATGTTGTAATATTATTACGTTTTGTCATCAATTCTAAACATTTTTGTGTAGTACGTGGTAAAGAAAAAATAATTAGATCATTTTAAGTAGGTACTTTCAATAATATATACATACACAGTAAAACTTCGATAATGAGACCACTTCTCGAAAAATATTGGTCCTAATAATGTGATAGTCTTGGTATCAAGTTATGTTATAGGGGAATTATTAACAGCCAGTCCAAAACTAAGTGGGCGTTGTAACAAGATGGTCGTAATATTGCGGTGGTCGCTATGTGAGGTTTTAATGTAACAAATGAATCTCATGGACAGTGTTAACATAATGTTGCGTGTATCGACTGTGATTTCCAGTTGAATTATTACACATGAGTAACGACCGTTTGGATTTTTAATGCGGAGAATAAAAAACAGCATTTAATTGTGTAAAACTTTCCTGTTTGATAAAACTAGCTATAGTGTACATGGATCCTTACAACCTGGGGCTTCGTTGTAATTGTGTATACTTGGACAACAATCTTAAGTTAAATAGAACGATCATAGTATGTGTCTCACCGGGTGGGAAGTTGTGTGCAGAATTTAAATTCGTTTATTCTGTATTTGTTGACACGTTAACAGCTAAAATCCAACGACCATTGAATCTACCGTGTCTTATTGTATTCAGTTCAGAGAAGTTGGTCATTCAAGTTCATATTTGCTTTTTTAAATACAAAACTAAATAAACTGGTCAAATTATATGTCATTGCTGTTTAAAAATACATATACTTATTTTAATCCGAATATTTATGTTTTTCTCCTGATTCAGGTTCTTAAAGTAAAAAAATACTGATTTACATATGCATGTACCAGTATTTAATTTGTAAGTCTGGCATTTTCTCTAATTGGTAATCAAATATTTTAGCATAGCACTGATTTTAGTTTTAAAGTAATAAGTGCACAGCGCAAAATGTTTTACGGAGTACTAGTAGTGCGTGGATTATTTTCCAATGAAGTGGATAAATGAACGTAATCCAGGCCCCTTCAGTTGCATGTCAATCATACTAAAATATACGATATTGTCCAAGTGGTTCCGATAAACGGAAAACCAGCATCCGAAACTTTTGTCTTTTGCGGTAGTCGTTGAATAGGTCAGAATGGTGTTAAGTTTATCCGGCACATCCCGACCGACAACGTCAGCTGGATGTACGGAATCGACCGAGATGTTCCGAATGAATGAAGCTTTCAAACAATTCGTACAACTCTCTGTGCAAGGGTCAACGGAAGAATCAATGAAGAATCAATGGGAATCAGTGCATTCAAAGTTGATCGGTGTTTATAGTTTATCACGAAGGGAATTGATGGAATTCATTTTGCAAGTATCCCCACTCTAAATCAAGTCGAAAACGTCAAGACATTCTCATCTTGTAGAACAACGAGTGTCTGGGTTTTTTTTCGCTATTCATGGACGTTTACCCACCCACTCGTTCTCTTATTTCAGTCAACAGTGATATTTAATTTATGTTGAGATGAGTGACTATTAATTTATTTTTACATCGAAGTTTTATACCCTAGTTGCTTCAATAAGATCCAAGCGCTCCGCTTAATGGTGCAAACCAATATTTGAAGAACAAGAGTATTGTATTAGTACGTATGTGAAAACTCGTTTCTCCATAAAAGAGTTTTTCTCTTTAAAATATGTCAATGGTTGGGTAAATATAAAAAACGAAAAGTATCAACAGTTTAATCTACCGTGACGATGGTAACTGATAATGCGAGTACGGAAAAAAGCGTTCTATACATATTCAGGTTTCGTGTTAAATTAGAACTACATATATATATTACCAGGGTTCAAAAAGTTTTTAATAGATTTCAATACGATATGTACTAATTTTTACCCTTTAAATAGTCACAAAAAGTTTATCATAATTAACGATCAGAGAGTGTATTACCATATTTTTGTGACCTCGTCAGTAAAAAAAACTGGATTGAATGTGTATAACTACAAAGGTATTGAGTCATCATCAACTTTTTATTTGTATTGAGGTATTTTGATTTTGATCGATGATGATGATGATGATGATGATGATTATGATGATGATGATGATGATGATGATGATAAAGAGGGAGATCATGATGATGATGGTAATTATGCAGATGATGATGACGATGATATTGATGAACGTGTGGAATTGGACTTGATTGTGTCAATGGCGCTGACGTAAAAGATTGTATCGTGCCTTTATCAATACTACCGGTGATTGCGATTGCTGAACAGTTTTGATGATGATGATGATCATGATCATGATCATGAACGCGATAGGGGTGACTGAGGTGACGCTAAAAGTGGAAGAGGCGACGACTTCCGTTTTTTTAATAAATGATGCAATTATTCTAAAAAAAATAAAACCAATTAAACGATAGTCGCCAACGATGATGATTCATAAAGATATAAATTTTCAATATTTATGTTTTCTTGCGCAAAAAATGCTAATTGGTGGATATATATTTTGCGCGGCAGTAATTCAGACGTACTACATGTATAAATATTCAACATGCAGTTTACACCACACTTCAATCTTTTAGTTTTTGCACCTTTGACTCAAATTACGTGGTTTTCTTCCTTCTCCGCACATTTAAAACCTAGGCAATAGTATTGCGGATGTACGCAAATTCAGTTTTAGATAAAACTTTATAACATAACATACGATCAGACCATGAAAACATCCCCCTGCGTAAAACGATCCCCTTGTGAACAACGGCCAATTTTAGCACGCATTCATTCATACTATTGGCTATACAAGTATAAGCATCTACAAACCGGTCGAGCCCGGCACCAGGTCATTTGGCCGGTTTAGAGGGGATGCCGGTTTAGAGGGATTTTTTTAATTATATAGTAATGAAGTCGTAAATAGAACATTTGGCCGATTTAGACGGGAAACCGGTTTATAGAGGAACCGGTTTAGAGGGTTTCCACTGTATTTATGATGAATTATTGGCACACATCACATCATTACTGTATGAGTATTACTTACATAAATTTGGTACCCGTTTCATGGTTGTGTAGCATCAAATGTCAGTGAGTGTGTAAAGAATCAACCGCGACTAATAATTCAATTTAATTACACTATTTTTATCTATAAATAAATAAAATGACATTTACAAAATGAACAAATAAAGTTGTTAAGCTGTTTAAGTTATATGAGACAGGGCATGTTTTTATTTTGGTAAGCGCGTGAGGACAATATTATAGTTTAATGTTGACTTTTTGCATTGTGTGAACGGTAGTTATATCAGTTGTATTTCAATCATGCACGGCGGCTTCGCCTGGGTAACGAACAAGTAGCTTCTCGAACAACCGATTGTTCTGAGTCCTAACGACTGAGCAAACCGGGTCGGTTCTGACTTCTCCTGAGTCATTCATGAATCACGCCTAGATGCGTTACACATCCTCGTGATTACGGGCGTGTCTAACTATTTATGTTTCTTAAAAAAGTCAAATCGTTACACAATGACATCCTCATATATCGTATAATACAAACTATGACTTGTAAGGTTTTATTTTAACTTTAAAATTGTATTACTTAGCTTATACTACAGTAAAACCTGTGAACAAAGATCATCTTTGGGACAGATAAAATGTGGCTTTTATTGACAGATGACATTCAATCTAACAGGTCATTTGTTCTAAACAATTAAAGACGGTTTTTGACAGAATGGCAATTATTCACAGGGTGATCTTTATTCGGGGGGTGGCCGCAAACAGGTTTGACTGTATTTTATTTTAACTCGATTATGAAACAAGCAATTTTGCTTATACATGTATATTAATCAAGTTCGAGTCCGCTTCCTGGACACTGCACCAGTATTGCCAGTACAGTCCGAAAAAACGGGATTGTGAAGTTCAAGGAAGTGGGAATTCGAACTCAGGACCTTCGGATCAGAGGTCGGGTGCTCTATCTCTAGACCACGATGTCTCCGTATTACTTAGACATTTTACCTAAGAAACAAGGATTATGCCACATTCTGGCTTGCAGCAACGCTCTGATGTGAATGAATTAACAACTGTTGACGAATTCATTCCTAGCTATTTTGGTATTACATTACATGATGATAAACTATTAATTATTTACGAGACGACGACATTAATATGCAAATTATACAAATGAGCTATCCCGGACGTTTTTCAGTCAATATTTCGCAGACAATAGCAGGAAGAAGCATTCAAAATAGAACAATAAAAACACTCCAAGACTTAACATTATTGATCAAACAGACCAGGTGACCTGACCATTGATTTTTTATTGTTTATAAATAACAAGGAAATACCGATCAGTTAAGCAATAAACATAGCTTTAAAAGCTATGAATAACAAAAGCTACCAATTTATACAATAACACAAAAACATTAGCCTGAAAATTGACTTACTGGTTTATTATAGATTATTGAACCATGGTATAAATGTGTATATATTTGTAAGTTGTTAGTAATGCATACATTCGTGTATTGAACTGGTGAGAAAATCAATGTTATCAGTTGATAACAAAATCACAAAATGCTATATACATGTACTTTTGGTTTGAGCTTTGAACGACCCTGGCTTTATTTCCTGTGATTTTTCTCAGACACTAAGTCCAAATCCGTAATACAATATGTGAAACAAAAATTAGCACACTTATATTTCAAATTAAAAAAAACAATTGCCAGACACGTAATATGAGATGACTGGTAAAATAAGATTGACAATAAAGTGAGCGAAAACGTAAATACATGAACGTGTGTATTTGAAATATTCAAATATTTGCCTTCCATACTCAAGGTTCGATTAAATCAAGCTTTAAAGGACATGTAAATGCTTCTACTTTAAGTTTGCTTAAACAATTACGGGTGTTCAACCGGTTTGGGTTATGATAAACGCCACGCCCATTTTTTTGTGCAAAAAAGTCTACCTTGTATAATTATTTATCACATAATTAATTAGAACTTGCTATATTTGAATAAAGAACATAGTGATATTTTGATTTCGATATCAAAAAATGTTAAACAGCGATACATTGTTAAATCTTGACATTTTTGTACAGTCCGCCGAACAAAATATGAATCATAAATCACATTTGTTGTGCATATATAAATATATCAAGAAATGCAAAATGCATAATGAATTGTTGTACACCAATGTAATAAACAAGCATGAATAAAATAATTTACAAATGAAGTCACATTACCTGGAATAAAATGGAGAAAAATGACACAGATTAAACCCAAACGTACGCTCATCTTGTTTATTAGCGCTTAAATCCGAAACTTCGGTTTACTGCTTCATTAAACTAAATAATAGATATTTTGTCGACGTTCTGTCCGAAATTATGTACACTTTCGAATTTATATGTTACATATGCCCAAACTGAAGCGCAGACGAGTTTTTGAATGTGGGAACTAACGAGATTAAACGGGAATACGACAACGTCCGGAGACATATTACATGTATTGCTATAATTGGAAATGGTTTTCAATGGAGCTCGTTTGAAAATCATTGAAGCGGCTCCAACAAGTCACACTGTAGTGCAAGGCCAAATAAAAAATCTTCTAGTAACAAAACACAAGAACAATATTTATTGGATTGAATACATTTGAAAAGTGCAATTGTATTTTGCTAACAAAGTCTAGTAAAGTTGCAGACGACATTTTATATGACAACATTTCCTCCCCACTTTCAATGAGTTTTAAAATATACAATTTATATAGGTTATTTTTAATACATTTCGTATTAATCTCCGATATCTCACGCTTTTTTAGGTTTTATTTGCATAAACGGGTCTTTGATCTGTTTTTAGTTATAAAATTCCTAAACATTTGACATAGTCTGGTGAGTTATGGTGGTGATAGTTTTGGTTTAATGTAGTTAGATTTGTGCATGAATACAAAATGTATATAAAACGGCAATCATAAATCATGACAAAATTCTAATTTATTTATAATTAAATATATTAAACTGTAAACGTCCAAAGGAATCCAAACCATCGCCAACAATTACTTATTTTCACTCTGCGAAGAAGGACTCTAATACTAACAATAATAGTATGTGTCATTGTGGTAGTATATTACCATTGTCGCTATTACTGTGTGTCATTATCATTGAATTTCTCTTACATTGTTTTGTCATTATCATATATGTCATTATCATTTATGTCATTATCATTTATGCCATTATCATTTATGTCATTATCATTTATGTCATTATCATTTATGTCATTATCATTGTATGTGATCATTATTGTATGTTATAATCATTTATGTTATAATGAGTGTATGTTATTAACTGTATGCCTTATTATTGTAAATTTGTGTCATTATCATTGATGTCATTCTGATTTTACTCGTATGTCATTATCTTTGTGTGTCCTTTACATTATATCTCATTATCTTTGTATGTTATAATCATTGTATGACATTATCATTGTATGACATTACGGGTGCATGACATTACGAGTGTATGTTTTTATGTTGAAAACATCAATATATGAGTTATCCTTCTATGTCGTTAAAGGTTTAAGAGCGAAACATACATCTTCATTCATGGCCTCATACAGTTTTTCTGTTCATTATTTTTGCACTAAATACTGACGACTGAACAACAACATTGTATGCGTTACGTTCTATGAATATATGTAGACAAATTATAGTTACTACCGGTTGGTGGAGACATAACCTGCTCGTAAATTAATATTGTTTAAACTCTATTTATTCGCAAGTTGACTGACAATCAAGCTCGACTCGGGTTACTAGATGTAATTTTAAATATACCATTATGTTATTTTACAACCAGCTCTATCATGTTACATATATAGCGTCATTTCAAGATTTGTTCTCGATACAAGCAAAGATCATGTTGTTGATTGCGAACTTCCTGGTTAGTTTGGACATGTACACTTGTATTGCATTTTATTTCGAACGCTATGGCCAACATTTTCTGCTATTGCACGCAGTAATAAGTGTAATAAAACATGTAATGAATTCCTACTAACTCGTATGGCCTTTGCATTACAGCTTTGGGCACAGTTGCTGCGAGTACATTGATTCGTGTGAAGAAGTTTGCAGTGGCTTGCAGAGAACAAGGTTAGAACTGGTTCAACATCTAGCAACATTGATCAGGTTAACTAGTTGCTGGTATCTCGTAATTCAAATATGTTGATTTCCGTCCATATGTGGAGAGTTGCCGGCTCCTTGTGGAAGGGTAAGTTAGTGCTGGTTAGTATACAGTCCAGGAAAACTGGTTAAGTGAACCGGCCGCCGTATATAACTGAAAATTGTTCGAAAACGGCATTATACCCAGTGAATAAAAGCGATCAGATCTGTGTCACATTGGAGTCGATATCGTAGGCATTTAAATGACCAAATCATTGATTTAACAAAAGTTTGTCAAAGCAGCTCAGGCGGCAATCATAACGTTGAATTTGTCAGGAAATTTATTCGCAGAATGTAATAAAAACAATAATTCGTGGAGTTTGGTACCCGTTGCGTTGATTCGTATTGAGAGTCTGGGTGGACCAGAACGCTTGTGTTTCGTTTAATAGCTTATGACAGAATGATCAAGCAACAGAGCGTGAGACGAGATATCCGTTATCTTTCTTCATTATACTTTAATTTGCTGGTCTATAATCAATATAAGAACATATTTTGACCGACAAACTTGTCAACGTATCCATATGTGCTTTCAAAACGGTAGATTTATAAACAAATGCGTCTAAATAAAAAGCCAACAAAGCATGTTAGGCTTTAATTTAAAAAAAGCTTGTTGTGGTCACCTTAGCATCTCAAACAAATTTATTTACTTTTATTACAGATTAATAAACATCCGGAGAGATATCTTGTGAACGTCCACATGCGTTGCTGATTGAGTCAGATCCAATTTTTAACGATTGCAGTGGTTGTGTTTAAAGGGAGGTAACTTCAAATATCAACTGTGGTAGCTTTTTGAGTTGTCGACCTTGTAAGCGTTAGGTCCAGAATGAAATGCTTCCAGTGTGAATAATACTAGCCTAAAAATGTTCATGAAGATTTTTTTGAAGAATACTGAAGTAGCTAAAATGGATCTGAGCATCAAATATCCACGATGTACATTAGAGAAAATGTGAAAAAGTTTAGCAATATTAAGAGGTACTCTATTTCCCCTCAACCCAATGAAAAGAAAGGATGATTATTAAACAAGATAATTGCCTGTAGAAACATACCTTAGTGGTGGTCAGGTCATTAACTCCAGTTCAGTATAAAGATTTACCAGTTTTTGTTTACCATCTGTGTGTCCTTGTTTTCCAATGCCAGCATATTTCAAGCAAATATCTCTCATTTTTTCAGGTCAAATTATTTCAAGTCCAGTTATCAAGAGTTGATTTATCATGATGTATTTGTACGTAAAAAAATTATTCGTCACTCTATTTTGCTTAAAATCTATTTATGTCCTTCAAAAACAATATTATATAATAGTCACTCATTCCACACAGATACATAGGTCAATGACCAGACATAATCTGAGATTATGAAAACCTTCACCTGATATCATACTCAGTTTGCAACATGAGATTAACATTTACATGACTTTGTTAGCATTCTTTATCATCATGATTTTCTGATGTCAATCCTAAGTTAAATCCCTGTAACATATTTTCACAGGATATTACATTGATAACACAAAACAAGGTAGAATTAACTGGTGTTTTATTTGATATAAAAAAATAATTATATCCGATAATATATAACATAATCATAGACAAATATATATTCACATACAACATTCTTAACATATTCAACACAAATAACTCACATATGATAGACAGAAAGAAAGATAGAACAAACAAAGTTATGATCGACAGAAGAGATAGAAAAAAGAAATACCAAGTTATAATAACACTATACAATTACATGGTCATTATACTAAACAAAGGTTGAATTTCATTTCAAAAACAAGTATATCATGTTCAGATATTCACAAGAAATCTTAATTAAACAATAAGAAAAGCATTCGTAAATACACAACATAGGGAAAGTTAGAAACATTCTCAACTTACGGCTTAAATATAAAACAAGAAATGAGATGTTAAAATGTTTCAAAATTTTTAATCTTTAACACAACAGATCATAAGTGAACAAAGAATTTAACTGGCAGTGAAAAAAAGCATAAAAATACTACCTACATCAATACTGACAACATATTCAAATAGTGTATATATAAAATTCAAGTTATAAAAAGACTAGGTGGGTTCATTTCGCATACAATGTGTTGAAAGCAGGGATTATAAAATGAAAAGCTTCAAGTTTTGAATGAAATATAATATCATATAAAATGAGCTAGTACACAATCATTTATCAAAGATCATTTTTCAGATGCAAATATAAAAGTTCATTCATTCAAAATGTAACACAAAATAAAAAAACTTAATATATATATTTTAATTATTTCTGTTAATTTGTACTAAAATGGCACCATTCAGGCAATACAGAATTGAAAGTATAACATACAAAGCTTACAAAAATGCACCAAAACAATATTTATCTAATACAAAAAAGGAAAAAAAAAATACAAAACTACTAATTTACGAAAAAATTTGTATCTGGATTTTCATTAAATAGCTAAAAGTGCATATTTTAACTTAATAAAAAAATACTGTCAAGCAATTAAAAGCTTGCAGCGAATGTATAAAAAAATGAAATTAAATTTTGATATACAAAATCAAAGAATTTCAGTTGATAAAATTCGTATTAACAAATACTCATCACAACACTCATGAAATCAAATTTATCAGTAAATGTTTGCCACAAACACTGGCCACAAGAGGCAGATGTTATTGGAATAGATTAGTATTTGCCTTAAGTCTTACTTAAGTTAAATGTGTCAGCAATCAACCAGTTTCACACTCAGCAAAAGTAGTATGAACTAAATTCATTTATTACGTCAAAGTTTAACTATATATCAATTGACCGTCTACAAAAAAGCTCACCATGTGCTGGTTAAATTAAATGCTTTCAAAAACACAGGGCCATATTTAGAGAATTGTTTATTTGCTGTAATGAGACCCAACATTTTTTCAGTGGGTACCTGATAGGTAGGAAGGGATATTTTTCTTTAAAAAAATGCCTGAAAGCAAACACTAAATTACAAAAGAATAAAACAAGTTGATTTGCAGTGATTTTTATGAGTCAGTCATGTTACAGCAAACATGATTTTTTTAAGGATGACCCAGACCTAAAAAATCTTAAAAAGACTAAACATTTTTTTTAAAGAGAAATGTTGTCAAAATTCATTTTCAACAAAAACATTTAATCATCAAAATATACAAAAAAATGTTAGAAAAAGAAATTTATTCCTATCATGTGGCCTCATGGGTGAAAGTAGAAAATTTTAAAAAAAAAACAACATGAAAACTTAAGTTTGGTGCCGTGGAAACAATTGCAAGTCCAGTCCAGACCCACGAAAAGCGAACAAGACTGGAAAAAGCCTGAAATTCCAGGCAGGAAAACTTTCACCCATGAGGCATGCATTTATTGTTTAATACAACATACAAAATTAATTTATAGCACTTAATATACCTTCCCAAATAAATACTTAAAAACATTCCTTGAATAAATATTTGACATACATAGAATATTTAGACTACAATATAGTTTAAAGATGGTGATTGTACCACTATAAATATAATTCATAAATATGGACCAAGCAGATCAGAAAATCTAATTCATTTAGCACAATTTTATGCTTCAATACTTGCATTCAGCGTATTTCAAGTACAATCAGATCATTTTCAATGTAAAATCACATTTTTTTCAATGCATAAATCTTTATAAAATATTCACTTATTGTGCATACTTGGCAGGTTAAAACAAAAACCATAACATGAGGGTCTTATCCACAGGTAGATAAGTCCAGGTAAGTGGACATGTTTGAGGTAAAGTTACATGTAAAAAAATAATAATAAACATGTAAATCAGTAGTATTATGTTACAGGATAGCTGCCAGACAGGCTGAGAAAATCTTGACAATCAGTTTGATACAAGCATTCTTATGCACAATTATTCCATTAGAACATACAAATATCCCGACAAATATCCACTAGTGTACTTTCAAAGTTATCACAATAGGTTATCGTTAATTCACAAATTACATCACATTACAAAACGAAAGATCAATGGTTCTGTAAATTCTGCAGGATACGATACAAAATTAACATCATTGCACATTTAGAATAATTCAATAGTACGTAACTTCTTATTATGCCGCTATTGAAGGTTTTCAGCAAAGTTTGTCATACTAAGACAAATTCACTTGAAAATGTAAGTGCGACTACCATTTCCACTTAATCGTCTGCTGCGTCTTTTTGGTGTATTCCTCAAGGTCATGTGTCTAGGTGAATTTGAACTTTTGAAGCGCTTAGTACCAGAAAACACACTGATGAATTCACTGTTGCAATCAGAGTCACTTGAAGCCGAACCACATGCACCGGACTGAACTGACGCCGATCGCAAGGTCATTGAGGTCGATCTTAAATTAACGACTAATGATGAAGATGACAATGTGCTAATGTCGGTACTTGAGCCAAGCTCTCTAGAAGTGGATGGATAATCTTTTTCACAATTTGAGTTTTGGGATGATGGCAATGAAGATGTATCAAAATCAAAATTTGAACTAGAAAATGTCAGACAATGCTTAAATGGTGACGGCGCAGAAAAATTGAAATTTGATTTCTGAGGTGAACGTGTATTATCACTTGAAAAGAAATGGTCACTATTAGAGACAGGCATTCCATCATCCGACAATAACTCTCTCTTGAGATCTTCTATGCTCTCTGAAAAAGGACGTGAAAAAATTGAAATACATAATAGTGAAGATGATCATAATGGAATGATTGTTCCATAATGGAGGTTATTTTTGAGGATAAAATGCAATACATGTGCTATGATCAGTCAAAACACTTTGTCAGTAAAATATACTAAACATACATCACCTTTACTGATTTATTACCTCCACTATTTTTAACTAGACAAATAAAAATGCATCAAGTCTTTAAATTGATCAGATATTTCTTGATCAGGCCATAATCACAATTTGCTCTAGAATAAATATTTATGCAGTGAAACAAATGAATTAAGACAATATGCTTACCATCAGTAATTATAGAATCGTCTAAATCATCTTCACGGTCACCATCATAACCTGATAGAACAGAATCATTCAGTCTTGGTGAGTTTAACACAGATGGAGATTCAACCACAGAATGATCTAGCCTGGTTCGTGGAGTTTTTGGAGTACTAGTCGTTCTGTTTGAGCCACTCCTTAAGCCCGTTCGTCGCTTCTTTCTTTGTGGTGAAACAATGAGTTCATCATCATTTCTGAATCTTACGTGGATGTCCAATCCATTCATGATGTGATGTGTGACACCCAGCAGCTTACATAGCTCTTTATAACTTATTATCTGAAAAAAAAAAACAGTTGATATAAGATTACAATATAGTAAGCATTACTTAGATCACAGACACTTTTGTCATATTAAATCAATTGAAATACTGATTTTTAAGTAGAATCATTTTTGCAAAACTTAAGATACAATAAATACTTACATTAAAGAGTGAAGAAAATATTTCAGGTACAAATAGTATTAATATGATATTCATCCATATAAAAAGAACCAAGTAATCATTTCGATCATGTTCAAAGTGGCTACACCACATGGCAATAAAAACCTGAGGGTAATATTGAAAATTAATTACAAAAATCATGAGAAGCTTCAATTCTTCAGAGCAATCCAATAAACAAAATTAGGAAAGATTACAGAAAGATAAGAAAATCAGAAATAATGTTCTTGAAATGAATAATTACCTCAATTTCACTCACTCTACAACAATCATCATCAGCGTATCTCTGTTTGACTGCTTGTAGTGTAACGTCACGATGGTCGACAACAGATCCTTCCAAGAAACTACAAATAAACATGAAAATTTATAAATCTCTATCAATAAAACAGTGAATACAGAAGTTTGCACAAAACACTGCTTTAGGTTAATTACTTATTTTCTAGTTTTTGAGTTTGATCTTTTAATATTCCATATTTTTATTTGGTAACTCAGTGGTAGTAGTTTTAAGCCAATCTTTAAGCCATACTGTCTAAATCGTTGCTTTAGATGAAGTAAAGACATAAACTTTTGAGGGTCACTTCCTTACATTCTAAACACTGGCAAGTTATTTTACTTTCGTACTCACCATTTTTCATGCATATGGAAGGCACATCTACTGAGATCTTCAATACAGAAACCGGTAGCCTCCTGCATTGTTGTAGGCCAGGGATCATCTGTAAAAAGAACAAGACAATTATGTAACAATGCAAGCTTGAATCACATTAATAACCATACCACAAAAACAAATACTGAATTAAAACACTCATGTAAGTTCTATTGGTTTTTTGGTACAAATTCATAAATATTTTTGTTGGAATGACTTAAAAATGCTCTAATTTCACATTAAGACTGCCGAAGCAATAAGCTTTCTTCAAATACAGAATTGCAGCTATTAGTTTGGACAAATCATAGAACCAGTCACAACTAAGAATAAAGTATGAAATAATTTTGAATTTCAACGGAAAACATAAGTTCATAAAAACAGTACATCAAACATACCCATTGTTGTAAGTAGACGAGACAGTAATACAGAACTCGCTGCAGTTTCTGCTGGACTGTATTGTCCCATTTCTGCTTGTAGAAGGGCAAGCTCACAAATGTATTGAGACAGGTAGCACAGTCTACTATCATGAGCCAGAATTGTGTTGAAAATCTCAGCAAAATCAACACTAGTGGCAGATCGTAAATTTCCCCGTAATGTGGCAGTAACTTCTCCCATCATTCGTACAACATCTTCATACTTGTATGTATTGTCAGTGAGCCATGCAGCTTCACGTATTGTAATAATGTCTGATCCCAATAACCTGAAACAATTTAAAGGTCAAAACTGTAATCTTACCTCCCAAAAAATTAATGCCAAGTTACGAGTTTTGGGAGTAGGTTTCAAATATCTAACATATTTCTAGTCAAATTAATATTTTAAAGACAGTTATTTATCCAAAAACTGATTGTTGGCGATAAATTTCCAGCTAAATTTCCAAGCCAACTGCAACTAATCAGAGTACACGCAGCTAAATAGGTCAAATAAAACAGACATGCAAACTCATGGGTGAAAGTTGAAAATTCTCAAAAAAAAAAAAAAAACAGAAATCTTAACCTCGGAGGCACAGAAACAATAAGAACCAGTAGGGTCCGGACATGGGGAAAAAACTGAGGTTCGGGAAAACATTTAACCATGTAAACTTACCTTGAGCAGAGAACCATGGCGGAAACACCTAATAACTGTAACTTTGATCGAGGTACGGAGTTCATACTAAGAAATCTATCAACAATGCCAACAGCTACGTGGAATGTATGAGTTGGAAATGATTTCATAGCGGCAACCTCTGCCAACCAATCCACTAATATATACCTGAAAATATTAAAAAATGATAATTAGTAATATAATTTTAAGCATATCGAAGCAAGCTGTTGAAGAAAAAAAATGGCAACAGTTGTAGGCTTTGTATGACCACGGGATAAATTACTGACATTTGAATATAAAAACTTCATTTAAGACATGCTAAAGGAAAATGTGTCTAAATGAAGCTGGATTTGCTGAAAATACATCTGTCTGGGAAATCAGACAAACTTCAGAATGTTCATCAAATGAAAATGATAACAAATGAAGAGACTTTAAACAGCAAAATATATTCTATGACATTACTGTTTTAATAATACACGCATTTACCTCATCGACACTGTAAGTTCTTGAGATCTCTGATAACTGGCCTGAGTATTAAGAGCTGGGACGGAATGGACAAAATCTCTAATGAAAGACATGGCTTTAGTCTTGCTAATTCCACCATACTTGGCCACAGCGTAGTATTTACATAACTCTAGTTTAGCATCAATATGATTGAGACAACATATATCACGAAGTTTTCTAATGCATTCAAGCTCACCGGCTTTGTCTAACACCTGGAATGATAAATCAACAAATCCTTGAAGCTCAAGCCACAAAATCAGGCATATATGTATTTTTTATAACTGAAAAAAAAGCACATTAGAATACATAATGTGTTCATGATTAATGTGTACTGACAGTGCTTTCGTTTGACCCATAAAACAGCTTTTTGACTGTCAAAATCAGTAATATACAGCTTTTGACTTTTGAGGATTTGCACCAAAGGGTCAAATCCTTTACAATAAAATTAGAAGGAAATTTTGTTGACTCTTCAAATTATCATCAGCCAATGGTCATATTCAACCCTCAATTTTTGACATCTAGTGAAAATCGTGATTGATCAAGATTTAGATACTCAAACGTCCTAGTATAATAATCAAATGGAGAAATGCTTAATCATATATTGGTAGCAAAGTTTAATGAATACTTGTATACTTACAGATAATTTTGATTTCATTTGACACCACAACATGTAAGCGGCAATTCCAGATCCATCTTTTGAGGCATCGTCAAGATGACAGGTTATCTCAGATTCATGCTTGTCTTTGTCTAACAATTGTAAAGTTTTGGCTACACAAACCCGGATCTTCTTACAATCATCCTACAATAAAAAATGTGAAATAAAAATCAAAATAAAGTATCATATTAAACAGTGTTATTTTTGCAATTTTGGGAATGGGTCCAGTTCAAATGGGAAAAGCTTCCAGGTGTGATGCCAAAATTAGGAATTTTTAGGTCAGGTATTGGGAAAAAATGTCTTTATTTTTGATTGAGAAGGGTCTGTTTACTGGACCCAAACAAAGAAGGGGGAAAAAATCACTGTTAAAAAAATTAAGGCATCAGTAGAAATCCAAGGACTATAATCGAGAAAAGAGATGACACGTAAAATTCTTGCCATAGTTTGAGACAAGTAAAATGGATTCACGCAAAATCATCAAATTTTACAACAATTATATAGAAAGAAGACTGCATTGTACTTTTTGCAACCTTCAAACAGAGTTCATTTACACACAGGAAAATTTCAGTAAACTTACTTTCATTCAGTTTCCAAAGCAACAAATGCATTGACTTGATGACATGACGACATAGTTTTAAAACTTAGATAAATCATGATTCAATACACTCAGTGAAAATTATTTAGTTTCCAAGCATAAAAACTAAATCCTACCTTTTCCAAATATGTCTTCATATAATCAAATACACATTCTTTACAACAAGCACCATTTAATGCCCATGGTGGTCGAATGAATAACCATGTGAAAGGGTCTGTTTTAGGGGTCAATGATTCTACGCGGCAAAACATTTTAGCAGCTTTTGTACCATTTCTTGAAACCTTCTTTCCATCACTATCTCCGTGTACTAAAAATAAAACAAAAGATAAATATTTTAAATTCCACATCAACTATAGCTTGAAATTTGGTATTATAATGAATTGTGCTTTCCACAATTCTTAACTTTAATTTCTGGCCTATTTGAATATATGCTACATGACAATTTGTTGTTGTTGCTCAAAACAACACTAAATTTAAATCAACTCCTCGCAATAACCGGTCTGAAATTGTATGACAAAATTGGTCCATTTAAAAAAAAAATGGTGGGCAAAAAACTGATTCTTTGAACAGAAAAGACTCTAGCAAGAGAGTTATAAATGATTCAGAATATAAGTACTTACATCCTTCATTATAGAGGTAAGCAACAGCAAGTTTCACCAAAGCTTCAATATTACCAACCTCAGCAGCCCTGAAAATACATCATGAGAAACATAAGTTTCAAGAAATTCTTTCATATAACATTTTTATAAACATTACATTAAATAAATTATTATTCGACTCAAAACAAATTATTATAACCAAACTTTAAAAAGTTTTTTTTTTCACTATATTACAAAAAGGTTGTTATGAATTAAGTTAATACCAAAAATTTATCTTTTGAGAAACTGGAAAGGTCAGATAAATAAAACTTACTTGTCAAAATGATGGAAGTTTGACACTGATGGCCATGTTTCTTGGAATGTGACACACCCCCATATGGACTGTGTGTTATCAATCACATCTCGAAAATAGGGATGAACCTAGAATAAACACATCTGATTATTACAAGATTCAATTATCACAACAGCCACACTGTAAAAAATATACTGTAAAACCTTGATAATGATAAAACTTTCAGGACCTGAAAAATCAGCCATGATATAATAATGAGGGGGTCTTGATCTAATGTCACAGCTTTAGAATGTTATGTTTAACTCACTTAGTAAAGTTAAGTATTGACATTTTTTGCTGTAATTTTCCCAGTGGGGAAAATTTTTACCACATACTAGAATATTGATATTTTGACATCAATGTCAGAAACATTGGAAAATATTGCATAGATATTGACATGCACCAAACTGATGATACATTTTGTCACCTAATATCACAAACTATGATTTATTCGGAGAAATATATTGATAAATTCATTAGCATAATAGCAAGTATCTAAAATAAAGTGATAATAAATGCTGAATAAACAGAAGTCTAGCATTCCCGTATTGAAAAAAAGAACAAAGTATTTCAAACACTGAGTCATTTAATTAATAAAACACAGAATTTGAATAAAGTTATCATTATATGAATCACATGTAAATCTTTTTTATTCTATTTATGCAATATACATGCCAATGTTGTTTTTTTACATATACATGTATATTTACATAAAAATAATAACAAAATCATTGTCATACCTGGCGCATACAAAGAAGATCTTTAACATGTAAAGTTTTGAGCAAATGAACAATAATTTCCTCGGGGAGATCCCATATTGTTAGTCTTTGACTGTAGCTACGTAAATGCTTATGTACAGGAATAAATTCATTTGGAGATCTTTGTAACCCACTCAACATTTTCATCACTGAAAAAAGAAAAATGTCAGTCTTATTAACAATCAACATACCAAAAAGAAATAACATTTTTACAGAAAACATATGTATAAACATATATCAAATCCATTATCTTGAAACAATTTAATTAAAAAAAAATATGAAATAAGCATATTATTATTGTTGACATCAAAACATAAATCAATAAAATAAAATATAGAAATTGGTTAATATATTATTGATGCATTCATTAAATTAAGTATAGTCAGTAAAAATAAGCAATCACCATTAACAACATAATCAAATTAAAATCATTAAACACCCGAGCTAGAATGCATGTTATAATATTTTGTCTTACTTTTTTGCACAGCAATTTAACCTAAATCCAAACAAAATTTAAAACAACACCAGCTACTGCTTGAAAGTCATCCAAACATCAGACAAGTTAAAAAAAATGATGACTATGTGAAAGATGCAAAGTGTACATTTAATCACTGACAGCCACAACAAAGTCTATAAAGTATGTCAATAACCTCAGTGACTGGCTATATATAAAACTGTGTCATGTTTTTTGTTTACATTTTTAAGTTTAATCTTGCCAAATCTGATAAACCGACAACTTTAATCAGTTGTCATCTAGATATAATATTTGTAAACATATCAATGTCGTCTAGCTATCAAAAAATGCTTCTGCAAATTAAAAATGTGCCATAAATTAATACTTACAATAACTTACAAACACCATGTTTTCCACAAGTTAAATAAATAAATAGGTTAAAATTACTCCAATAAATGAGTCACAAATACAAACAGTTCTAGCTTCAAATTGTGTTTGATGCTGTAGTGAATATGCATTCATTTATAAGTAATTCTTAATTGCAACAATATACATGTACAAACACATGTTCATCAATAATATGGAATTGTTTTGCAGAAAAGCATACAACGATTGGCTGATCATGTGAACAGGTTTGTTCTTGAATTCCAATTATCCAATTGAAATAACCGTTACATTGTTTCAAGTCCAAACTAGACTCGACAGATGCATGTTGAAACGTATTACCTACCTATGAATGACTTCAAACAAATCGATTATTGATTTACCACCTATACCTATAGAATACCCGCGTCGCAGCGATAAGCCGATTAACGGTTATAAATAGACCGTTAGATCAAAGGTCAACGAAGTGTGTCACAGTTAGGCAAAACAAATTAGGCGGTACTTATGAAGTAAACAATTTAAATGACTACAATTTATGCAGTAAAGTATCCAAAAACAAATTTGTTCGCTAAATCAATTAGCACTGAACGTTCTAAACAGTAAGTTCACAATTAGCTGTATTCACTAATTCAGTCAGAAAAAAAACTCATCGGCAGATTTGATTTGAGCCGATTAATTCTAAGCTCAAGAGCAAATTAAAACAAATCCGTTAGTTTAAAATTAAAAAATAAAACAAACATACTTTATACAAGCATTGGATTTAAACGAAGTATCTTCGAGTGTTTTTATTTGTAAACTTTCAACTTCGCTGAAACTTCCCACATATTTTTTTGAATGTTGAACGGTAACGGAAATCCGTAAGCTGATTTTGTAAACAACGTCAGTGTTTCTTACAACTCGCAAAAAAAGATGCAAAAACATAAAATGATTATAAACGGAAACTTACCTTTCATTATTCACAATTATTCTAGAAATATACACTACGATAATTTCAAAAAGAAACAGTTAGCAACTACACATCATTCTCGCATCACACACATTCATTAACTGTCAAACAAGATGAGAGATACAAAGACGTCGCTGATTGGCTGTCTCGGCGAATCGTTTACAAACAGAGGGAATCACGCCTTCCCAGCATTCCCGGGGCACTTTCAAATTTTGAAACTATCCCGCGTTCTGATTGGTTCATCGATAGTTGATGATTGACAATAGATTTAGGCTATGTATACCAATAAAATACATTAATTGCTTGTCATTAAAAAGGGCTTTATGGTCAAGAAATTTAAACAGTGAGGTAAAAGTTTTGACTACTTAAATTAAAACCGTTACAACAATTTTGGGTGTATAGGCCATCGAAATGTATATGTGGGGTTATGAACTACTAGTTTCCGGGAGTTATTTGCAGTTTTCGAATCAAAGGAAATCAAACTTTTGGTTCAATTTGCCAGTTTATGTACATAATTTAATATAAAAATGTTCTGAACAATGAATTTCCATTTTCTCATTAAAAGTAATAAGTTCACAAATAAAATTTGACCAATGGATTGTATATATAGTCCTTAGACCTGTACGTAATACTTCAAAAACGACGTACCAAATTAACGGTGTTTTAAGTGGGTAGGTATAACAAAATTGCGAATGCTAGTCATTGTAAATACAGTAATTAACGCCATTTGGAAGGTGATAACTGTATACAACTAATTGACAGGACACGTGGCGGATCGCGCCCCCAGGGCTTTGTTAGGAATTTTTAATGGAATAGCCGGTTACAAAATATACACAGAAATTCGTAGGATTGATCGAATTTGTAAGAATTTAATGACTATTGTTAGAAATACTATTTTAAATTGTCGAGAAACCCAAACGCATTGGGTAAAAAAGCCAGTATATTACATTCTAGACCACTTGTAATAGGAAATATCGCGTATCATTTATGATTTCATCGACTAGAACGTCTGTCCGAAATAGACGTAATTTCCAGACCGTTATCAATGGTTATTAATATAATACTCGTCTTTGCTTATACACTGTTATAGATAAAGATATAGATAATATAGACCATCGTCATACAGCGTAACTCGGTAAATCAAAGAACACCCATTGTTTTAGACGACCGAGCAAACAAATAATTAATTAATGATTATTATCACCGATAATCACGAAAGAGCGATCTTAATTAAGTCAATTTTGCGCTCCAATGTAGTAAATGTCCATGATTGTTACCGCCTTTTTCTTGCATACCAGACGGGACTTTCTCATTCACTGCTTTGTTCTTGAACAAATATTGCGCAAACTTAATGTGGTGTTATTCGTTTTTGCAATGTTTCTGTTCAACACAGACGAAGTAATACTTCCAATTTGTTAGCATTGCACAATCTTTGTTTATCAAAGTACACAGACCACTTTGATGAACGCAAATATGAATTAACACATAACTGCAATTTTTATCACTGTAGCCTTCCACAGTGCCAATTGATCTGAAAATTAAACAAGATAACAATATGCTGATATAATTGAAAAGGGACACCAGTTAAACATAAAAGGTCAGCTATTCAAGTACTTAGTTGATATGCACCCCACTTACATAAAAATGCAAGCAAATGGCAGACTTGTGCTCCGAAGAATACTTACCGAAAATCGCAGTTTTACATACATAATGTATATTTGTTAAAAATAGTTTTGCCTACATTGATTGTGCAACTTTACACAGTGCCAGTATATGAATTTTCTGTGTATGTCTGTGAAAGTCGAAAAAGCCAAACTGCAGATTACTTGAACTGATGTTTTGGTCAACATATAAAAGCAACCAATAGAGCATGTATATCAATGTGCACATTAGCAAGTATCTGTAATTTTCAGCCAATTGTTTGTGATAATGATTTTCCAGTCACAGTATACAATTTTGACCATCTGAGATAAACAAAGCAAACTTTTCCCATAACGTTCTATTGTGAATTAGAAATGTCAAGTTACCAGAATAAGAGTGTCAGACCATTGTGATGGCATTTATTGCTCAATAATAAGCAAGCAAGAGGCACATATATTTATCACAAGATAATTGCCAGTAATTTTTCCTATTTAGAAAATTGACCACTTTTTAAGTAGCATACACCTGACTAACATTGGTGTGTTAAAAAGCATTTCAAATAATTTGCATCATTATCACTGCTTTTCAAATTTTCTACACAGAAAGGCCAATGTTGAAATTAGCAGGTGCTTCTCAACATGAAACTTGTTAAAATGTTGAAATCCTTTTTTAGTTCGTAAAAGAAATAAATACATTTAAGCAAATTACATTTTGTATTAGGCCTTCTTGCACTTTTCTTCAACGCTTTAAAAAGTAATTAGTCTAAAAATTGGTAACAACACATCTCATGTAATATGGTTTATTACTGAAACAAATATTCATTAAAATGTAACATTTTTTCACACAAGCATATCACAGGGACTTGTAGAATTGATATGCACACTTTAAATATATAAACATATCAAACAATAGAACAATCAAATATACAAAACATACATACAAAATGAAAATAATTATTTTATTAAACATGCACATAAGAAGCAAAGAGAAAACAGTGATAAATAAAATAAGACATACTTTCATCATCTTCATCATAGTGTGACTACAAGGTTACTGTCCAATTTCCCAGTTTTCTTGTAATAGGGTAACGTTTTAAATATTCATTGCCGGACGGACATTTTATACATATATGTATTTCATGCACCATCAATATTCATGAAAAATATAAATGCAAACTACATTCATACAATAACAGTGATATTTTCATGTCCTTAACCATATTTCTGATGTTGCAAGTAAGATGAAAAATATTATGTTTATATATCATAGACTTTGCACATGAAACCAGAACATCTCAAATATAGAATTTTTCAGTATATAATATGACAGTATCTTTCTAAGTCTTGTACTTCTAGTGTGATTGCATGAAATCTTTAATTCAGAGCTAAATAAAATAAAATATCTCCATGTGTTCAATTGAAAAAGAGATTTCCATGTATTTTTTCTCTCATGTAATGATATATGAAAAAAAATATAATTTAAACGCATGAAGCAATCCAGTTTTTTTGTCATACTAAAAAGGCATATCTGCTTTACCATACATGCAAAATATTTATGCTGAGATATCTTTGTATGTAAAACTGGAAGTTTTGACGTTGGCAGTGGACACAGGTTTTATACATAAAGCACAATTATTACAGAAAATAGTATTTTATACAAAATGATCAAGTTTCCCACATAGGGTCAATGGTCAGTATATTCATTATTATAAACATCTGGTAACTCAAAGAAATTGTAAATGCCTACCACATCAAGGTTGAAAGAATGTGCCTAACAAATACAAACCCCAAAGTTTTGACTGAATTATTCTTTTCGAATTCATTCAATTATGAAAATAGTGTACTTCATCTCCATTACTTGTATAGGCATTTTCATTTCAATATCAAACATAAAAATCTACCAACATTGACAAATTTTAACTCTGTTGATAATCAGAACCATTTCCATCAAAAAAAATCTTGAACATTTCAAAATTATTTATTTTTTATTTGAATAAAATAGGACTAATTTTCAGTATATTACTGAAACAAATTTATCACAGCACTGAAATAAGTTATATATTTTTTTATTCTATGCAATTATACACTTTGATCGTCAGCAGTTTTGGAACTCAGATTGACGGTGACTCGTCTCAGAGTAGGCTGGGTATGTGGATATTCTTGGTTGAGTCTGTCAACAATGGCGCTGAGTGACTGCATACGATCCACTTGTTTCTGGTACTCGGACTCCAATGAAGCCTCTGATTTGCATAAACGATTATATTTGCCTTCCTTAGCTTGTTGGTAATATTTCATTTTCTGTTGTCTGCTTAGAAGCTCTGTCATATTCTGAAAGAGAAACAAATAGACAATAGTTAATTAGTGCACTAATGTACAATTTCTATACAGACAGAATTCTGATGTTTAAAAAACAGGGTCAGCTTCAAATTGACTATATAGTTGAACGTAAAATAAATAAGGAATTAATGTTTTACAGTAAACATTAAAAGACCCATGCATCAGACAAGCAATTTTAGTCCATAAAAGGGGGTTTTGTTCATCTTGCAAGAAACTTATACACCTATACAAACTTGAGTGAAGGGAACTTTGTCAGAAGTGGATTTGTCTGTACTTTTGATAAGGTTTGTAGTAATTAGCTAAGGTTTGTAGTTAAGAAATGTATATTCATTGCAATAACAGCGTAACTTTATAAAAGCAAAGAACTGCACTTAATCGCTGCACTGCTCTAAATCATAAATTAGTTTTAGAACTATAATAGGAATGTATCAATTTTGTTTTAAAATGGCTTTTAGTGGCTGACCCCTATCTTGAGGCCAAGAGCATAATTTAAAAGATTAGCGTCATTTTGATGAAAAATTGCATCAGAAGACTAGAAAAGACATTTTTTGTCCATTTTAATACTCTGAGGCTTTGTTAACAGATGCTTGAAATTGCAATAAGAATACAGATGCTATAACCATTAAGGGTTATCTATATAAATGATAGTCTATAGAACTTATCATCCATAACAGTTAAATCCCATTTAAGGGGCTTAGAAGGACTTAACAGAGTATTACTATGACATGTTATGACAAAGACTTTCTGTTGATGATTGCCACATGGATGTTACATGGATTATAGAAATTGTAATAAAATATCACTGTAGTACAATCAAACTCTACTCCAATGGAATGAATGGTCAATTCAAGTGTGTCTTTGCAAAATTGAGGATAACATTATACTAAGACATTGGCCATTCTTTGAGCATGTAAGACAGGTTTCAATGAACATGTAAAATTTAGCACTGCCCATGCACAATAAAATGCATGGAAAAAAAGGTACAAAGAATTGCATGCAATAAGTAATGCTAAGCACCGGGTGCTATGATGCTAGGCATATACAAGGCATTTTAAATTAACTGAAGACCCACAAAAAACAGCAAGACTTGGGATCACAATCAACAGAGTTTTTTTTTCTTTTAAAAAAAATGTAAAAGTGATTCATTTAAGGAAGTGCCATATGTTTTGTACTTTTATCAGATTTGAATTACACTGTATGTTGACTTGTCACTGTGAAGGATAAAATAGATGCTGAGATAGATAAATTTGACATGTGATAGAAATTTTGCACTGGGAGGGAAAGCTGTAATTCAGCATGGTCCAGAACTGCAGTTTTGTTCCCTGGGGGCTTTTTTCTCACCTAATTTATTGAATAGGTGTTCTAAATTGCAATATTACAAATATAATTATCAAAGTGCACCATCTACATTAAGAGATGTATCATTTATTCATGCTATCCCACTTGTACAAATTGGACCCCTATGGCACACCATTAACAAAATTTGGCGGTTGAAATTTGTCCAAAATGACAGTTACCTTAATTGTCTAAATTTACTGCCTCACCATGATTGCCACAAATAAACATGTCTCAGCCCCAAATTAATTGGTGGGAGGGGTACATTTACAGTTCTTCATGTCAGTTTGGTTTTTGTTAAGTAACACCTTTATGAAATGTTATAAATAACTTCTGGGTATCAATTATTGATTTATTATGATGTATAAGTTTGAAATATTGTTAAATAATTATCTGTTATTACAACATGAAAAACAGCCAATAAACCTATAGCATACATCAATAACACCAATCATAGATGTTGTTAATATTGTAAACTTGTCAATATTTCCCCTGATTGTGTTTGTGCAAACATTGAGGGATAAGCATTTAAAAAAAAGCGATTGGTTTGCAAAGCAATAAAACATAAACTGTTTGTAGTTTATAGAAATTTTAAATAGACTGAATGAAATTCACAAAATGAAATCTTATTAAAATATTTACAGAAAAAAATCCATTTTAAGTAAAACTGCAAAGTATTTACAATACTGCAATCACTTTCATTCATCAGTGATCCAACAAGTTTTTCAAGTAAGAATACATGAAAATAGATCATTAATTTTATTACAGAATCTTTGCGATACAAGCATTACACATCACTATATCTATATTGTACAAGATAATAATTATGAACTGCTCAGCATTAAAGACAGGTTATATTAATTAAATAAAGAGTCCATTTAATCCGAAGACATGAACAAGTAGAGGGTAATATATACCAAAACAACATCATTGTGAGTACATTTATTGAACATCAAAGAAGAAAGATGATAATATTGTGTTACAACATTGATTAGAAGACAAAGGCATAGCAGTTGTTCACATCCATCATTAAGTCTATATTCATAAGTAACTAGGGATAACAAAGAGGCCAGACAATGGTGATAAAATTAGGGTTTCAACTAATCAGACATTTACTAACACTTTTGATAAAAATCCCATCAGGGGATGGGAGCAGACAGAACAGGGGACCTGGCAACTAGAGTTGTTTATAATAAAGGGGACAGCAGAATCAACTAACATACCTGATAAAATAACAGGCAAAGCAGGGGGCATTTGTGCTAATGAAACGACATGCTCAAAGGGATGAGTAACCATGAGTTTTGCAAAATTGAATATACAAATTTTCAAGTAGAAATACCGGTCATATTTCACCAGAACGGTTAGTAGAAAAATTTAAGATGATGCTTGCTTTTATAATGAATATCAGTATGTTTGGTTTACTGATGAATACAACAAAAATTGAGTTCTTCCAAGAAAAATTTTACAATGTGTAGTCCTGCAAAAATGCCAAATATTGCAAATTCAACCACTTGCTGGTCATTTTCTCTGTCTACACATTCTATAACTTTACTACAGATTGTATCTCTGTGTTTATCATCAAGTAATGAAAGTAAATGTGCAAATATTTATACAAGCTGGTAATACTACATACATATCACATTCTTATCTGTGGGCTACAGTTAGGCGAAATGTATCAGACATTTGTATGTTGGTGTGCTGGCAATTTTAGAGTATCTGAGTATTTGAGAAATTAAACTATTCACAGAAAAAATGAATGATTCCACTTTTGCACATAGAACGTGTGTATGAAAATCATGGATGGTGAAAATGATCAATTACGACTATATCAGTTTCAATATATCATTTTTATTATTTATTGAATTGTCCTGGTTGAATAACATATGATACTGTAAACAGCTTAAGTTGCAAGAAATCAGTTTTATCAAATGAATAAAATGCATATAATTTTTATTGGAGTAATTACAAATAAATCTTTATTCTAAAATCTAGAGCAAAAGCAGAATTTAAAGCTCTTTGAACACACCATACAAAAAAAATTGGAGGGAAAATCGGGGAATTTTAGAAATAAACATCAAAGTAAATTCTACAATGGAACAGGTGTGATTGACACCAGTAGGAGATCACGCATACTTTGTAAAATATTTCAATCGGTGTCAACTATATACACCTTAACCAGATGGCCTGTTAATTTGCAAAATGTCACACATTAACCCATATCTGTATGATATTTATACACTTGTATCAAAGTATGTACATAGTGTAGGTATTTGCTTTTATCACAGCAGGAGACAGAAATGTATTGTATAAAGCTATTTATTCTTTTAAGATGGAAAGATAATTATTTTTTTTATATTTTTTGTAACATAATTACAAAGAAATAACTTTACACCAAAAACTGAAATTAGCTAATTATAGAATTAAGACACTGTGATAATTCAACTTGGTTATTTTTTTGAAGTTTCTGATGTTATATTAATTGTTTTCTTTAAACTTATTATCAAAGTAATTTTGTGAGAAGAAGTTAATTATTTCATAAAGTTAGGCAGATAGTTTTGAAACCAAATATTTATATTATTAATAATGAATTCAGTTTAAACTCGGATGCATTCATAACTTCATGCAAAATACTGGCCATTCTTGTAAAAAAACCCAAAGCATTTGGACTCATTTCTTATGAAGAAAAGGTCAAACCCACAAGTTCAACTAAGTGAAATATAGCTAAAATATTGTTTTTACCCCAACACACTAATATATGTAGCTTGAAATTTTGTCATTTTCATTACAATTTAAAGGGCATTACCAGATGATTTTTCCCACCACAAATTTGAAAAATTTGGGGGAGGAGCAGGGGTTGTCTCAAAATTACACAATTAGTCTAACTGTAGTCAAAACCACACTGTACACCTAAGGGAATAAACCTCTTATTAGACTGTTTCATGTCAACAAACATGACATGACAATACATCTATTATTGACCTTGAAGCCTTATGTGACATATCTGGCCAACTTCAAATAGGGATCCAAGATCCCTCAGGTCATGTGATCACTTAAATCATAAAAATAAACAGGTCAAATATAAAACATAACTGTTAAACAATAGCTTACAAATTAACATGAATTATCATTATTATTAAACTTTAGTAAACTTTAGTGTAACTTTTAGAACTATTCCCCACACCTTCAATGACTACAATCATTATTCAGTTGGCAATAAAAAAATGGCTCAAGACAAAAGTATCTCAGATCAGTTTCCACATTTGGGAAAAAAGTGGTTATTATATAATAAGCAGGAACAGTAGTTCGCAAAATACACCATTCATATCAAAGTCAGACAGGGGACAAACGGGCCAAGGGACTAGAAGCCATTGTTTTTGTTACAGACCAATAAAAAAAATTATCATTAAAAATATACAGCATTTGTTTTGAACAAAAAATAGACAAAACAAGAAAATATGAACTTCAACTCTAGGAACAAAAGTTCACAATTTGTGATACCAGTTCCCTGACAGTTTTACAAAACTGATTGAAAAATCATCATATTTTCTCGTCACAGTCATATAGCCCGAAGCATTTAGTACAAACCAACTCTACATCCCCCGAAGTATCCGCAAGAATGACAGTTACATAATTAAGGCCATTTCCTCAATTTTGTAAAAAATGGGTCATAAACTTGTACAGCAATTAAAAAGTAATAAATTTGTAAAAATATGTAATTGTCACTTTAATTGCTTTCACAAATTGAGATTTTTCATTTTTCCCATGCTAACTGTTAACGTTTGTTAACATGACAGTTTTATTAATTTTTAACTTTGTTTTAGTAGACAAGTAATAAAAATTGAGTTGACTTTTCCAAAAAAACATGTGTTACATATAATTACACATATTTCAGCATTTAGTCAGTTTTTGTGCAGAAAAAAGCTAATGAAGAATTAAACCATATTCCTTACTAAACCTCCAAGAAGTAGAGAAGTAAGGAAACTCACATATACACCAGAATATGTTTAATTATTTATTTTGATAACTAGTTCGGCCTATCATGGCCTTTATGAAGATCAGAATATTCCTCACTGGTACTCATAGAAGTTCATTCAGTATGATGGAGATATTTGACAGTTTACAATACACATACAAGGGAACAAATTTTTGGTCAGTTAAAAGTTGCTCGTACAGGTCATATACTTCATTTGAAAATTCAGAGCATCTTATAAAAAATTTACAGGGAGCATTTCAATTTCATCAGAGAAAACAATACCTACCTTTTGCTTAACTTCGATGAGTCTGTCAATGTCACCATCAAGTGTGTCAGAACTAGCCTGAAGTTCCTGTACATTAAGTTGACCTTGTTCTAGCTGTGAGCTGAGTTCTCCTTGATCAACACGTAGCTGTTGAATCTCGGCATCGCAAGAATTTGCTTCCTGTAAATATGGAAAAATGTATAACATGTAATAAAAATACAGTACAGAGTTTAATTAAATGCTTGCTTTTTCATATAAATTACAAGTAAAATTATCATTTTTCATTTGTGTAAATTTTCACTTGAATCCTTGACATTAACAACAACAGACCCTTTAATACAAATTGTTTTCTAAAGAGCAGAAAATTTCCAGATAGTTAAAAAAATCACCAAAAATGATGAATAAGTCTCCATTTGGACAGAACAAATAAAAAAAACTGGGCCATCTCTAACAAATGACCTCCCTTGAGGTCAATCTCAACACTTAAATTTTCAAGCACTTAAAGACTTATAGAGAATTAAATAAAAGATGATAAATAAACTCAATTGATGCTTTATAGTGTCCTCATCAAAAATAAGCGTATAATTAGCACATTTTTTATTTTATAAGAAATTCATTTGACTTGAGTAAAATCTCAATTTTTTAAGTGTCGTGAATATTTAAACCTGAATGGTCTGCTTAATCTTCTTCCTTGTCTCATTCATCTGACGTTCAAATGTTCCTTTCGTAAGCACTTTCTTGTTGATTTTCTGAGAGGCGTCTCCTCGAGTCACAATTGTATCACGTCTAATATTGCAAAAAAAAAAACATGATTTATCATGATATTGGATGTAACTCTGTCCTATAACAGTATTAGAGCTGTTCTATTTTGCAATTTGTGCACATAAGCAGAGAAATAATTTATTTAATATGTCTCTGACATAAGGTAAAGTAATCGTTAACTCAATTTTTCAATAATATTACAGTATATTTGTATATTTGACAGTTAATTCGCCTAACATGCCACAAGTCATGCCAGTGCAGTATTCTATGTATATATATATTCATGTAAGGCATTTTGTGAAGTTATGACTATCAAAAGGATGGAACAAGGTTTAGAAATCCTGCTGTCAACTAACAATATACCATGACATTGTGACTGGAATGAAACATTTAGGCATCCATTCAACTAATTTTTGGACATGCATTTGCAATCATTCAAAATGTCAAATAGTAAAATAAAGTAAAGCCTCACATAGCACCCACTTCAATATTAAGACTACCGCATTAAAAAGATTTTTCAACTCGTTTTCAATAATCTTTATGAATATCAACTTTATAATGAGACCAGCTCAATATTGAGACCAGTATTATTGGGTCCTAAATGTGATCTTGATATTGAGGTTTTACTGAAACTTTTCACTGAAACATGATGCAGAACAATGGCAGTCTGAGTAAGCCAAAAGCCTCTATTAGAACACCATGTATTACCTCGACACAGCCTTCTCCATTTCCTGGATCATTTTCTCCTGTTGTTTCATGAGTTGCGAATATCGCACTTGCATACGATGAATTTCTGCCTTCATAGCACGCACCTCACCTTGACCCACTTCAGAGTCAACAGCGGCACGGGTCTCACGAGCAAGTTGAGTCTTCTTCTCCCATAACATGATCTGACGTCTAAAAATATGAACATTTTAGTTGGAATATAGTTGAGATACAAAGTGTGGCAGCAGACTTTCACATAAAATAACGTCTATCATCTTTATTCACAATATTTTTGAACACCATATTAACAAAGCACCATTTTCAATATAACCATACGCAATACTAATGTAAACAATAAAAGCTTTTCAAATAAATACATTCAAATTGCTAAGGTTTAATGCCTACTTTCAACAGAATTTTTATAGCAATGAAATTATATATTCAGTTAAAACAACTTTGATTCTTTATCCATGATTCTGTAGACTGAATGGTTACCATTTGATAGATACTTACTCAGCTTCAACAAGACTGTTCAAAAGACGTTCTTTTTCTTCCTTAAGAGCTTCTAAATTCTGTTGTAACGCAATTGACTCATGTTCATGATCCTGAAATTTTGTGATCATGGATTTATTTATAAAGCAGAGACATAACAAAGAAAAAATTAATTTACTAAATTTTCTAGGATTTTTTGGTCCTTAAAATGGCTCATAAATTACGTAAAAAAGAAGACAAATAAGCACCTAATCCATGTTTGTAAACTTCATACCCAAAATGTTAGCTTAAACAAACTAACAAACATAATAAAATACCAATAGGTAAGATTTTCTTACTAGGAAATCAGAGCCAATGAACCATAATTCTATAAAACCATATTATTAGCACACACTAACTTACATTCAGACAGCATATAAGTATGCCTTCTTTGCAGAAAAATAAAACATAAATGATTGAATACAAACCTTCAAACTGTTCAAGAAATCATTCTCTTTCAGTATATTATCCTGTTGAAGCATCACTTGTGTTCCTTTCTCTTTATGTAACAATGTGTTCAATTTAATCATATCATTCTGCATATTACGTATACTGCGTTCGATCTCGTATGTCTCAAGTCGTTGACCATCAATCTCACCTGTAAGAAGCAAACAAAGGTATGAGCAATACAAAACATAAAAGCAAACATCAAAAAAAATTGCTATACATCAAGAGTTATCCAGGTTTAGAAACGAAGCAGTCACAATATTTTGGTTGCAATACAGTTGCATTTAATGTCATCGATACTAAATTTCGTTGATTTGCCTACATTGGAAATTTCATGGGTACACAAATTTGTGGGTTTTCAAATTTCAGATAGATATATTGTCCAATACATTCATGATTTCATGAACTTCTTAATTCGTAGGAACAAGAATTCATAGATTACATTGCCCATGAAATCCACAAAATTAAAGGTTCCACAAAAATTTGTGAAAACTGCAGTAACTGTTATGTCCATAGATTTATGTCCATAGATAACAACATATATACTCAAACTGAACAAAACTCAGAGAGAACGCTCAATAATAAGGTACAGAAACAAAATATAAATTCAGGGCAAGAAAAATGTGTTAGAAAAATTAAAAAAAGACCTTCAGTTCTTGCTTTCTTCTGGGTTAGAATAGTGAGTTGCTTCTTCAATTTGGTGACATCCACGGACTGTGTATCTTGTTCCTTTGATAAACGAACGAGTTCAGTCTGCTGTCTCAACCATAACTGTTGTAGATCTACAATTTCCTGGACACGAGCGTCAATAGACTTCTGTAGTGAATTGATGTTGATTTCAAGTGGTCCCAACTCAACACCCTGAAATATTGATATAATATCAGTATTATAATTGTACATAAATATACTATAAGTTATAAAGATTTGGGGTTGAAATTCGGCCCCATTCCCCTGTCTCAAAAGTATGGTTTTTTTCAGTTGAATTTTATTTTCTTGAAGACGTTTCAAGATACTATTTCCCCCTTTTAAGGGCCCACCATCATTTTATAAAGGTGAAAAAACTGACTGTAGGAATGTTTTTTTCACTGGCATCAATAATCCCTATTCAATGGTTAAAAATTTTCTCACACTTACCCCAGCTTTAGTAATCATGACTTCAAGTTTCTTGTTAAACTGATCAATCAGATTCTGTTTCCTTTCAATAATAGCGTTACGACGTATGATCTCAGTCTCGCTCTTGCTTATAATCTCATTCTGCCTGGCGATCTCATCATTTAGTTCAAGCGTGATCTTGACAAGACGTTCAATACGAGCTTTCACATTGGAGCACTGCAGAGTATTCTGAGAAATCTCATTCTCAACTTCTGCCATTTGCGTTTCCTGAAAAAATGTTCAAAGATGTGATTAATCTTATAACCAAATGAGTTAACTGTTTTGAAGAAAACGGTCTAAGGTCCAGGTTGGGGCAGAATCCTTTTGGGCGCTGAAATGAAAGTATTACATTCAGAAGCAATTAGATCTGTAACATTACCAAATTAAAAAATAAAAAAAAACAGTCAATTACAAACATTGCAACAAATATCAGATGCAGAATTCATAAAATGTCAGGACTTGAGAGGCTATTCAATGACAAGTCAAGACATAAACTGGTAGCTAAAGAGGCAGATCAACAATTAATGAAATAGAAATTAGCTAAAGTGATTTATCAAAATATAACTGTACCAGTTGTTTTGTTAGTTCTCTTTTCTTTGACGTAAGCTTTCTGGTGTATTGGGAAGCCTTGTCCATGGTAAGTTGACTACGCATTTTTTCCATTATGTCATCTTCAAGTTTGACTTTCTCCAAATACTCACGCTCTATTTGTTTGCGTAGAGCATTTAACTCATTCTGACGTAAAGTTTTGTCCTGAAATGAAGAAGAAATTACATGAAAACTGATTAAAACAACAACAACAAACAACAAAAATTAAACTGAATACAAAATATCTTGATCGACTATAACTGTTTGCCACCCATAGATACCAGATTAATGAAACAAAGAAGTACATGAAAACAAATGTGTTGTGTGGTTAGAAGGCAAACCCCCTGGTTCAGAGGTCATAGGTAAAAATCATAATTTAACCAGCAATTCTAACACATCCTGTAGTTTTAGCTAAAACAATTCAGAAACATAAAGCCTATCGTAAAAACCTAATTGAAATATATTATCGTGTTTAGTTCGATGCATTCTTGATGACGGTGAAATTTAGATAAAATTCAGTATTAAAAAACTACCAGTATCTAGAGCACTTTTTGCATTTTGCATTACAAGCACGTGTAAAGTTTTACCGTCATTGCTCTATTCAAACTCTGCTCAGTTTCATGAAGAATTCTTGTGTATGTAGCATACTCAGATTTCAAGGCATCGTGTTTACTCTGACACACAGTAAGTTGTTTCTTAACAGTTTCTATGTCACGTTCAGTTTTGTTCAAAATCAAGGTGAGTTTCTCATTCTGTTCTTGCTCTTTTTGTATAGATTTCTTGTATCCCTCAATCTCTGTCTCTAATGACAGTACCTTCTGTTGCTGTTGACTGAAAGGTTTAATGGATATACTTGTATTATCACTGAGTGAATATGGATCTGAAGATGTAACTTGTGATAGCTCATAACTCAATATCATTCTCAACTCAGTCGTAAGTAAAAAACCATTGGCACTCGATTTCCGTGATTTATTTACCCAAACAGACCTACTTTTTTAATCTAAACTCATCAAACAATGCAAATCAGCCAAGAGAAAAAAACGTCATTTCGCTACTCTGCGTATCTAAAAAACTAAAAGTCAAGTCACTCGCCATTTTTTCAATTGATAGAAGTGACAGTATCCAGCCTGGGTTCTGGCATCCCTCTGAAAATTCTTAAATCTAGGGAAAAATAGCATGGTGTTTTTGCAAAAAGGGAAAGAAAAAACTTGTACCAATAAACTGAATTTTAGGGAAAACTCCATGATTTTAAAGATTTTTCTGAGGGGAAGACATCTATTAATGGCCCCTGCTACAGAAGGGAAAAAACAAACCCCTTTATTCATCAAAGTTTGTAAAGTTATGGTTTTAATTCAAAGTTTACAAAAATTGGCATTTGCTGATGACTTTAAACACAAACTTTTATCTCTACTATGAATAAAGAAATTACAATTACCTAAGTGCTTCAAGCATAGCTGCATGAGCTTCATCTCTACGTCTCATACCAATCAAACTGCTATTCCATTGCTGATAGAGCTGCTTCTTTTCCAGACTAATAGCCTGCAAGATGTATAATAAGTATGGTAACCAAATGAATTATTCAATTTGAAGAAACATGTTACTATATACAGTCAAGTAAGCTATAGATCTGACGGAATTGAGATATTTAAAAAAGGTTTCCTGACTATCATGCACATTTTAAAAAGCATGTATATGTATGAATACAAATAAGAACAAATAATAAAGTTCAAGAGTATTGGCAGTGATCTACTATTCCTGAAAATCATACACACTCCATTTATTTAAAAAGCATCGACAAATTCAGCACTTATATCATACCTCAATTTCCATATGAGCCTCCATCAATTGCTCTTTGGCAGCTTTAGTTTCTTCAAGTTGAGCAGTGAGCTGGGCTTCGTACATAGCTATTTCTTCCTTTAGTTTGTCCACACGTTCTACCAAGCGATCAACAAACAAATCTTGCTTTTGTTTCTCAATTTCTGCTTTTGTTACTTCAGTCTCTGCCTTTTCAGCAGCACGTCTCATGATAGCAATGTCTGATCGTACATCTTCTTTGGCATTTTGCATGTAGAATAACCTCAAAGCCAAGTTTTCAACTTCTCCTTGAAGCTCAGATGCTGCAAGAAAAGTGAAACAAGAAAAGTAGACAGACAGAAAGACAGTTTCACAAAGCATGAATTACACACTCGATGAGAAGTTCAAACACAATAATTATACTTCATGAGGCATAAAATTCACATAATATAACCCTGATATAAAGGAATTGGAGTAAAACCATTAGAATTGTTGGCAGTTTTTTAACTACAAAGAGCATTTTTAAGCAATATTGAACATCCTAATATCAATTATTGCTTGCGAATTTTCGTCGAACTTAAAAATGTTTGACATAAGACCCATTTTTCTATTTATCACGAAAAATTGCTTTAAAAAGTGAACATACTTTTCTTCTTTTCTTGGTTCACATTAAACTGCAGATCTTTGTACATGTTTCTAACATCATCTAACTGCTGTTCCTCCTGTGTTCTACATTGACGAACTTCTGAAAATTCATCATGACGTTTTTCAAGCATCATCTGGTAGCGAGCTAATTCCTGCTGAATGCCATATAAATCAACGCCAAGGTCTTCTCTTTCCTTCTTACGATTTTTCAGTGACTCATCCTATTAATAGGAAATAAAAAATTACCATATGCTTATTATTTGCAGTTAATTTTTAAGTACCATTTACAAAGATATGATGAAAAATTGCCATAATTTATTTCTTCATAATAATCACTATCACAATCATCATTAATAACATAGAATAAAAATTACAAAAATGAAGACAAACTTCATGACTTAAAATGGAAAGAATAAAGGAGTTATATTAACATACAAGTTCACGGAGTTCCAAAGTCACTTTCTCATTCTGTTTGGTGAGTTGTTTCTTCAAGGCATTTTGAAACCTTTTCATCAATGGCTGTAATAGAAGGAAAATAGAATTATTGTAGTTAATATTCCTACATGAAATATGATCAAAAGAATGGAACTTGAAAACCATACTAAACTTACAGAAGATTTATAATTTGTAGACAATCATATTTTATGCTGTATGAAATATGCTAAAGATTCAGTCTTACAAATTGGATAAATTGTATTAGTAAACAGAGATCACAGTATAATCATTCTGAATAATAGCATAATAGAGAAGATACTTTATACCAAAACGTATAAAACCAGTAAACCAATAGGAAAGAAAAACTTACATGATCAGGCTCCAGGACAACCATGACATTACTTTCAGCATCACTACCATCATCAGACTCGCCTTCTTCTCCCTCATCCTCTTCCTCATCATCATCATCATCATCTGAACCCTCACTGCCATCATCTGGTGGACCACCACCTCCTGCTGCTATCAGCTGACTCAAATTTTGTTCCACTGGGAAATCATCTCCACCCAAATTATCATCATCGCCATCATCACCACCTGGAGCTTTAAAGAAAAGAGCAAATTCAAAGTATACTGCAGATAAAATCATCAAAGAATGCTATGGAACAATAATACAAAACTAATACTTAAGCACAAAATATAATTTTATACACTACTCACGCTTATATCATTTAATACTAGAGTGAATAAAACATGTTAACAAATGCTGTAATATCTTGATATTTCATTTACAATATTTACAAAGAAAATAATTTTATTCACAGAAATTAATTACCCTGTTGGGTAAGATTTCACAATTCTTAGTTCAAATGCATAAAAGCTACTGTAATCAGTCAACATTTGCTTAGAAAGACACACGGTATAAAAATCTCAATTACCACCAGCTGTATGTTGAGTTTGCTCTCGTGAAGCTGACTGAGGTCTGTTGGCGCTACCCCTAGATGCTCCAGAAGCAGGTCTTTCAGGTGTGCCACCAGTTTGCTCTCTGTCAGTTACAGGTTCTTCAATGGCTTGGGGTGATGGTGGCTTATTTTCAGCTGCTGACCCTCGACCGCTTCTTGCTGATGTTGGCCTATTAGATCCTCCTGATTTAGCTGATACTGGACGGGAACCAGTTTTACCTGATACAGGTCTAGATGCTGGTTTGGCAGATGGTGGTCTAGATCCTGAAGAAATGGATGCAATTTGTTTTCTTAATAATTAACAACAGGATAACCAGCTAAGTGGTGATCATCATCAATGATTTGGCAGAACAACCATACAATCACTTGAATTACCATTGCTTCTTTTTTATTACTAATGATACAATCAGAAATAAAATTTATAAAATAAGAGTAAAACAGTCAAAAACAAGATAAATTATGATTGGCAGAAAAAAAATTCATTTGAAAAATACATTAAAAGCTAAAAAATTTTCAAAGTTGTGACATTTTTGTAGTTAAGCCTAATTGATGTGCTTATAGACTGTCTAAGTGAGAAAAAGACAATAATTATAATATTTACCAGTAGAAGATTTAGCAGCTGACTGTGGCCGACCTGGAGGTGGACGATCTGCAGTAGGCTCAACAGCATCAGCATTTTCACCTTTCTTAGATGCACTCGATGCTGGTCTAAAATACAAAAATGATATTCATAAAATTGAATACTGGAAGTAATACAGACCAGCAGTATAACTAAAAGAGAGCATATAAGAAGTAAATATCCACATCTAACATGTCAGGGCGTTTTGTCACAGGTAGGGGAAGTTATTTTTTAAATTTGGGGAAAAATAACACAGCATTTTTGCAAAAAGGGCAAGACAACTTGAAGTAAGCTGAATGTTAGGGGAAAACTGCATGATTTTAAAGATTACACCTATAAATGGCCACTGCTAGAAAAAACCTGCATGTATACCACTGATGCTGTCATATCTAAAAATAGCATCAGCAGTGACATGGTCAAATAATGTCTTGAGATATATAAATCACCAAAAAGTGTGTACATTTTATCATTTTCTTACATAGTTTTGCAGTTTATATATTAACACAACTTTTTACAAAGCCATAAAAACCATTAATAGATATGCTTAATTGATTAATTATACAAAGTATACCATAAAATATACACAGAAAATATGTAACAGCTGTGAGAATAAGGCTCGTTGCATATGCAAACATTCACTCAAAACATGAGATACTATATGAAATATGAATTAAAAATTAGAATATGAAACACCAATACCAAGTTAGGTAAAATAGCAAAGTAATATCACAGTCATTTTTGGAAATTGTGTTCAATACAGGATAATCCTATTATATTATATTCAGCCTCAGTAGCCATGAAAAGCGCGACCAAGAATGAATGACGACTTTTACATTTTTCAAACACAAGGCAACAGCAATTATATTATTAAATACAAAGACAATGGACAGTGAAGCTATTCTGATATTCGATGTGAACTAAATTCAATGAAGCAAAACGTAAATCACTGATAATTGAAACACTAAGTTGACAAAATTAAGATTATTAAATAGTCAAAAATACCTTTCTTCGTTGTCCGCCATGTTGTTTTGTTGCTAGGCAGGAAATAACATTACAAGGCATTGTGGGTTGTAATCTATCCAATAATATTTCTTTTTACAAAATCAATGTTAGTTTCGGATACCTTTAGGTTCGTACCTTGCTTAAGAGGTCCAAGATAGTGAATCGACACAACAACATCAACATTTGTTGAAATCGTAATGTATTTTCCTTTATTTCGCTTATTAACTGGGTCTGTTTGTTCAATTTGACTCAGATATAAATATATTTTTCTTCTTTGTATGTCTGATGTACGTTTTATTATTTCGCCTTTTGTTGAGACGATCTTTATTCGATTGACATATTGACGCTTGCTCCCATCATTGACAGATCAGTGAATGATACATCAATGAACTGAGTAACACGTCTTTGTTCGAAATTTGGGTACTTTCTCATTTTAACCGCATAGTAGTCCTAAAGATGTTTGAAGGAATTCATTAGTGGCTATTCGTTTGATCTGTTACATCTTCATATGCGTATGTGACAGTATTAAACATTATTTTAGCCTATGTCACCAAAATATTTTGTAGGGACATTTTGTGTCCTTTTGCAGCGTTTTGTGGGTAGAAATTTGGCTACATTCCTATGTCTGTAAAGTATGTTTTTTCTACAAATTCATAAAAAATCCCCTTCTGTTGAATTTTATTTTTCTGGATGATATTTTCAGTGAAATAGATCATTAATTTACCTGAGGTATAGCTCTTTGTAAGCTGTAACCATCAAGGTTATAATCTATTTGTAATTAAATGATTGTGTGATATGCATGCTTTGTCTTGTTAGTGTTCCCCAATTTCTCCTGAAGTAGCTATTTTCCCCTTTGTAATGGCCTCATCATATTTCCTTAAATGCAAAAAAACCACTGCTTTGGAGGGTATTATTGAATACTGAAAACAAATATTTACTGAAAACAACAGAAAACAAATTCAGATTACCGATAACAAACAATATTTTTATAATTCTACACCTCCTGGCATTGAAATTAAAGATAAAAAAGGAAACTAACAATGTACGTTTTACACGAACAGTAACTTACCCCAGTCACAATGAATTCACTCAGAATTTTGTGTATGATTGTAATTAACACTATTTTATCACTGCATTAAATTCAATTATATCAGATTCATTAATTTAAATTTTAAATATTTTAATAAGAAAGATGTCATTTGTTTTCGGTAATCTGATTTGTTTTCTGTTTGAAGGGAAGCAACTCCAACACTCAGTAATGTACTTGAATATTTTTCATATCATAATAACAACCGTAAAAATCAATGTATTCAAACAGAATTTCGTCAGTGATTGTAATAAACTCTATTTTATGATAACACTGACGTTACCATTATCAAATTCATTAATAATAAAGATATCATTTGTTTTCGGTATTCTGATTTGTGTTCGGTACGAAGGGAAGCAACTCTAACACTGTACAATATACTGGCATATTTTATAAATGTTCTTAACTTCCATTAAAATCAATGAATTAACTCAAAATTTCATGTATGAGTCGAATGAACACTATTCTTTAACAAACATGATTTGAAAATCGCAGGAATGTAAAATTCATGAATTATGTTTGGCTAAACTAGTCTTGTCTGTGATGTTTTTATACAATATAAATATTTGATTAACATTTTATTTTAACTATTTGACACTGCTACATAACATTACTTATTGAATCAATTCAGCAAACCTCCAACTTGTAGAAATCTCTGACGAAAGAATGTATCCATGCACTTTCTTTTATGGTGTTGTTTAGTTTTTAATTATTGAGTCAATAAGTAATATTACGTAGCGGTGTCAAATAGTTCAAATAAAATGATAATCATAAATTTATATTAACCTTTCCTAACTACCTGATAATTGCATATTTAAGTCTGTTTATAACTTCCCATTTATGACTATTACCACCATTAAATTGCAGATTTTAAATTCAGAGCTAATTTGGTGGACCATTTAAAAAATCATCATGTCTCTGAATGTATTATTTAGTATAGATTCTATTTATAGAATTTATACCCATGAACTATTTTATTGGTAAGACTAACATAAACAAGTTTGTTTGATTTTATCACTAGATCACATAACAAGATAGTAATGTTTACATGAAATTTTTCTCGATTGATTGAAAATATCACCATTATCATATACAGTTTATACTAAATAATAAAAATCATGTAAAGTGATACAATGACAAACTCTGCATATTCCTTATGGTTTACTTCACTTGTTTCAAGTCTTGTGTAAGTTAATAACTTTTAAATCAAATGTGCTTTAAATGTTGATATAAGAGATGATTAAGTGTTTTTATTGTGGAAATGGGGCATTCATTTGACCTTTAAAACAGCATTTTGACTCTTGAAATCAATAAAATAAAGCTTCTGACTCTTGAGAATTCGTACCAAAGAGTCAAATTTACAATAAAATTGGAAGGAAATTTTATTGACTCTTTGAATTATCATCACCCAAAGGTCATTTTTGACCCTTAACGTTTATTGACTAGTAAAACATCTGTAGAAGCTTGATACAGTTGTGCACACAATAAATTGTTTGGAGTGGTTTCTTGACACAATGTTATTGACTCTATTGAACCAACTTATGACTCAGACTTACCTTTGGTATATTTCCAGACTGTCCTGAATTAATCATGAAGAAATTTAATTTATAGACTTGTAGAATTTATAGATTTGTCAGATTAGTTTATGGTTATCTGTCAATGGCTTTTATAAAATATATCTTTCATATATATTTCAGGTGAGAAAATATAGGTTCTTCTCCAACTATGTAAGTTTTATTTCAAGACGAGCCATTTTAGAGAAGTTGACATGGCATTTAGTAGCATTTTCAAGAGGGCTTCTAGTCTACTTGGTTTTACATCCCCAACAAATTTGAAGCCCCCTCCTCTAGATGGTGAGATAATCTACTGTAAGAACAATGTGTGTGTTCATCCTCCTGCCACACTCACTTCAGACAAGGAGGAACATCATCAGGGTTACCTAACTTTGAGATCAACTCATGATAAGGTTATTTTTTATATATTCTTACCATACACCATTCTTTATTAGTTAAAACATATTTCATTGCTGCTTCAAATTTTTTACATTATATAGTATAAATATTTACAATATAATGTAATAGGATTGAGCCACAAGCTCTTCCCATTTCTTTATCTTTTCGTTTTCTTTGCTCAGGCTTTAAAAAAATGTTTGTTTCTGGATACATGCTCATTACAAATAGGTATATCAGGAAAATATTTTTTGGGATTTTTTATTATTCTTGATAGCCACTATTGAGATTAGTTTTGTGCAGAAAAATAAAAAAAGTGAGATAGTGGATGTACCATTCCTTTGGCCTGATAAAAAGTCTTGAATTGTGGGAAAAAATTAAGGTAAATCAGAAAACCAGGAACAAACATTCTTACGCCTCATGTCCAATTTCAATTTTAGCACCATATTGTACATTATCGCACATTATGCTCTAAGTATGCCACTGTGTATTCATCTTGAATGTACCTTATTGTATAATTTTGCTGATATTTTACATGTGTGTAGAGATTCATGAATGTGTTGAGTCATGATTTATATGCTAAAAGTATTCTTCATTTACTTCGTATTATTTTTTTACTAATCAACTACTTTTATGAATACATCACATTGCATCACCCCATGAACTATGATTACTTTATTCTGTACTATTTCAGGTTATGGGCCCATCGTTAGTTCTTACTTGGATTCCTAACTCAACTCTGAGGAAGAATACGAAAAGTATCGAAAATAGTCCCAACAGATCTCACAGAAGTACTCCTAAAGCAAGCCCTAGACGCACACCCCGTCAGGAATTTGCCAAACCCGATAATTGTGTAACCACCCCAACAACATGCATGACAGATCTTTCACCATTGGATTCATGTGTGTCTGTTGGAAGTGATCTTGCTGACAGGAATAGAAATAAGACACGGTCTAGTTTTGATAGTAATATTGATGAAATCTCGCTGAGCTCCAAAGCTGAGAGTGTCTCCAGCTCATGCCTGGATGATGAAAGAAAAAATGGGGCTGATGAAACAAATGCGGGAATAGAACCAGATACATTGGAGGCCAATGATGATATTATTCAGAATAATGAAAAGTGTATTAGTAATATTAATAAGGAGAGAAAGGTTGGACAGAATGTTAATGATTTGCATGTAGATGAGGAAAGTAAATGTGACATTGATAGAAATTGTAAAAGTAACATATCTAGCGACAGGAATTTGAATGGCACTGGAGATAGTTGTAAGCTTTCTGCGGCAAATCAGAATGATGTTAGCTATGTTGCCAAACAGAGGAACAGTTCCAGTAAATCAGTTAGTATAGAAATGGATGGTGACAATTTGTGTATTACAACCGAAGAATTAGACGATGATGTTTTGAATGATACTCAATCTGAGAGTTCTGACAAACATACTGATAAGTTAATGGAGAATAATGTTAATAATGGTGATGCTGATGGTAAAGAGGTAAATGATGGGAGTGATAGTGGTGCTGATACTAAAAGTAATGATACTTATTTCACAATAAGTCCACAAAGTTTAACCAACCAATCTGTACCTGCTCATCCTGATAGCTTGAATCTTAGTGCAATAAATTCAACAGCTGTTTCACCAACAGTAGATAATAACATAATAAACACACCTGATATATTTGTTGGTCGGCGACACCGTTCATCATCGTCATCATCAACAACAACATCTGGTCCAGATTCTGACCCACCGAGTCCCTATTCATCTTCACCTTCATCATTACAGCAGGAACCAGTCATTTACTTAGATACTCCCTCAAGTCCAGAATCTTTCTCTCAGAATTTGCAATTTCCAGAAAACTCAGTTGGTACAAAAAAAGACAGAGACAAGAAAAGTGCTAAGGAACAAGTGTGTGGAGTTTTCTCAGTTGACTTAGGTAAGTTTGTGTTGTATGTCCAATGTAAACTGATGTGCTGCACGAAAAATTAAACGTTTCAGCAAAAAGTCTGAAAATTTACTTTTTTCTAAGAAGTATGTAAGTAAATCTGGTGAAGATTTGTTCTATTTATATGCATTTGAAATCTGAAGTGTGTCATGGAACTGATGTAATTAAATTGTACAGTAAAACCTGGGATCAAATGCCACTGAATGGAGAGGACATGTGACTTGTATGCACTGTTGATCTTTATTCAGAAGTTTAATTTTGTTCCTTTTATCACCAGATGCGTGATGCTAAAGAGTGACCTTTGTTCTCAAGGTCGCCTGTATTTATAGGTGGCCATCAGATCCAATAAAGTACACATCATGACATGTTATTAACATGTCATCACTACAATGGAAATTGGAAAATTATCAAAACTGTACTCGTTCGAAAAATGCGCTCTTTCAAAATATTTGAATGATCCTGTGTCATTTCAAACGTGTGCTATTGAACTGTAGTTTAGATTATTTTTAGTTCAATGTTGTTCACCTTTCATATCTATTGTTATGTACAGGTCAGATGAGGTCATTACGTGTGTTCTACAGCGATCCTGAATATACTATTGGTCAGATTGTAATAGCGAGTCGAGAGAGCCAGTATAAAATACTACACTTTCATCATGGCGGGCTCGATAAACTGGCTGAAATTTTTCAAGACTGGAGTCTATTTGCAACAAGTCATGACAAGGTTTGTGTATACTTGTGTTCTGTGAAACCTTTTTGCTGCTGTGGTAGCATTCCTTTGTATCAGCTACTGAACAGTTTTCATGCTTACCTGTTAGCCCAAAGCTCTGGACGAGTAAATTTCTGTTTGAAGTGTACCTTCTTAAAGTGGTGTATTTAGGCTAGTATATAATTGTTTTATATTCATCAGCCCACCTAAGGTTTGGGCTAGCACTTAAAAATGAAATTATTACAAACAGGGATCAGGGGTTTACTCATAGTTTTCTGTGTCATACGTTTTTGTGCACTTCCCAATAATGCTATCTTAAATACCCTTATTAAATTATGAAGGGGTTATAGACGACCCATCATATTCCTTGGAAAAACAGTAGATCTGTTGAAGATGTTACATACATTTGAATAAATCAATTTACTGTATAGTGTTTTATATGATGTATATTAATTATTTTGTCTGTATTTGAATCATTTATCATTGTTTTATGGATACTAAAATGACAAAGTAATGTCTTATGATTAAGCCAAATCAGCCAGTGAGACAATGCACTATTCTTATTCTGAGCATGATCAGCCAATGACATGACAATTTCTAAATCTGAGTATGATCAGTCATTGACAAGGCAGTATTCTACATCTGAGCTTCATCAGCCAAAGACCAGGCACTACTCTAGATCTGAACTTAATCAGCCAATGACATGACAGTATTCTAAATTTGAGCTGTTTCAGCCAATGACAAGGTGGTATTCTATAAATATAACCACACATTTTGTTATTTTAGCTTAATGAGACAGAAAAGCATTATAAACAATTTATGATAGTGAAGCCATCACTTACAGAGGATCAGTGTCACCCTGAGGAAGGGGTATATTCTATGGTCACTGAGGATATTTGGCGTACACATATGATGGACGATGGAATCATTGAGGATGACTACCAGCTTAGAAAGGTAACGATGATAATATTTTCTTATGATGACCGTGTGAATGTATTTTATAGCCAATCCTTAGTGAAATTGAAATATGTGTCTCGGTCAGTATTTTTTAAGCTTAATTAAGTTGCTAAAATGCAAGTGGAGCTCGCTTTCAAATTGTCTTGTGCATGATGATTTTTTTCATGAAAAAGGCAAGCTGTTATGATGGCTTGGTTGTCATCATTGTCATGCAAAATCTTTTTAAAGATATCAGCATGGCATTTGGTATATTTTGTTATCATGACAAGGCGCAGTAGCAGACAAGTGGCATTATTCTGAAAGCTATATGTTTGGTCAAAATTGCTTATTAAATAGAATGATTTGAAAACTATCAGAGGTATCAACACAAAACCAACACTTCACGGTTATTCTTTATTTCTTTGTCGTGTTCAAACTCTAAATCTCAATTGTGGCCTCAGTTACTAAAATGTAAGACAAACAAGTGTTGGCACCACTCTACGGAGCTCTAGTTTATGATAATATTTATATAACAAACAAACAAACAAACAAACAAGGAATTGTAAATATTTTTTTTCCTTTGTGTCAACATTAAACATTTATATGTAAGTGTGCCAAGAATAAACACCTTTTTCACATTTCTTCTTTCACTGTCTTGTATTGTGAAATATTGGCACAAAATACCAGTTTCATAGTTTATAATTTTGTGATCATGAAACTCCATTTTCATAAGTATGTGTGTGAAATGTGAAATATCAAGAACAATAATTGGTCTTATCTTGTTTTATTATGTCAGAATTTTGTCTTGAATGATAATCTATGATTTTCAAAGATAATAGTATACTATAGACTTCTTCACAACTACAAAATATTCATTTCAGTGAATAATTTATATTGTTTTCTACAACACTAGCTTTACACAAAAACAATTGTATTGCTTCCCTATTATTGTAGTGCAAGCCTTCTTGCATTGTCTCCCTTTGGTCAATCAACGCACTATTTCACATTTTTTTCTTTTGTTCATTGAATCATGGACTTATTTGGATTTCACCTATAAGTCCTGTTTCGTATTTCTGTGAATTATCTCCCTTTAGTTAAGCTGTGCACTCTCATTTGTTCCTCTTTAATCAGATCAATCACCAAATTCACCTCTTTATATACATCCATTTAGATTTTCCCCTTTGTCAAGTCATGCAATCATTTGGTCCATAAGTTGAATCATGCACTGATGATCATAAGAATCGCCTCCCTGTAAGTTAAGCTTTGAAGCCCATTTTTCATGATTTTCTTCAGTCAAACCATGCGTTCATTTGGATTGCTTCCCTTTAGTTGAACTGTTCTTTAAATGTCACCCTTAAGTCAAGTCATACACTTGAATTTCGTTGGAGTTTCCACTTGTCACTATAAGTTTCTTTTGTTTCTCATTGAAACATACTGAATTCAGGTTTACTACACTATTCATAGGGTTCAGTAAAATTCTTGTCTTGTAATCATTTCCAGTATACTCAATTTCAACAATATTTCCTTGTTTGAAATCACAGAGGAGTACACTTTGGTTTGTTCTTTGACAGATACCTTTGGCTTCAGAAAGTTTTCCTTCAGTATTAATTTTCTGTACACCATCTTCATCTTGTGACCCATGTTTTCTAACATCTATCGAAATAAGTCCCAAGTTGGTGTCAGCTATAAATAGCTTGTTCTCTGACTCAAGCAGAGTTGTGACCAGATGTTGTGGGTTCGAAAAAATTGGAATCCCAGAATTATCATTTTTGTAAGTTTGAAGAAAATTGCCATCAGTGTCATATACTTGGATTTGTCCTTGACAGTCCATAATTCCATTTCCTCCACAACTTACAAATATTTTATTGCAACAGTAGGTTATGCCTTTGCATGGATTTCTTACCTTAAATGATTGACCTAGTTTTATTTTATTGTCTTTAAAAGTTATAAACTGAATTCTTTGCAATAAATACAATGATACAAGTACTTCATTGTCACCATAGCAACATACTGCCCACGGTATTCCAGGAAGTGCGCAGACGTTGATGACGTCATAGTTTTTGTTGAGCCATTTTATGTTGCTGTTGTTCCAGTCTGTGAGAATTATTGTTCCATCAGTCATGAAGCAGGAACTGTTTATATCACATATTCTTCTATCACATTCAGTTTGAATATTATGTTGTGTCAAGGGTATATTACTTATTTCAATGTCATCATCATCATTATTGTTATCATTATCGTTTGTTAAACATTTTACCAATGCATATATGTCACAAATAAAACCATCCATTGCTTCAACAAGTGCTGCATCACGGGTCTGCCATTCAGCTTGAGTGGCGTTTTTAGCGATATTACTATAATAACCATCTGTGTCCTGTTCAATTTTAACTGTATCTGCTTTGATTTGGTTTGCAAAATCAACAAGGTCATTTTGTGCATTCTCAGTGTTGTTATCATTGATTTTCTTTAAAGCTGCCTCTGTCTTTGTTTGAAGCCTTGCCAGACTGACCATTTTCACTGAGAATTCTTCCTCAATTTCTTTGTGAAGTTTACATACTGTTTCCAGAACCTGTGATTTTATTTTATCTACAAGATTTCTAATACATGAATTGAAATTATCTAACTTCTTTTCAGTATTTACCCGAAGTTTTTCCAATCTTTCTTGCGTTTCTGCTGTTTCTGCATCCATCATTTTATTCAGTTTTGAATGCAATTGTTCTAGTAGTTCTTTGGTGACTGTGAGCTTATTATCATGCTTATGTTGTTGTATCATGCATGCCATGCTATGGTACCTATAACAAATGCAATAAAAAAATTATTTTTTATAAAAGTTTTATCCTGCGTTTTTATTGTCTATCTGGTCTAGAACACACTGGGGCCTTCAGGGTTGGGTGGTTATGGTCTCTGACAAGTAATCACTTGCCTATCACTCATGTGAGTTCGAATCCACCCAGAACTAAATTTCACATGTAAGGAAGGTGTCTAGCTAGCTTATGGAAGGACAGTGGTGCTACCCAGGTGTATACCTGGGGTCTTCCTCAAGTGTTAAAGCTGGAAAGTTGCCAAATGACCCCTGACTGTTGATGTGATGTTAAAGAAAACAAAAATTGTAGAATACAGATCTGTTATCAAGAGAATGTTTGTTTGAGACCAAAGTTTTGAACAAGGTTTTGGGTTAAAGTTTCTCAGTGCTAGTTTGTCTAATTCTGTTTTATCCAAACTCATGTCTCCCACCTCTTGTTTACACATCTCATTTGCAAAGTTTCATTTTGTATGAATTTAGGACTAAGTTAGTGCTGGTAGGTAAACAAGTTGGTCAACAGTCTTCTGACAAATGGTTTTTAATCCATTTCATAGATACAAAAGGAGTTGTAGTTTCAACTTGTAAACATGTGATTATATTTTATTATTTAAAATTGTTAAATTAGTATATCCATTATAATGTACTATTTTTTCACATTAGAAATACCAATGCCCAAATATCATTATTTCGTTTATAGTCACACTTAAATTTAATTTACAACACACTTTTTGAAAATTTTGTAAGAGTTGTTGCCCTTGTTGAAAAATAGAAAAGTAATAATTTCTGAAAATATAGTGCAGTGATCTATACTTTTCTTTATCAAAGGAGATTGATACTGTATTTTTGCAGCTTTTTACCTTGAGTTGTCACTGAGGTGGATTTTCTTATATTTTTGAAGAATTGGATACCCCCCATAGACTTCAATGCAAGTATAAAGGGGCAATAACGTTGAAGGATTAAAGGAGTGTCATTATTTTTGAAAAATCTTTTGGTAAATCATTTTCTATCATAGAAACCTACTAAATGGTAAAGGTACCCAAACTCTGTCCGCTCCTTTTTGATATAATGATTTTGAATATTATGGGTTTACAACATTAAATATATAAGTTTTGAGTAGTGCTTTTATTACAATGAATCATGTATGAATTGGTTTACGTTAATATACTACTACAAAGATTTTGTATAAGTATCTATGTCATTGTATCTGAATATTTGCAACTGTTCATGATATTGATATGGTATTTTTGTAAATGTACACAAAGTTTCAGGCACTTTTTTAAGTTAAGGCATATCATATTACTTTATACCGGTAGTTTAAATCTCAACTTAAATACTTACATCTTTATGTGTTAAATTTTAGTTTTTTTATATGAAGTATATTTACATGTATATATAAATGTACATGTGTTCATTTTGTTAAAGTCAGCTATACACAGATATATCTGCTAAGAAATAAAAATATGTCAAAAATAAAGTTGAGACATATTTCTAGACATTATAGTTGGGAGAAAAATGTTGAAACAACCCTTTTTTGATGACTTGAGCATTTGTTGCAAGGTCGACAAAAATTTGAATTCTTTTTATGTTTCATATTAACATATTATGTCATGTTTTATATACTTATGTACATATGCCTGTAAATCATCGCTTTTGAACTTGGTCTATGATATATGGGAAATGTTCATTAACAGCACAATTGATGAATTTATGCTGGTTTTATTTTAAATAATTGTAATAATAAATGTTCAAGCAGTATTTTTATTCATAATAAGTGCAATGCAATGCTCTTATTGCACTGAGATCAGATTGGGCCAATGTTGAATAATTGTCTGTTTGTGATACTCATATATATCACTCTCCAGGAATGTTGCTCCAACTTTAATGAATTTGTATTATTTCTTGCATAAATGTCTAAATTTATACTCTTGATTAGATTGACCATGTAGCAGTATGAATTTTTGACTGTGTCAATCCCGTTGCTCCAATCAGCCTCGTGTGAACCCATGTGCCCAAAGGCAGGCCTGGGGAAGTTGTCTTTCTCAAAATTGTATATTTGGGCTAGTGGTAATTATCAATTTTTAAAAGCCAACTTAAGTTTGGGTGACTGCCTTAAAAAATTAGTTTGAACACTGCATCATTCCTGTATTATGAGAGTCCTGTTTTTGACCCAGGAGTCTTGGTTAGGACCGCAGTTTGTTGTAAATAATTGAACTGATTTTGACAGATCATTGAACCCTGTGCAGACAAACCAAAGTACAGAAGAAACACACATTAAAAAGTGTTGACCTTTATATATACTAAAAAGTTAATGTTCAGTTAACACAATTGTTTTATGATGGGCTGAACTTGACAGATTAAAAAAAATTTCTATCACTCAAATTAATCGAATGTTTTTTAAACATGAAGAAGCTAATGTATTTTAATTTAAACAAAATTTAAAACGAACTTCTTTTATATCATGTAAGAACCTTTACCATACGGGGCTAGCATGTTGAAGGGATGGTGTATAATGGTGTATTAAGGTCAAAATTGGCCACACGGATCAAAAACATATTTATCACATATATATCAACTTGCTAGGACCCTAGCTTACAGTATGGTTTTATTGCAATTGTACAGTAATTTTACCTTAAGTTTACCTGTATTGTCCCTTTAAAACAGTTGTTGGTCTTTTAAAGGGATTTTTTTTCTTCTGGCAACTTAAGTGGGTAACCCCATTCATTATTCCTGTAATTGGTAAATATGGGTCGGGGAACCATCCTACAAACAACTTACCTGTATTTTCTATGTAATACATTTGTCTATTGAAAGGAAACCTCACATACCTATAAATGGTACTTGTTGAAAATATGAAATCTATCTTTATAAATGTCTTTTTTCCAGACCAACCAGATATCTTATTGTATCAAATATCAAAACATGTGATATGAAAACATGTGAAATCAAAGCTTGTGAAATGAAATTATTTGATTATTTTACTGATGATTGAATTTTGTTTAATTTTTTTTTAAAGAAATATTTGAATTATGGAGCTTTTTTGTTTGTAGTTAAAATTCTGTGTCTGTGATTTTACCAAATTTGTCTTTAGAAAATTATTTTTGAAAAAGCATAATTAATAAATCATGTTGTAGGGAAATTTTAGAAATGCATAAAGGTGTATTAACAGTTTTCTTTCTTTTCTCTGTTGAATTCATTGTGAATTGGAGAAAAATGGTTAGCTCCAGTAAAATCCATTTTAAAAGATTTTTCACAATCAAAATGTATGAAAATCATAAAAAATCATTAATTTTGATTAATTGATCTTCCTCCAATGTACATTCATTATATTGTCTCAGTGTATGCAGTATGTTAGTTCGGAACATAACTCCAAAACCTTTTCAGATAATTTATTTTAATCTTTATTTAAAATCAGAGGACAAAGAGATGAAATGCAGAATTCAAGACCCATAACTCTACCTTGTCTAATTTATGAGTATTTTTATGCAACAAAATTAATGTTCAACATGACCTTACCTGTTATTGTTTTCAAACAGTGTTGATGATTTATGTTCAACATCAGTGTAGAATGTTGTATTTTTCCATTTATTATTTCTCCCTGTTTTCCCTTCATCATCCTGGTGGTCCAGTAAGCACTCGAGACAATAAAAACTATCACATCCAACGCAGAAAGTTAACGATTCAATACTACGTCCGCTTCTTGCACATTCTTTGCATGAAAGCTCACCAAAATCTTCAGCGTTTATTTCCAAGCTTTCATAAACCTTCAATGCCATTTTTCATGTTTTTTATCCTTCTGCTTGCCTCTTTCTGCAATGATAAATGGTAGTTATGTAATGTCCTTTCTTCATTCAGTATTTCATGGTCCTTAACTGATGTATAATTTAATTATTCCCATCAAAATTTGTTAGAAAAGTCGTTCCAGTTTTACATGTTACACAAGTTAAGCCACATGATACCTTCTACACAACTTTGTAATAATACTATGGAAAAAATATACAAAAGAAAAGTTTTCTTGAAAGAAGATGTAATGCAGAAGTTTCTGTCAACAATATTTTCCGTAAACATTATGAATTATATAATGATATTTTACAAAGCTAGTTTTAAGCTACATAGTATTGCAGTTTAAGTTAAAAAAATAAAAATTATTTTATTGATAAAGTAGAATAACCTGTGCAGCCTGTTTACCTGTAGAATGAATATTTGTTAGTGCGGCAAATAGATAAATATCACCTATGAATCTTGTAAAATATGGGCTGACCCAAAAGTGTGTTAAGCATACCGAATTAATGACAGTGTCTAGTTATCAATGAACAAATCATGAATCTTGTTTGATATAGATTGTTAGAAAGTTTGTGATGAAATCGAATTAACTGCAAGTATGGTCAATTCTGTGCTAAAGACATATGAATAGGGACCGCTTTTCTGGGAGCACCTAAGTTCTTGCACTGGTAAAAAAAAATTATGATTTTAATCTCATTATATAGACAATCTCTAATAACAGCCTTTCTCTCCCAAGGTTGTCTCTAAAATCCATAATGATTGCTGATTTTTACTGTTTAAAATTGAACAAGAGAAAATCAACAATAAACTTAGGTGGGAAAATATGAATAACATCCCCTTTATAATAAAATTATATACACAAAAAAAGAGTAAAACCACCAACCTTCCACAAGCTAGCTAGACAGTTTTCTCAGATGTGAAATTTAAAGTCTTGAGTATGATTCGAACTCACAGCGCTTAGGGGCGAGTGATTACAGGTCAGAGACCATAACCACTCTACAATGGAGACCTCTTAGTATCCGTCTTGGGAATATATGTTTTAGCTGAATAATAATAATTTCCATTTTATTTCCTTTCTTCTATATTTAAACATTTTATTCTTATGCTGTGTGTTACGTATTGTTTTGCAAATTCATGTAATTCAATGCTATCAGTAGTTTGGCACTTTGTATTAACTTTCATCTCTCTTCCCCTAATAAATGCCCTGTTATTACTAGCTAAATCATCACTTTGTGGAAATCATCTCGTCATGAACTTTGACCTTTGTTCAAAAACTTTGGGTGTTTATTGCAGTTTATATACATGGTTGAACTGTTGCACAGAGTACGGAACATGGTTAACATTGATACTTAAGGTCACGACCCCACAAAATATATGTGGATACATATAGATGATATCAGTTACATAGCCCAGGGTACATTACGGGTATGTTTAAAACCATAGATTTATCTGAAGATGAACCTGAATCGGAAGTATTTTAACAAGAAAACAACTGCTGAAGTAATTTATAGACTACATAGCTCATAGGAGCTCTGGGGCTTGTCCTGATGGCATATTGGCCAAAATTATTAAAGATTATCTTTATTTTTTTGGCTGGTTGATTTTGGGCTAGCCTGCACACAGAAGAAAAACAACTTTGTACTGGTCAGAAATTATTTAACCAGACATGTTGGATGGTGTTACATATTTGGTGAACTCTGAGGGTTGTCTTAATTGTTTGTGTGAACATTGGAGACTTTACAGAAGGTTTGTTAGCTGTCAGACAATTGACATATGGTTTGTATTTTATTCAGTTCAAAAGTAGATTTTTGGTCATATTGTCAGTTGTAAAATATATGTTTACCTATTTGTTGACAGTAGTTAGAAAATAAGTGTATAGCAATAATAAAGTTATCCCAATAGTTTGGACTTTGATGACAATTGTGTGTCTTTCATGTACCTGTGTTGGACAGAATGTTTTCTTTTTGTTTCCTTTTCTAAATTTCCAATTATTTTTCTTTCTTTTTCACTTTCCACTTGATTTAACCACATTTTTCATCAATTTTTCAGTAATATATGGCAGCCAGTCCACTTAACTAGTTTTCTTTGGCTGTATCCTAACCAGTATTAACTTACCCTTCCCCAAGCAGCCAGCAACTTCTCTACATATTGAGGAAAAATTTTCATAGAAAGGTATAAACTGCTGCAATCAGGATTTGAACCTGGATCAACAGATTACAAGTCCCATGCCCTAACCTCTGGACCACAGTTGCGGCCCTCATTTTGCTTTCTAGTAGCAAAAGAGCCTGGGGAATTCCTCTTCCATTACAAAGCTGGAAAAAAGGGGAGGATGGAGATTTTTTAGTCCTGATGTAGTATATTCATAGTCAAATTATTGCAAAGAAACATGCCTAATATATGTGCTTTTCTGGAATCTCACACCATTCCAATTCAGCAGTTACAGCAAGACTGTTTGTGGCCAGGGCACTTGTAATACCATATTGTAAGGCTGATGCAAAACGTACCAAAGTGCACTTTTTCAATAAAATCAACTTTCAATGTCTATTTCTGTGTTATACAACTTTGAAGCTTTTTGGTCTATGTCCATGTATTTTAATGAAGTATTAGTTTTGGAGTTGATTAAATTTTATAAAACATTTACCAAGCATAGACAAGTAGTAGTATTTCATGTCTGAAATACGGCAAAATGTCAGAAATAAGTACATGTATTATTTATAATTGGATGGGTGCTTTTCTGGTGTATTTATTTTGGTAGAAAATAAATATGAAACATTTTAAATGTAATACTGACAGTCAATACTGATCTAGGCATTATAATAAGAGTACTACTTCAGAACCATTCAGAGATGTACCAATAGTCTGTAACAACTGTGCCCAACCTTCTGACCCAAGTACCACTTCTGGGATATACAATGATGTCAGGGGTGTAGAAATATTTTCATGTAGTTGGTAAGCTACTAAAAGTAGAAGGGGGATATGAGGGTTTCCCTTAGTAGGAGGCAAAGAAGCAATGCTCCCTGTAGGGAAAAAGTAGCCGGTGAGAATGCTCAAATAGCCAGTTGATTTTTCCGGCTTCTGCAGATTTCTACACCCCTGTCTATATGGTATTCTTGAACGACTGCACCAAACCTTCTGACCCTAGTACCATTTCTGGGATGTACATTAATGTATTGTATACTATATCAACTGTGTCCAAAGTCAGCACTAGCAGTGGTGTTGGTTCTGTTGGTTGATTACTCAACTGGCAATCCAGAAATATATGAAATTTTCAATCAATGATATCATTTATTGATCAACTGACCCAATTATAATATAACTATGAATTATTGGCTATTTTCCATGAGATTCATTCATAGATTTTAGCATTTACTCAACTGGAGGACATTGAAAGTGTATTAATGGTTGTTCCTTATCTTTATCTTTATTTTTGTATACTGCTCTACATTTGTGAATATATTAAGTTGAAGTGTATTGCAAGCTCAGTGTCTGTGATATGATTTTCTTGATGTTTTTAACCATTTCAGTGCCAGGCACATATTGCCAACATTGTACACTGTATTGCCAAGAGCTTTTAAGAAATGACAGTTTATTTAAAACTTTAACCAATTTTCCAAACAGGTACACCCATCATGTAGGCAAATAAGCAGAGCTTTGCACAGACGGTTATACTCATTTTATTAGCACTGAAAAGGTTCTACATCCTGACAATCCCAATTTCTGTGCAAGTTTTGTGATAGCTGAACGATAATTTAGTAGTTTAGCACAAATGTCCTTATTCGTGTCAGCTATTATCTTGTTATTGTAATTTGAGAATGGCCATACATTCTGCATTTCAACTGTTTTGTTACACACAGAGATTTGAATCACGCACGTATCTATAACATAAATAGATCCTACCTCATTATTTAGTCATGAAGTATTTGAAGCCATGTGAATGACAAACACAATTTGAACATGTTTATTTATTCATACTGCAAGATTTTGTTATTTTATGTAGTACATGTACATTCAAAACTTGTAAAATTATGTGGTTCTGATAATTTTTAAACAGTTTTCTTTAAAACTGTAGTGACCTACATGTACTTTAAATAATGTTCAGCATAACTTATGTTTTGCATAAACAGCGTAATGTAAAACTTGTTTCGGATCTTCTATTAACATTTTTTAGCCCCTTTAAGAAACAGTTTCACCTCTCATCACTGTCCATTATTTTCTTAATACACTTGACAAAGGTCATTCGATGCTGCCTTAGTATTATTCATGAGAACATCCTCAAAATTGAGTGTTTGAGATTTGTCTCCAGTCTCACCTCAGCTTTCTTGCTTTATTCTCTTGGTAGATATATCCCTCTTATCACAACTTTCAGGTCTATTGAGGCCACTACCATGATCCAGTGGCTATTGTGCTGGACTTGTAACCAGGTGTTCTGGGTTCAAATCCTGGTTGCGGCAGGTCATACCCTTCTATGGAAATTTTACAAAAATGTTGGTTTTCCTCCATATATGGAGAAGTTGCTGGCTCTTTGTGGAAGGGAAAGTTTGTACTGGTCAGTATACAAGCTAGGAAAACTGGTTGGCCGAACTGGTCACCATATATAACTGCAAAATTGTTGAAAAACAGCATTAAACCCAGTGATAATGTCACATAAAAACAAACAAATCAGGTCAAATGAACTATCCTCAGACTAGTGCATCAAATAAATGGTGGGCAAACAAGATTTTAAAATAGGACAACCAGTTTCAATATTATTTCAACTTAATATTTAATTCTTTTTGTGTCTTGTAACAACCCTTCAATGACGTCTTGTTTCAGTTCTTGGAGAAGTTCACTTGACGTAATTAATGAAAATTACGTTAATAAATGATTATGACGTTATAATTAATTATGCATAATTTTAGAAAAATACTTATGATGTCATTTTTGTGAATTGTTTTTGTTTGTACTGAAAGAATAGATTAATTCATTGAATGTATGAGCTCCAGTTGTCATCAGGGAAGTTTCACCCTTAATGCTTCGGTGATGTCTGCTTTACAATATGAAAAAATGCTAATCAGTACATTAGTGTTGATTTAATCTTTATAATGTAATTAGATTGCTTATGTGGTCAAGTGGTCTTGTATGGTGTCTTACTTGCCATCACAAACCCCTCACTACTGTGAGTTCTAATCCCACTCGGGACCAGACAAAAGTCACATATGAGGAAGCTGTCCAACCAGTGTATGGAAGGTCGAGGGTTCTACCTAGGTGTATGTCTGGGGTCTTCCTCCACCATTAAAGCTTAAAAAGTCTCCAAATGACTGTAGGTGCAATGTTAGATTTTAAAGTTGATTAGTAGGTGGCTACTTGAGGTCTGACTGATCTAAAAGGATTCAAACTTATTTTAACTGCATCTTTTACATATTCATAAGATTAATGACTGACACATTCTCAGACTGTTTTATACTGGCTTAGTTTGCCCTTCAGTCACATAGTCATTTGGTCCAAGGTCACAATTTAAGGAATAGTAAATGTTCAGACTTAATGAATTTTGTCAGCCCTTGGTAGTGGTAATTCGTTTTAGTTACCATGGTGAATTATTATGTAATTGTGGTACTTTAAGAACCATAAACTATAAATATCCTCTTGACCACATTTTATCTGAATATGACAGTCATTGACTAGATTTTATTGTGTTAATGGCTGTTTATCAAAATTTAGACTGAAATAAAATACCATACACAAGACTTTACCTATTATAAAGAACCTGATGTTTGTCAGACTTGTGTGTAAGCAGTTGTTATCAGCTGTTAATACAATGTGGTTACACTTGTATCAGCAGTTGCAGTGTTTTTTGATGTTCTGATGAGAAACAGACATGTGACTGTACAGTTGGTTCAACCACAAATCTTCAAGATTTTTTACTTTTTATGTAAATAACAACTATTGTTAACTAAAAGTTTGTTTGTTTGGAGTCAAAGGTAGCAAACACCATTTATGAGCAATTTTATGGATAGAGATCAGTTGATCTAACCAATGTTTTGTGGTAGCATTTCAGGGTCCTCCCTCCCCTGCCTTCACTTTGTTGATAACATTCCAATACCATATGGTGTTTACATCAGAGGTTGGGGACAAATTGCCTTTGGATGAAATATCTTCAGTGATATTGTCATAGGGAAAGATGTGTTTTTTCCAGTTTTATGGTCTCTGGCTAGTTATTACTGCCCCTCACTGCACCGAGTTCAAATCCCGTCCAGGATCAGGAAAAATCCATATGTGAGGAAGCTATCCTGCCACTGTAGCTTTTGAAAGGTCGTTGGTGGTGCCTGGGGTATTTCACTCCATTTAAGCTGTAAAAGTAAGCCTGGGTGTTGGTGCAAAATTAAACCCCCAGTGAACTTGACCTCTTGATCACAAGTCCAGCTCTCTGCTGACACAGAGCTATCTGACTTTGAATTTAATATTCCTGTGAAGTAACTTTACTTACACTATTTCGTAATAACTGGATTCATTATTATCACTTCCTGTTTACCAGAAAATTATTCATAACTACGTGTAATTTATATGCATATTTTAAATCTTCAAAACATTGTGGAAGAAATTCTTAGTATATTCAAATTTTCTTTTCAGTATTGCTGTATTTATGGAAAATTAAATACAATCAATTTAAATGGAGCATTTAAATTTTGAAGGTTATTTTGTATAGATCAAATTTCATCACCAGTTTATGCTGATTTACAAATCATGATTTGGTTATATTCACATTTCATGCATTATAAAATAAGCAAATGATGCTATAAATGCTTGTTATATTTGTTTTGTGGAATGAACCATCATTTCAAGCACGGGTTTTCCTCCACTGTTAAAGCTGGAAAAGTCACCAAATGACCCTGGCTGTTGGTGCAACATCAGTGAAAAAAAAGAACCATTATTAGAGTCTGCAACAGTAACCCCACTGTGAATAGTATTGTAATTTTAGCTTGATATTCATTTAATCTAAGTTACCCTGTCTGGACATGTTGTCATCATGTAACATCATAAATCTGCACAGACTGGTCTGTTGTATTCCTCTGCTGAATTTGTTTGGGTGTACTTTGAACATGTTACCACTGATCATAAATATTACAAGCTGTTTGTGTCAATTAACACTATTGTAACACCCAAGTATGGGTGGATACATCTTTAGCTATAGAAGAAGAGTGCAGCCAGACTCTGGAGCTTTTTATCTGAAGTTGAGAGTCCCTTTGGTCTGGACATGAAATTAGTCATCAACATAGTACAACATCAAGATAAATCTAGCACAAAGAAACTGGATTATCTGTTGCACATGTTGGTGATCAGTAAGTCAGTAAGTCTGTTTGTCCATTGACCAGAGCTTGTCCGATCAATTACTTAAGAACGCTCGGTCACACAACCATAGATTTGGTATGGAGGTTGGTTGCATGTTGTAGATTACCCCTATTGATTTTGTGGTCAGTTGGTCAAAGGTCAAGGTCACTGTAGAGGGGGCATACATGCTTCACAAACAACACAGCTTTCAAGATATTTATGCACCTCAAGTTTATGAATTGTTCTTATTTTTTTTCACTGGGGTTTACTGGCACACAAACAGCCAGGGTCATTTGATTGTGCAGTCATTTTCCAGCAGTTATAATGGAGGAAGAGCTAAGGTGGACACCTGGGGAGGATATCTGACATCCCATGAGCAAGCTGGGCAGTTTCCTTATATATGAAATTTTTCTGGTCCTTGGTGGTATTTAGACTTACAATGGTGGGGCTAGTGATTATACTGTAAATAAGTCAGAGACCATAGCCACTTGAACATGGAAGACCTTAACACATGACTTAGTAGTTATAGGAACTGATTTATACTCTTTTACCACAACCTACATAATATGAAAAATAAAATGTTATTATTTCATACACTTGACTCAAGCAGCCACAAAGATCCTGAGAATTGTAATCATTTGTGTGCAGTAAAAAGTGTAACTTCTTTAATGGATATTAAAAAGGCTTCATTTGGTATTTAGTTTTGTGAAAGAGGCATCTTACTGTAAAATGTTACAGGTCAAGTTTGCCGAAACAAGCATTCAGAGATGTAATATTTCATTGTAAAGTACCCACACCTGACAATCCTTCGATACCAAAACTTTCAGTAATAATCTACCATTTAGCGACTATTCAGACCATTCGGTCTGCTTCTGCTTTTGTTTTATGTTGACTTATGTTCCTCTGAGAACATTGACATAGATTTATTAGTCTGTCGGAATGCTTGTCATGTTGATTTCATTAAATGTGTTTTAAAAATATTTGGTTTTAATGCATGCGTGTGATTACGTGAAAGGCTGAAGGTCAAGTTTGCTTTAACTTACGTTCAAGGATACGACATTTCATCGTAAAGTGTTCATAACTGACTTTACTTTGATGCTTAGTTTGTTTGTACTTAATTAACGCTTGTACGTCATTGAAGATGACTAGCGTCTGATCCAGATATTTAAATTGAAATATGCACTGTACAGATCAAACACTTCAAAAACATATTTTGGATATTTCTTTCTAACTGATATTATGTATAGGTTTAGATTTGCTTTTAAGATCATTTGTAAATCTTGTTGCTCTGTTTTATTAAATCTTCAATGATTTCACGGAAGTTCTCATTCGAGACCAAACTCAAGTTTTCAAGATAAATAAAATACAGACTGCCATAAAAAAAGTAGAATATTATGAAGAGAATCATGCCATCTTTATAAGATACTGGTTTGCCATTTATAAATAGTTATGTAGATACGCCTTCTTTGGTAACAGTACAATTATGCTTGTACTGAAAATGAAAAGTTGGGGGTGCAGGTCAGGGGAGTTTTGAATGAGTCAGTTGACTTACTGCAAAACAGCAATTTTTTAAGTATGGCCTCATTGGCAATGTTTAGACAATATTTGTGTTATGACTTTATGGTAAGTACTATAGAATGTATGGAGTCATTGCGACTTAAACATTTATAAAGATTTTTTTTCAAACTTTCGTACTGGCCATGACCAGGTGTGCTATATCAGTTGGGCTGTAAACTATCATTTAAAAACGAAGCCTTCGTGAAAATGGAATCTGTTTACGAAAATTGAACGTGATCTTATGGTTATATTGCAGGCTGTGTTTTTTGGAGGATTAGAGCCTTGTCTTAGACACGAAGTTTGGCCATTTCTTCTACACTATTATCCTTTTGATTCAACATTCGAGGAAAGGGAACAGATCAGAAATGACCGTTACATTGAATACCAAAATATTCGCAAGAAAAGGTATGCATTCTCTTTGGATGAAAGAGTTTAGGTCTGGAAATCATAGCCGACAACAAAATCTTGAAACTTAGGCCTATGTTTATTGTTACATGTTTCAAAGTGACTTTTTCTGTAGAGTTTTATATCACACCAGCAGCTGGGGTTATTTGGCGACTTTCCAGTTTCAACAGTGGAGGAAGACCCCCAGATGTACACCTTGGTAGAACCACTGATCTAATGTAGGCTAGCTAGACAGCTTTCTCTTATGTGAAATTTGGTTCTGGGTGGGATTTGGACACACAGTGGTGAGGGGCATTTGGTTACTAGTCAGTGATGATTTCAAAGTAGACTACATGTATTATGTTTACAGCATGTTAAAAAATTATTTACAGTGATTTATTCCTTAAATTTATTAATGACCTTTCTGTGTTTCATGGTAGAGAGTGTGATTTTATTGATGACCTTTCTGTGTTTCATTGTAGAGAGTCCATGACAGAGGAGGAACATGAAGTATTCTGGAGAAATGTTCAGTGTACAGTTGAGAAGGATGCTGTTCGTACAGATCGTAGTCACCCGTATTTCAAGGGAGATAACAATCCGAATATTGAAGTGCTTAAGTAAGTTGAAGTATTATATCTTGAATCTGAGGTTTTAATGTTTGATTGGTTGTTAAAAAACAATGTCAGTATCGACCAATCACCAGTGTGCATTAAAAGATTTACTCGTCTTGTTATCATACCATCCTGCTACAAATAATTTTCCAACTTTTTTTCTCTGGGGTTTAACATTCCACCAAAAGTCAGGGTCATTTGCTGACTTTTCAAGCTTTAACAGTGAGGAAAACCTCAGCTGACTCCTGGTTAGAACCACCAGCCTATTATAAGCCATCTGGACAGCATCTTCTCTTGTAAAATTTGTCTGAACCTCAGTGGGATTTGAACTCACAGAATTAGGGGGCTAGTGATTACTAGTCAGATTCTAGCCTTTTGAGACTTTTTACTTAGAATCCTTTGAACCAAAAATCAATGTTGTGTTCAATAATTTTGAAATCAGTCAAACTTCATAAATCCTGTAAGCTATCATGACCCCTATTTACAAAATATGCTTTGTCTCAGTTGTTAACTTAATGAATGATATCACACTTTTTTCACATTTATTTTAGAAATATTTTACTCAACTACGCTGTCGCAAATCCACGGTTTGGCTATACACAGGGAATGTCAGATCTGTTGGCTCCAGTGTTAGCGGAAATCCAGAAAGAAGTTGACGCATTCTGGTGTTTTACCGGTCTGATGCAGAAAACTATATTTGTTAGTTCACCGAAAGATTGTGATATGGATAAACAGCTTGTATGATAATTTTTTTATTACCGCCCATCATAAACTGTTGGTTAATTTTATCATATTGGATGGCTTTAAACTCCGGCTGTAGTGATAGATTTGTAAAAGTAAAGAAGTTATCTGTATGATTTCAAAGGCCACAAATTATTTGTCTCTTCATGGGACCTTTTTTAGTTAATACAATTTGATTCATTAATTCTGATACCATTTGAGCGTCTTAAAATGTATACAGTTCTGGTGCTATTTTAAGAATAAAACATTATTGTTAAGCAGAAATTTCAGTTTTACATTGCAGTATATTCCAGTACTAAATAATGTGAAATACCATTTCTGTGTGTAATCTGTTCCCTACTAAAATTTTATTTGTAGGTACATGAATATGGCTCTTTTAATTAAAGGTGTATGTATAAGAAGCTAAATGTCACATTGTCTTTGATGAAACTCAATTTGTAGAATGTTTCCATTCCATCACTGTGATTATTATTAAGTAATGCTCACTGTGATTATTACCATACTATTCCAGCTCTATCTTATTATGCTCACTGTGATTATTACCATACTATTCCAGCTCTATCTTATTATGCTCACTGTGATTATTACCATACTATTCCAGCTCTATCTTAGGGAACTTTTACGATTAATGCAACCAGTATTCTATGAACATCTTAAACATCTTGGTGACGATGCAATGGAATTGTTATTTGCACACAGGTAAGTCCTTGAATTGGCTCAAATCACAAACAGTAGTAACGAACCTGTGATGATACAATTGTGATAAATCCTATTTAAAACATTCATATGTAATCCAGTAATGCTTTAAATGGAAAAAAATGTCTATACAAATTTACTTTTGATTTTTTTTATTTAAGGTAATTTTGGATTAAATTTGAGTTTTGTTTAAATAGAATCTTTTTATTTTTACATTACAGGATTATCACAGCCTGTGACTTTCATGCAATTCTTGTCTTATACTGAATAAGCTCAAATTTTGTTTTACAAATTATGTGATGTACAGACACATATACCTGAACATTTTTTATTAAGATAATGATTTGCTCTTTTTTATGTAAGATTCATAATGATTTCAGTTAATGGAGCACAGGAGGGGCCTCCTTGGCCAAGTGGTTATAGCCTCTGACTAGTTATTACTAGCCCCACACCTCTGTGTTTGAATCCCACCTGAAAAAAGCAACATGTCAGGAAGCTGTTTGAAAGAATTGGTTTTTGACCATTCAACTAGACATGATTTTATTGAAAAATGACAACGTAAAATGTTGCACAAAAAATTCATTCTAACACATGTTTGCTGTCACCCCCAAATAAAGACCACCCTGTATATAAAGCCATTCTTTGAAAAACTGTCATTGATTATTATCACAAACTAACTAACTTCTGAATGAAGGTCATCTAGAAATAAAGGATATGTTTTGTCTTTCTTAAGGATGGCCTTTGTTCATAGGTTTGACTGTACAATGTAATGAATATATTTTATAATTGTAGGTGGGTATTATTATGCTTCAAACGTGAGTTTAATGAGAAGGCAGCATTGAGAATCTGGGAGTCCTGTTGGTCCCATCATCAGACTGATTATTTTCATTTGTTTATCTGTGTGGCAATTGTTGGAATATATGGTGAAGATGTTGTGGAGCAATGTTTACCTGCTGATGAAATATTGCTGCACTTTAGTAGCTTGGCTTGTCATATGAGTGGTGAACTTGTATTGAGAAAGGTTGGTAAAATATATTCTTTGACAACAATAAAGAAAAAGCATTTAAGTAAATCCACTTTAATTTTATTCTTATTCTTGTTGATGATTCTTTGAAGACAAACTTCAATTTTGAAAGTTTCAATGTTTTAGTGCCAAATAAGATTTAGGCAATAACACATCAACATGTCTAAATATCTTGATATTTCTAAGTTTCTGAGTAGTCTCCCTTTGTTCTGTTTACTTCTATGCATGTATCGTGTGAAGTCTGTACTGTTGGTGATACCCTTAGTATTTAGTATTCTGAGGGCTGTCTCAGTTATTTCTTGTTTTGATTTCTGGTCAGATGTAAGACTTCTCTGCTGATATTTTAATCATTTATATTAGGTCCCATTAATTACTTAGGTACTATTCACTAACTGTTAAAATATTGTGGTAATATTATGGCATTGGTGGTATAATTGTTGTTAAATCAACTTAAAGACATGAAATTACAAAACTAAGAAAAAATGTATTTTCATTTTTCATTATAGGCTAGGGGACTTCTGCATGCTTACAGAAAGCTGCCTGTCATACCATGTACTCTTCACGGATTGTGCTCACAATGTGGACAGGGTATGTGGGACTCTGGTCACGTACCTACTGTGGAATGTGTCGGGAATCACCTAAATGCAGACTGTCCGTATCTGAGCCCTGTAAATTCACCAGACCATGATTCATTTGATAATTAGAATATTTCAAATTGGACTTAGAATGTTAAATGATGTACTGAGGCCGTATTGACTGCCTTTGTTAGCATAGAGATATTGTGCATCAATCTCAAGATTAAAGACATTAGCATCAGTGTGTACTTGTCTGGTTGAAGAAGACAATGTGAGCATGAAGATATACTATGATGGTATTTACAAGTGTCAATAAATTGTACGATATATTAATTACTGTATCTGTTAGGATGATATTCTGTATTTAGTTAACGTCATTTGCTCCCTTTTCTATGGAAGCATGCTAGTGCCAGACAGTGAATCTCATGTATCGCTAGACTTTTCTCAGATGGCACAAAGATGCTTCCATATAATTCTGAATTTTTTTTTCAAGTTTGATGCAAGAATTTTTCATTTCTCAATTAAATTTATTCTAGGGTTTGATGTAACAGAGTCTTAAACATTGGATATGTGTATTAAATTAGTCAATGTGTAAATAAAATGTAAGTAGGAAAAAGTTTGAATGATAAATACACCTAATTTCTTTCAATTCAGTGGAAGTTTAAAAAACGATACATATTATCTTTTAATTCCTGAAAATATTGATTTTAATCATGAACATGTCAGCAATTTATTTCAATCTCATATGAAACAGTGTAAGAGTCGAACTCTTATGTTTTTTTTAGTCTATTAAGCATAATTATACAATTTTTGAGGCACATATTAACTGTTGTACTAAACCAGGTTTTGACAAATATGGTAGATTGTTTACTTGTCTTTTAAACTTGTCTTATACACGTTTTGTGAAGACCTGATCTGTTTCGCAAAATATGAAAGTGAATTGGTTTTGCATTATATAATTTCTTGGTGCTATGAAAATGTGTGTGGGAGTCTTTTTATAACCACAACAGTCAATCATGTGGCATTGTTGTTCATGTTGTTGTGAAACTTGATTTACATATTCTTGTGTTCATTAGGTAGATTGGTGAATCTTGTTCAGTTGATCTATCTGTATGTGAGGCATTTCAGAAAATAGTAAAATTGTATCTACGTTGAGTGGTTATAGTCACTATCCCCTTATAGCTGTGACTTTGAATCCCACTTGAGACCAAATTTCACATGTGAGGAAGCTTTCCAGGTAGCTTACAGAAGGTTTGATAGTTCTATCCAGGTGTAAGCCTAAGATCTTCCTCCACCATTAAAGCTGGAAAAGGTCACCAAACGACCCTGGCTGTTGGCGTGATGTTAAACTCCAGTGAAAATAAGTACTGTGTCTTATATTGCATAAGGTACATGCTTAAAGGTACATGTACACTTTGATTTTAGTTGTCTTTAGAATCGACACATTGGAGTTGATAACATAATGAATATATTCTCTGCAGCTCAACCTGGAGGCAACTTGTTCAAGTCCAAAGTTGGTACAGGTATATTTTTGAATATTTTGAGTTGATTGAGATATTGTATGTTTGTTGTCTCTTTGGACATGAGTTAAGTAAAAAGATTATCTTTTTATGCTTATGCTGAGGCCTTCCCAATTCGAGATAATAATAAAATGTCTGCATGGGAGATCACAAAAGATTTGTCATAATGTCATGATTTCGAATGGTCACTAAAACATTTTTACTAGACAGGTTCTGATTTCGTAAAAAAGAGTGCCAACATAAAATGAACCATAAGTGTTATTGTACGCTCTAAGAGGAAAAGACATAAACAAATAGAGCACCTCTGATGGACGATCTTATTAATATCATGGATAAGGACATTTTATCACTGCCTTAAATTTTAGATATAATAAAATATACAAATATAACTATAATTAAGTAAGTGTTTTTTTGATCGTTCGAATCTGTGTAAATTATATACATGTGTACAGTAAAACCTCAATAATAAGACCACATTCAGGACCCTAAAAATCAGTCAGTGTTGTTATCAAGTTAAGACATCAATATAACAAGGTGGTAATAACATTGAGGTGGTCACTTTTGAGGTTTTACTGTATTATATTATTATGTATCATATGATGTACATGATATATAGATAGCTCTATTTGGATATGTATGTATCATAGTGTTATTAACTGATTTTTTCCATGGAAATGTATATGCTTAGGCACCAGAAAATAGTCCACAAAAATGTTTCATTATTTCATTTTTAGAAAAAGACTGTTAATGTATTGTTTGTTAGTTTAATCATACATTCATATGTATCCATTATTAGGTTAAAGGAATCATTTTTATCTAGTATTATAAGCATTTTGTTTGGGGACCATATTATGACTTTTCATAACAATATAATTGTTTGAATTTATGTAAATAACTGTACTGTCAAATTATAGATCTTTTTTTTCTCCATCACTTTTTCAGCCATTTTTATTTTGCCAAAGTGAAAGTGTGTTTTGATTTCTTTCTTTCATATCATTTCATACAAAAAATGTAATCACATTATCATCTGTGATGAAATTGATTTGAATCTCTCTTAATAGTATCCTTACGTATGTCATCATAATTCAATCTTTGGGTCTTGTTCTTGTTGTTCTACACGCTAAAGTCTTCCACATGATTCAACAGGTGTTTTTAGTACTGTGGTTTCAGCACTATTGAATTATGCAATAGATTTCTCACAGGAAATGTTTGGAACAACTGTGCTTTTTGATTCTTATATTTGTGAAGATTGAATGAGAAGTAAGATGCTGTAGTCACAAATTTATGCTGACTGGAATATAGTGACTATCTTCATGTTTATGCTATGTCTATCTTCAAGTGCTGTTAGAAAAATATTTTTATTTGTTTGTTTATTCTATTTAAAACCTTGGAACCAATTTGATTAAATTTATCGTCTTCATTGGGACCTTTTCATAGACATATCTAAGCTGGGACAGCAGTTTTTAAATCTTGCTGAGAGTCACACCTGTGAACAAAGGCCACCCGTGGGAAAGACTAAATGTGGCCTTTATTGACAGATGGCCTTTATTCAGAGGTCAGTTTGTTCTGAATAATCATGACAGTTTTCAAAGAATGGTTTTTATTCACATGATGGCCTTTATTCAGAGGTGGCTGCAAAGACAGATTTGACTGTATTGTATATATTTCAGATTCAAAAACAATCAGTAGGATAAAATAATTTTTATTTACAAAAATATTACTTACAAACAAGGGGTTGCAAGATTTTTAAGTTTAAAACTGCTATCTTAGCTAAGGTATGTCTGTGAAACAGGTCTGATGCTTTTTGTGATGTTTCTGCGAGTGCCCAGTACAGCAATGAATATAAATAAAATATGTGTGAAACCACAGTACATTTATATATTAGTATACCGTAATTGTTTCATTTGTGAAGAGTGATGTGGTCATGTATTGAGTGAGGTGTACTATTTTGTACTCAATTGTGAAGAGTTATTTGAAGTCCGGTTATTTTTTAAATTTCATTCGGGGAGAAACTTTCATTTATAATTCTTTTTTGTCTATTGTTAAAAGCTGTTAAATCTTAGATGTTTGATTGTTATAAGAACAACTATTGCAGTTATAATGTGTAGATAAAAAGTACTGTCTCTAAAATATCTTATTGTCAAGTAAACATGGGCTTTTTAATATATGATGCGTTAGTATTTTCAAATTAATTATAATGCATAACAAATTGTGTAGTACAAAATATATTTGGACTGCTCAACTTTGAACGTTAATCCATTACTGATCTCCACTTGGCTCATATATTCTAGACATTATAGTTTAAGTTGTATATTATGCATAGTTAGTTGAAGCCAAGTACAGTATAACCACTAAAAACTGCACCCCTTACAGACTGAGTCAGAAGTTTGATTTTCTGAGAATTCTGGTTTTCAGAGAACTATTGATTATAGAAAAGAGAAAAAAAATGGGACTTGAAAAATGAGAAAAGTTTTAGAGAATTCCAGTTTTCAGAGGTTATACTTTATTATCCTAGGGGTAAGCATGGACTACAATTTGCATAATTTTATGTATTTAATCAATGAAGTAATGTAGCAGTTGTATAATTTTATGAAGGATCTCAAGTTGATTGTTCTGTAGACCTAGTGTATGATTAAATGTAGCCACTTATTGCATAATCTGAATTTATTATACAGGGTCTTATTTTCTTTGTTTATTTTTTGGCTAAGTAGCTGATGTACTTTTATAATTATCTAATTATTGAACACCGTTCACAAGTCCGTATAGTTGTATGATGCCTTCATACCTTGTTGAGGCCTGAATTAAAATATTGTTTGTTTGTCACCCTTAACCTACCCACACTGTAGGGTCTTAATTTTTATTAAGATTTTTTTTTTATTTTCATTGTTTGATGGTAATTGCAATGTGAATTGACTTTTCTTCGATGAAAAATGATAATACTTTTGTAACGACCCTTCCTTAAATGATGATCTGGAACAGAAGTGACTAATAAACAAAATACTATTTTTTTGGCCTCAAGTGCTGAAAGGTTTGTTCATTAATGTGGTGCTCTCATCTTACTGCATGTTGTAGTTAGGCATTTTACATTATTTTATGTGGTTGTATGGAAATTTTTATGTAATGAGTGATATATGCATTCTCTGTTCAAGATAGGTCTGTGTACTTTATAGAAAATAATTGAAGGGCTGAGTGCAAGTGAGACCTCTCTCTCTTTAAAAATGGAGACAGATCATTCTTCCAATCACCCCTCCATTTGTGTTATATAATAGGAAATACTTGTGTGTTGCTGGTAAAGTGTATAATGATATTTTGTTGTATGTTAAATTAATTCCAGTTTTCAGTGTTTAATAAGGCAATTTGAATGTGCAGTTTACAAAATACTTGCATACTGGTTCACTATATTCTACTGTATTATATTTATTGAAAATGAAGGTCTTCTTGCGTAATATTAAATGTTTTTTGTGTACTATTAAGGAGATATTTATGCACCTTTGATTTTTGTGTAATATCCCACCAAAAAAAGTTCAGCAATGAAAATACTTGTGTAATATCAAAGAGAATGTATGCTTTGAGTTAAATGATGATATATGTCATGTCATATATGAGTTTGGGGTGGTGCAATAGGTACAGAGTTGTGCTTGCTGTATTAATATGTAATTGATTTAATTTGATAATTAATTTCTGTATTAATTGGTTTCTTATACATTCCTATTGACTTGTACAAACTTTGATAATAGTAAGCTTCTAGCAGATGTCAAAGTAAAAAATTCATTCCATTTTGAAAAATGTTTCATCTTTTTTGGCAGTGAGATGTTTTTAGTAATTTAGCTAACTTGTTTAATTTGTGTTTGATTGTTAGTTTATATATTACACCGAGTCGAATATCTAAACATCCACCTTATAAAACATGATTCTTGGAAAAACCCAAATAAAACTAAAGATTTTTTACGTTTTCAATACATTTAATTCATCCACACAAAGAAAATAAATATTCTAAGTGAATGTTGTATTGAATATATATAAAGTCCACCCAGTGGTCAACCAAGTGTTTTCAATGATTTTTTTTCAGTGCTATAAGATGTAAAGTGTTAGTTTAGAAATTTGGCTCAGTGTATGTAAGTTTGGCTCACTATGTACATGTAGATTAAAACTTTTTGCTTACATGTAGCATGATACTAGTTAATATAAGGAACCTATCCTAAACCAAATCTTCTCACAAGACTCCAAAGGGGTATTAATTACTTAATATTTTACGATGTTGTTTTTCAAATTTGGTGTCCATGTACAGCACAACTTTTACTATTTACAATGTTTTTCATTCAGTTCTTTCCATTGGTTAATGAATTTTATGTTGTAATGTATGAATTAATGCAAACGTTTTTGGTCGATTAAAAATTCAATGTGATGAAGTTTGTATGGAATATAATGAGTTTATGTGACTTCTATATTGTTTTTCTAGTATGTGAATTTAGGTTCAGATTTTTTGTCACAGCATGATTCACAGTCTATTGATACACCTTTTGGTTGATTTCTGGCATGTAACATATACATAATGTTTATGGCATCTGGAGGTTGAATGTACAAACCCCACTTACAGGTGTGTAGCCTAGGTCACTTAGCAGAGAATAATTAGCAGTTTATTCCTGTCTGAAATCTGGCACTAAAAGCACCATATTGGTGGCTTAATTTTTACATGACAAAATGCACTACTCCATGGTGCTGCTACCTAAGAAATTTGACTCACCTTATTAAAAAGAATGATAATGTAATATATGAACACTTAATTATGTTTTCTCACTATTCAGTTGGGGTATGGGTAATTTAATAATACTTATATCAACAGTCATTTCTTCTTTGTATTATATCTGTTCTGAATAGGCTTTTTCCGGTTTTTGAATCAGCCTCTGGTGGTGACCATGACAGCATGGATTTTGAAAATTTTGTAAATTTTTATAATGCACAGCTAAACCTGGTAATGTCCCGGTGAACCATTCTTTTCTTCTTGAAATTGTGTGTAGATTTGTTTTGTCTGGATTTTAACAAGTTGAGGATAAAGTGTTGATAACAGAATTACAGTAAGGTTTGGGAATTGATTTTGATTTTTTATTTAAAATGTTTAAATCTCCATGAATTGCTCGAGCTGATGATAGTTATCATCACCTAGTTATCAACACCTAGATATTTTCCTTCAAGTGTGTATGAGGGGTGATCCCGACGTTTGTTTACTCATATTTTTACTTATGATACCCGCCATACCTACTTAGCTCTGCAGAACCTATGGTATTAATTCATGATATTTGTAACCTTATTATGATATTTTAGCACATAAAATTGGTTTCAAAAATGAATTTATGTTTATTTAAATATTTAATCCACTTAGGAGAAATACAATTCATACAGAAATCTGTTACTCTAATTCTATGATATTTCCATATTTCCAGGTCTGCATAAGCCCATGTTCCAAGATTATAAAACATGAGATTGGTCTCCAAACTCAAATCTCTTATCTTGTCTTTTTATGTTTACATTTAATTATGATCAGAAGGACAATATTGATACATTATTCTGGCAGCACAGTTGACTTGAATATGTATTGACACATTAATGTTCTCTATCTTTTCAACCATAATACTTTGAGAATGGATTTGAGATTTGAGCTCAAAGACTGTTGAGCATTTCTCAAGTTTCATAACCTCGGGGGCTGTACTGATTTGATCTTGAGATGTTGATTTCTGATAGGTTATTCAGGACCTTTATAAACTACCAATTAGAGAGGGGGGAGGAGAGAGATTGGTTCTGTAAGCTGTAAATGTTTTGGTTATACCAATAATTGTCTGATCATCTTCTGTTAATACTCATTGTACATATAGCTGTTGTGTTTCCTGCTCTGTTCGTCTTTCATTCTGTTTTGGTGATATTTCTGTTATTATATATTATATTGTGTTTAGTTTCTTTGTGATATTTTTAATATACATTTGAGTCATATTTTTTTCTGTCATGAAGCATTTTTTATGAGGAGTATTCATCACTTTGACACATAATTTGTTCACAATTTTGTCATTGTTCACTACACTTGCCCTAAAATTGATTATAAGATCATTTGTTTTTGGTAGATAATAATTTTACTTCATGTTTTGGTAGATAATAATTTTACTTCATGTTTTGGTTGCATTATCTCATTTGATATCATTTCATGTTTGATCATTTGTTTATTATTTTCACTATTTTGAAGTTGTTTTTTTTTTAAAAAAAGTTTGAATATCATGTTTTTGGCATGTTTTAGATCTGTTCACTAGTTTAAGCCAGATATTTAGTTATAACCATTTGGTTGTAAGAATGAAATTATATTTAACGTCAAGGTGTGTATGAAAAAACTGAGGTCCAACCTAGCCAAAGGTAATTAGTATTTTACAGATCAACCTCAGAATGAAGCCTTGCCATTGGTCAGTTTTTAAGACCGTATTCTGTGGCAACCAATTAATTTTGAGATTAGTCTGCACAGATGAATTTTATTACTTCTAGTCAGCTAGTGATGTTAAGGCAGATTGCTTTATCAATGTATAAAAAATGTTAAATCACATAAAAGTACATTTTGTATTTGCTATCAAATTCTAAGGTTACAAAGCTATAATGTTAGAAATGCACCGATTGGCCAGTTCTGAGCTCTGTCTTGAAGTTGATCAATGGCAAGACTGCATAGGTAGACTGGTCTCCAGGTTGAGTATTTTACCTTTGGATCTGGTTCTCGTAAAAATGCTATGATATTGAGTAGTTAAGTAATGTCTATTTGTTACATTATTATGTTTTATTGGTGTCAGAAAAGAAAAATATTTATTGTAGTGCAAAATATTTAAATACACTTATGTTTATTGAACAATTTCTTGTTTTTTGTTTTTTTTGTTGTTGTTTTATCTGTCCATTCTGATACTCAGTTGGTACATACAGTCTAACTTGTGTTTGCAACCACCTCCGAATAAAGGCCATGCTGTGAATTAAGACTTCCTTGAAAAACCATCATTGATTATTTAGAACAAACTGACCTCCAAATGAAGGCCACCTGTCAACAAGGGCCACATTTTCTTTTCCAAGGGTTGTCTTTGTTCACAGATTTGACTGTAATTCCATACAACTTAACCAAGTATTTATAAATGACATCAGCTGCAGCAAATAGCTTGAGAAAAAATCTAAATTTTATGAATCTGAGCTCAAACTAGCATCATCATAGTGCCTGTACATGTAAACGACAAATCCAATCAATTTACCGATCTAAGCATCACAGCATCTCCTAAAACAGACAACAGACATTCGTCTAATAAAATATGATAGAAAACATTTTTGGTTTATTACCTTTTATTAGCAGAATTTCAGTTATGTGGTCACATGACCTACCAGGTGTCACATGATCGAATGCCATGTTTAAACAGAAAAAAATTAGTTCATGTTTATTAAAAACAATGTCTCTGGAGTTTATCATCACAGCAACAGTGAGGGTCATTTTGCAACTTTCCAGCTTTAACATTGGAGGACAGGAGATCGGGTTCAATCCCAGCCACGGCATATCATACCCTTCTATGAAAATATGGATGTGGAGAAGTTGCCGGCTTCATAAGGAAGGGTAAGTTAGTACTGGTTAGTATATAGTCCAGGAAAACTGGTAAGGTGAACCAGTCGCCGTATATAACTGAAAAATTGTTGTAAACGGTGTTAAACCCAGGTGACAATAAGTCACATAAAAACAAACAATTTGGTCCCGGGTTGGATTTGAACTCTGCGAAGACAGGTTAGTGAAAACTAGTCAGAGAGTATAAACACTTGACTACAGATGCCCCATTTAATGTCTAATTTTATAAACAGCAACAATACAAAATTAGCAAGTCATCATTAAAAACAATGTAGTGACGTGTTGTGATAATATCAACATTTCAACAACTCTATAAAAAGCTCTCACAGTTCAAGCAGTTATTCATCCATAACCTGAATGATTTTTCAGGATAGATTAAAACTGATTCGGTCCACAGGCATTAGTAATGGACCTGTGGTAAAATTGCAAAAACTGAACTGTTATGTAAAAGCTGAATAGGGTCAAACTCTCTGAAAAAAAAGTCATTTAAAATATTTTTGGTTTAAATTATGATGTTTCATATAGAATTTATTGCCATTTTACCATCACAGGTCTTTTACTCATGCCTGTGGATTAAATGTCCTGTAATGTTGAAACACTACGAATGTCTGCAAACCATTCTACTCATCCATGCGGGAAACATTCCAGTTTGGCTAGTTATCAAGGAGACAATATTTGTTAGATACAGTCACTGACCTCACAATTTTTACTATCTTTCTGAATATATGAGTTACATTGCCCCCTAGAAACGTTAGATCTTAAACCTACTTGTGCTTTTAGAAATTACATAAATGAACCACACAACTGGAATTCAAATGAACACACATTTAACTCCCTTAAATCTTAATGACAAAATCCTTCAACAGTGTTTAGTTCTTCTTTGGTTAGCGGATTCAAATCAAACCCTTTGAGGTCATCTTTCATTTCGAGGTCACGTAATTTGTTCACTTTTGATTTGAGTTTGTTACGAATTCCACTAATCTCGCTATCAATATTGTCAAAATCTGAAATACATGAAAAGTGCAAACATACATTGCATAGTATATCGATTTGGTTTTTCAGACACAATTTAAACTGAAAGATTACAATCTTTCATAGATATACTATTCAAATCTGAGATCATAATTTGATCTCTTTCTATACTCAAATCTAATTTTCTTCATTTCAGTGTTCTCAAAGAAATCAGGAAAATAAGTTTTGACCCATTTCATCAGAATATGTGCTAACAGATGCAAGTAATTATCAGTAAAAATTGAATTTGACCAAAATCTGAGACCCAGTATTTTTCTTTATTAAAATCAAACAGATATTGACCAAGTATCATGTTTTTTTTTCACTGGGGTTTAATGTCACCACACCAGCCACGGTCATTTGGCAACTTTTCCAGCTGTAGAGTTGAAAAAAGACCCCAGCAATACACCTGGGTAGACCCAAGCTAGCGGAGTAGCTTCCTCACTCACATAATCTTAGGTGGAATTTGATAGTAAGATGGTCAGAGGCTAGTGACTATGAATAAGAAACCATTACCAGTCAACCTTGGAGAACCTTCGGTTAATTACTATGTAAACTATAAGCCATAGTAGTGTTGCAATCATTACAAATCTGTGATAAACTAGGCAAATGAAATCTACTTATAAGCCCAGGTTTTTTCTGCCTGTAGTGGTGTAGCAGTGTAACTGAATAACTGAGATATAAAAAAAATTGTTCCAGTATTAATAAATGGTTGATTTAAAAGTACATTGAAATACAACCTTTATCTAGCATGTTCTTAGCTTTAGGTGTTGGGAATTTGATGAACATGTTGCCAAAGCAAATCCATTGTTTGTTATTTTCTTTATCTTTTGAAATAACCCTGAAAATATTCCAAGAAAGATATTAACTTACCATACAATTTTGTTTAGTGTGATGCATTAAGTACGATCCAAATTTCATTAAGTTGTTGTGTGAAAAGGAGAAAATTACTTATTAACAGTGTTGTAACATAAATGTCACAATACCAGTTTTTGGAAACAGAACTAGCACCTTATTTGCACTCAGTAATGAAAGCAGCATTTCTAATGATTGATAACAAGTTGTTGCCTCAATATTCCTTCATCAATATTGAAGAACTGATGCTCAATGCTCAAATCTATTCCTGTATGTTTTATTCAAGTAAAAGTGCAATCAACACAAAACTGTCCGAGACTGTATCAATTTTCAGATACACAAATAATGATCATTTCCACTTCATTCAGTGCAAATCATTTTGTCAGTCGGGACCAGAGGATTGACAGTTTTAGCATAAATTAAATGTACAGAATTTTTTTGAAAATTTGTACTGATAATCTGAATGTAGACCCAAGCATATAACATGTTTAGTAAATATTTGACCAATACATGATAACAATCAAGATTAATCCTGACAGACTGCCATAAATACAAGCTTACAGGTTGAAACCATAACAGTGATTTTTTCCAAGTTTGGGAAGAGGTCTGGGTCTGGTAAAGTTGGGAAAAAACATGCAGTGTGATGCCAAAGTTGGGAATTTTTAGGTCAGGATTCAGGAAAAAATGTTTTTAGTTTTGATTGGGAATGGTCCGTTTACTGGACCCAAGCAAAGAAAGGAAACAATCGCTGCATAACAGTACATATGTATTTTCATACCTAATAGCTTCTCTAGTTTTCTGTCTTTTGCGGTCAAGATCTATTATTTGTTGTTTATCGGACAGTATATCCTCTGCCGCCTCTTCCATCTTGCACAGAATCTCGAGCATTCTCCCAGGTTCATCATGATGTGCAGTACTCATGATGAAAAACAAACACTGTGTAAAACAATACTGTATTTAACCTGAAAGCATTATAAAAATAATAAAATTGTAATCAAATCCAAACTTTCGAACAATTCATATGAAATTTAACAAATTATTATTTAGTGGAAGGTAAAGTGTAATAAAATTGACTCTAATAATGAGGGGTAATGATTTGTATCAGGTCCTTTATGGGAGACCATGATTCTCAACATATCTGACTCTAGCATAACTAATTCAGCTTTTCATATTAGCTGATTTTATAAATGAATTGAGAAAGGCAAAATAATAATAATAAAAACAGTCAATTAAGTTGTAATAATCTGGCTCTGTGATATATATAGGCCATCCCAATAGCTAAATGATCAATGCTGTATGGTGTAAATGCTAATTAAAAGTGATCACATTTGCAATTTTTCTCAGTTGCCCCAATATAGATGTGGGTCAAAGCTGCGTACTATACAACTCTTTCTTCCAATTACTGTATAATAGCCCTCTATAGGGCATCTTCGGGTAATGACTAATGTAATAGCATATTCAATAGCAAACAAAATAAGAAAAAGTCATAATTATAGTACTCAAACATTGTTATTCTAAGAATTCAATTTCTCTGGGGTGAAAAGTCTTGGGTTGAAATGTCTTTCTCGTTATAAACAGATATCTCACAGAACAAGTCGTGTAGTTCAATAATAAAAATTGAATTAAAAAGAACAACATAACATTTACTAACAACATATACCAATTTGCTACTTCGTCAAGAAATATTAATAATTTGTTTGACCATTTGAGAAGCTGAACTGGAAGTTACTGCTTTCGATTTTAGATGTAGAGATTCGGAACTGCTCGGATATCTTTCAACTTGCAACCGGTAATTTTAGGAGATATCCGAAAGCCTCCGAATCAAATGAGAATGTGGTCTAAAATAACATACGAATAGTAGACGTGTTCTCGTGGTGTAGTGGTTATCACATCCGCTTAACACGCGGAAGGTCCTGAGTTCAATCCTCAGCGAGAACATGAATTTATTTTTTTTATTGAAAAGAAAAAATTGTATAATTAAATTCACGATATTGAAACATTCATGAATATATACATGTATTGACATAATTACTCGAAATTGAATAGATTGCTGTTAAAGACTAACCTTCTTGTAAAGCAGTAGTTTTAGGTAAATTTCGCCAAACATCATTTTTGGAATATATTTTATTAGTACCCAGTGCGCATGTGCGTCCGATTTCACTGATCGCTGTTCAGATGGTTTACTCTTAGAGACCGTGATTTCTCGATCGGAACTGAGACCATTATACCATGACATGTATACAATGGTCTCAGATCGGAAATGACTTATTTGTATTTATTTGAGGGCTTTGATAGACACGATGGTACACGCGGGTTTCGTTTCCTTAGTTGTATACCAAACAATAAATTGTCAAGCACACAAATCTCAATCTATGCCACGATTTGGGTTGCTGTCAAAGAATTTGTTTCGTACCCATAATGTTTCGGTCAATTTTTTACAACCATCCAAATAGTGGCATAGATTGAGATTTGAAACATTCGGGTCGTTTCTCCTTTAGCTGCGGCCGTGGTCCGGTGGTTAGTGTGCTGGACTTGTAACCCGGAGATCCGGATTCGAATCCCGGTTGCGGCAGATTATACCCTTCCGTGAAAATTTGACAAAAATGTCCATTTTCCACCATATGTGGAGAAGTTGCCGGCTCCTTGTGGAAAGGTAAGTTAGTACTGGTTAGTATATAGTCCAGGAAAACTAGTTAGGTGAACTGGTCGTCGTATATAACTGAAAACGGCGTTAAACCCCAGTGACAATAAGTCACATGATAAAAAACAAAAAATACTACAAAAAAACAAACGTTTCTCCATTAGGCTGGTGCTAAGCGATAGACTACATTGAAGTGTAACACTGGCGATTAGTTTAATATTTTTTACTTTTAGTCTCAAAAATCACTATGTATATAGTACTTGTCATAGTTTTTGGTAAAAATACGAAGATCATATATAATCATCAGTGCCGATAGATGACTGAAGTAGCTTAAAGAGCTTCATATACGAACAAACAACCGTGACTGTCACGACTTATTCAGTGTTGAAACGATTAAACCTGACCTTATACTGAATTAGCCATTCAAAAGTTACTGTACATGGATACAATAGTATTGTGTTAATTTTTATGACAACACCCAGCTCTCCTGACAAAGGCAGTATAATGGGGGTATAAGTCAATAATCATACAAACTTATATGGAGATGGATATATAATTAGATATATAATAATTTACAGTATACAGTTGTAAAGACCAACTGATGAGACAGTTTGTGTCGTTGAGACATTTCTTCATTTGTCCCGTCCGTATATTCTTCTATGAGAGCTGAATTGGTAAGACTAGACACCGTCAAACTTGGCTATAACTGCACCTAACTAGTTTGTAACGGCGCAACATTTTTTTTATTTGGCTCCGTCCCGCTCATAGCCTGTCTAAATTCAGTAATGAACAGTTTATTAATTAAGGTCACCTTGAACAGTCGGCTGCGCTTCCAGTGTTAGTGTTCATTATGGACAATCAAGGGAGACAAATGGGGAAAACCTTCGTAAATTTTAAGACAGTTATTTTCCTTCCAATTTTGAAGTATGCTTTGGCGCCAAACAGCCGCATTTTTCTCATTTATTTATTTATTATTTTTTTTTTTGTATATTTGGTGACCATTATTGTTAATATCACTGAGCATAAAAGTTTCAATTTTTGTTTATAAGGTTACAGACACGTGCCAAATTTTGTATCACATGGCTAATAAAGGACGAAACGGGGGAGGGGTTTGTCATCTACACAGCACCAGCATCTATGTATATACGCCCCTGACCTTATTATGACACATTTTAATTAATCGACGGTCTATACATTTATTATGAATGATTTCATGATCATCACAATTGTATTTTGTCTAATTTCTTTTCTATAGTCTTGCAAATCTTCAATGGACTATATTGATAATGTACAACTGTTTTCTTTTATCTTCGGGTAAGAAAGCAATATCAAGTACTTGGCGTTAACAACTGCAAGTCGGATAGTCGTAAAAAAAACAAATAGCATCGAAAATTTGAAAACAACGAATGATCAAAGTGTTTAAAATATGTTTATTTAATATAAAATCATTTTGTTATACTTCATGTATTTTTATGGTGAATAGTATGTATATATAAAACAGACATTACACATGTGTATTACTAAATTTAAGAGAATACAAACAGGAGATCTATAAACACATAAAACACAACTTCATGCATCAACATGCTCCCATACGCATTCACACGCATCTACACTCATCAGCACGCAGTCACACATAAACCCTCATAAACGCGCTCCCTCACACATCTACACGCATCTGCACGCAGTCACACGAATAAACCCTTACAAACACGCATCCACATGAATCCGCAATGATCCCCACAATTCATAAATTGATAAAATCTTTTGGTGGTTAATCGTATGTACAGCGGTTAATAAAATGTAAGATTGATGATACAGCCAAAAAATATAGTTTCATTAGAGTGTGTCTGCTAACAACAGATTTGTCTCGCAAACATACATGTTAGTATAATATTCAGCACTATTACAACAGTTTTATAGATCAATCATAGTTTAACAACGTAAACTATTTATAGCAAAAAAGGTTGACAAATTATGCTGGTTGTTTGACTGATGTGTCAATGACGTTACATGCGCATGATATGCATTATCTGCAGATGGTACAAATAGTTTTGATTTATATTCTAAAACATAGTTCATTATGATCCGAAAGAACGGCTGGCCTGTTATTCACAAATAACCAACCTAGGGATCCGTTATCAGCACCAGTCAAAACACACGAATAGATTCTGTGTAAAAGTGCACTCACTCACTCACATGCACTTAAATCAGTTAGATAAACGATTAAGTATTTCACCATCATACAATTTTCCCCAGTCAAAACAATGGTAGAAAACATCACATTCTTTGATGCATATATTATACAGATGTTCATCATTACATGAGGTTTATACTCAGTTTTATCAAAATGACAAATCACTTTCGAAACAATTGATTTCAGATTCACATATATAATTATATACGTACGGTATGAATTCGGAATATTATATGTTAATATGATAATTGATAGAATGTTCGTTGGCATCATTGCATGTACAATCTTCGCTTTTTTCGCAACCTTGTCGGATTAATGGAACAGTAATATTAACTGGTCCCCGTTGACTCCGGACCCTTCGGTGGAACATGGGGCGGAGACTGGTTAATGTTCAGCAATGAGCTTAAACAACGGGGAAACGCTAAAAACCATAATCCAGTCTCAACATTAAACTGGTTCCCGTTGACTTTGTCTGTACTTTGGTGCACTGCAATATGGAACGGGGTCCAATTTAGTCACTACATATGATGTGTATATACATACATGCCGTAATATCCGGACCATTAATCGATCTAAATGATTTGTGTCATCAATCGTCGATAAGATTTAATCAGTTTGTTAAAAATCATAAAAAATATTGATAAGATATATGGACATAGATATAAAATGCTATGAATTTCAAGTAGATGTATATGTAGTCAACTGTAAAGTTAAATGATCTGCTTAATTAAAACACGAAGAACAGTCATCAAGTTCATGTACATATTTCAAGTCTTCATTACTTAATAAAACATTTGACAATTTTGCATTATGGAATGTACGAGATAGACCACATCCTTCAGTATCTGTATTGTTCATGTGGGCGGTACATGTAGTCCCCAGATCGACCCTGGGAATAATTCCTGTCATAACTATCGTATCCCTTATCGTAAGCTCTGTTGTAACCATCATAATGTTGTCTATCGTAATCACGTGACTGGTCTCTACCGCCGTCACGGTACTTCTTTGAACTGGAGAAATCACGGTGGGAATACTTGTCATCACGTCTGTTATAGTAATCATGATCGCGTCTAGAGTCGGAAGGTTTTCTCGGTCTGTCGTACGTTTTGCTAAGATTTGACATCGGTGCACCGTTTTCTCGCAATGGATCTTTATCGCTTTCGTAGTAACTTCCTAGTTTCTTCCATTTACATGAGATGACCATGAATATGACGAAGGATACAAGAGCGAGTAAACTTCCTATACCGAACAATAGCACAGACCATGGAAATGTTTCCGCTGATATGCTGACACTATCTGGTACAAAGCTCAAGAATACGCCCAAACCAATAGACCACAGGACAGTAATAGCCAGAGCGATCAAACCTGGAATGATAAAGCAGATAAAAAGTAAGCACGGTATGTCTCAATAGACATTTCAATCACTTAATCCAGTTTGAATACAATGTTAGGCCATGCGCCAGTACTTTTTCAGGGTCTTTCAGTTGTGTACTGATAAGCAAAAGACCAAATCAGTGTCATGGATTCTGAACCTGTGTTATCATTCTTGACAGGTAACTGTCAAGTTCTCCATGTGATTGATAGCGGCGATGGACCAGTAGGCTTAGTCCCAATGCTTGACACGAAGTTGTCACAGTGCACATGTGCCGCGCCCAGAGTTCGAACCGAGTTCGAACAGGATCTGTAGATCCAAGCTCCACCTACTGAGCTATGCGGTCGAGTTCAAAAGCCAATAAAATGGATACTGAATTAAACTTTTTGGTACGTTTATCATCAGTCTTACATTGACAGTCTTAATCCGAATTTTAACACATAGAGAGAGATTATTTGGCAAGTTCATTGAAGACTATCAATAAAAATGTTGGTTTGCGGTTAGAAGGAGTCAGTGGCGTAATTGCAAACCAACATTTTCTAAGGATGGCCTAAGCTAAAATGTTCGTAAGAAACATTACTTAAAACATCCATAAAAATCACACCATTTACCGGTATGTCCTATACTATTAAAATACGAACTTACTACAAGCGAGTTTTTTAAGTCAGATAATTAATTCGTGTACATAAACTGGTAAGCGTGTAAAAGAAAACATGATACAAACATTTGAATTATTTCTGGTAAACAATGTCCTCAAACAGGGTTTTAAATGATCGTATATTGAATTGTTTTCGACATTCATGGGTTGTTTAAACCGCTACTTTGATACAGGACCCGCTTACAAAATTCTCCAAAAGATAAAACATGAAGGTTTATAGTTAGCTTTTCAAATATTTCAGTGACGTGCGGATTTGAATTATTGTTATTTTGTCTGGAGTTTAACGTCGCACATACAGCCAGGGTTATTCGGCGACTTTCCAGTTTTAACCTTGGAGAAAGACCACGGACACACACCTGGGTAGTACTACCGACCTTCCGTTAGACAGCTGGACAGTTAGCTAACTAGCTAGCTAGTTATCACTAGTTCCTCACCACCGTGAAGTCGAATCCCACTCGGAATTAGACAAATTTCACATATGAGGAAGCTCTTCATCGTGCTTACGAAAAGTCGGAGGTTCGTTCTACCTAGGTGAACGCCAGAGCTGGAGTTTTCCTTCACCATTAAAGCTGGAAAGTCGCTAAATGACCTTTGCTGATGGTGCGACATTAAACTCCGATGAAAAAATAGCGAGTCAAACAGAAAGGTAAAGTTTTTAAGTTCACGTCCAATAATAAACGTGAATTCTGACAAATAGTAAATTTCAACTCCTATTGGACACACAACTTATAAAACAGTCAAACCTGTGTTTGCGGCCACCTCCGAATAAAGACCACACTGTGAAATAAAGACCATTCTATGAAAAACCGTCAATGATTACATTTACTTAGAACAAACTGACCTCCGAATAAAGGCCATCTGTCAATAAATGCCGCTTTTTGTCTTCCCTAGGGTGGCCTTTATTCACAGGTTTGACTGTATTGCATTTTGGAAAAATATTAATCAATTACAAGTGGTCGAGTGATTGAACTTTCGTTGAGAACACAAGTAAATACTTTAAGCCTCGGTCAATGCACGGCTTGTTTTATGTATACTATTAGAAGACAAACTACATTTTTCACCTTTTCCCACTTTTTAGTAAGGATTGTCTAAGTTACCATTTATGTTTAACTTGTAAGATTTTATTGAGATATAAACGCACAAATTTCAACGATTGTGATCTAAATATTCACCCAAGCAAAACTTCTGTTAGTTTAACTTTTCGTTAAAACAGACCGATTTAATGAATCACTGTCTGTAAATGGTGTTCGCAAAAGATTTGAATGACGCTTTAAAAGTTGATATTATTACAGTCAAACATGTTTGCGGCCACATCCGAATAAAGACCACCCTGTGAATAAAGGCCATTCTTTGAAAAACCGTCAATAATTATTTAGAAAAGACTGACCTCCGAATAAAGGCCAACAGTCAACAAATGCCACATTTTGTCTTTCCCAAAAGTATCATCGTAAATATAAAGCGACAAATTGTACCTTTAATGAATGAAAGTTCATTCAATCGATAGTACATACATACAGATCTTAGAAGTCAGTGACATTGTGCAGAGCGTGGCATGATGTAATTATGAAATTAGCACAAAATATCCGCCATCTTTACGTTTACATAATTATATACGAATTTGTACAAAAGTAGAAAACTCACTCACAGAGCATGTTTCTACCATTCAACATGAAAAAAGATCCAGGATTCCACATAACTATTTTGTCCTCCCGTCCCGAGACTTTTTTAAAGTCGTACCAAAAGCCAGGGTCATTAATTTTGGCAATTTTCCAGACTTAACAGTGGTGGCAGCCCAGGTTTTCACTTGGGTAAAAACCATCGTCCTTTCGTACACTAACTGGACAGCTTCCTCATATTTGATTACGGCCATTTTTATCGTGCTGATTTTTATATGAACTTTATCTCAGACCATAGTAAAAAATATTTTTAAAAAAATGTTCTGCCGACCTACCTACCCTGTATATCTGGGGTGAATGTTAGTGGAAAAAACCGTATTAATTTTTTGGCCTTAGTAAAGTGAGCAGTCCTAGGAAATGTTATCTTTAATGAGTTTGTTACAAGTTACGAGTACTTACCGCCGAAAAACAGCAGTATGGCGGCTATAACGAAAAATCCTTTTGAATGAATTCCTGCGCATCGACAGCATATAAGTATGAGAGCCGCCAGAAGAACCAATCCGGTCGCTATTGTCGTAGTTATCTGTGTAACCCACCAATAATTCAGATGACCTGGAATGAAATAAAATACAAATACAGTTTAACCCCACTTAGCTACCACCTCAATATTAAGACTTCATTATAGTGCCCATAATTTTTTGGATCGGTTTTCATATAGGTACAGCGCCGGTCTTCTGATCTGAAGGTCGTGGGTTCAAATCCGCCTCGTGCTTCGATATACTAGTAATCATGTGGTTCACATGCCATGATATAGGCGTAAGCATTGGTTAGAATAAATTAGTTGTCCAGGAATATGTCCGTGATACTCAGAAGAGGTGAAAAGCAGTATAAAATGATAGCTAATGTAGCTAATGGTACATTCCTGATTGGCGATTTTATACAATCATTGTCCGCGGAATAATTGAAGAATAATTATACTATTACACTGATCATGTGCCATTTCATTCAGATCTTTGTGAAAATCGGCGTTTTACAAGCAGTCGATTGATTAACTGTTCACAAGTATCGCATATTTCTGAGTCAGTAATAAGTAACACAACGTGGACGAGCTTAACTGTGTGTACAGACAAACCTGTGAACAAAACCTCCCTTGGGAAAGTCAAAATGTGGCCTTTATTGACGAATGACCTAAATTGAAGGTTAGTTTTTTTCTAAGTACTAGTAATCAATGACGGTTTTTCAAAGAATAGCCCTTATTCACAGGGTGGTCTTTAATCGGATGTAACCGCAAACACATGTTTGACTGTATATATACCGGTATTGTACAACAGACGCGTAATAGAGGGAAACAACGTATCAGCTTCAATAAATAAATACTTGCATCAAAGAAAGCGCAACCTGTTAATAGATCAACTGTGTAACAGTAACACGCATATCGAGTTTAATTACAATTCTTTGTAATTCTAAGTTTGTTTTGAGCATACGAAATTTGAGCAGTAAAGAAGATCCTATAAGATAGTTTCCGTCTCATAATTCATAATAAAATAGAATGTAAAAGAAGTACGTTGTGAATATCTAGAGGAAGGTTATAACATTAAATTTTAATCTCTTCCTTTATTTCATCTTTGTAAAGTTCAGTAATAGTATGATAGTTATGCCGACACTTTCTCATAACCAAATCAGCTTTCTCTACTTTTGTTATGGCCCTCACTTCGACATTTTATCAGTGATTGAGAATTTGGCAGCCAAACCACGCAGGAATGCACATATTCAAACGTTGAATTCATGGACACAAAGAAAACATTGTGTTGTCCATTTATCATGCAAGTGTCGCCTTCGCTCCGAGCGATAAATAGCAACCATTGATGAAAAGATGTATGTGTATCAATTTGAAGTAATTTAAATCAGCCCCTCGACCGTTAAGTATATGGTACAAGTAGTTATTATAATAATTTCAGGGTTATACTCTCCTTTATTGAAGTATTTACGTTCGTACACAAAGGCGTCAAAAATTGTTTGTTTCCTAGGTACATGCTCATTAAAAATGGTAGGTATGTCGATAACTTGTTTTATTATTCCGGATAGCCGCTGTTGAGATTATTTTTGTGTCAAAAGTAAAAAAAAGTGAGACAGTGGATGTACCGCTCCTTGGGCCTAATAAAAAAGTCTAGGTAAAATTAATGTAGGTCGGATAGCCAGAAACAAACATTTTCTACGCCTAATATAGAAACATTTTAAAGTCACCACCAGCTTCATAATTGTACGGCACGTCTCATTCACAACAGCCAGTAGCGACAACAGCTTAAAGTTGTAATGTAGCGAAATACATGTAGTTAAAATACAAAAAAATGTTTTCGTGTTAAAAAGGCAAAAAATAATTGGTGCGCGTTATACTTTCTAGACTTCAAAACAAAGCATGTGGATAAAAAAGAGAGTCTCCGTTCTTACATTTAGTCTATGGTTAAAAGTCAGTACGTCACATGTCATTTATAATTATCACTTGTTTATAATAAATATGAGACGTGATATTTATCGTGATATTTATCGTAATACTTTTGAAATTTTACACTGGTAAACTAGAATGATTAAATGTACGCATGTAACATAAATATTGTCTTACAAGTATTGGTTGTACAACACAGATAATAAAAGCTGATTGTTATCCGGAAGTGGTGATTTACATACATTTTTTTGCTCACGATATCAATGATAAACTTAAATTTGAATCACCGATATGTTTCTGCTGTTTTCAAGTATTGATAAGAGTTTATTCAAATAGTTGGGATCATTTGCGGAAGTCGGTTAGTTACCAATTCTCATGTCGCAAAATTCGCCAGAATAGGACACTTTAGAGCAAAATTGCACGTGCGCTCGGAGCAGTAAAACGAGCATTAATGCGTGAATGTTAGAATTGTTGTGGTCATTTGTCGTTGTTGACGTCCGCTTGCTATAATCGTACACCATACTTGTATAACGATATGTTCGACAATAGTTAAAGGCGTAAATACAATGTAATTAGATAATAGAATGTTTTATCATGACTAACACGTGCACAACGTAAAACTAGGATCGCAACAATCATGACGAGATATGACAAACAATAGAAATATCGAGTATCCGACGTAACAAAAATTTACAACACTGATATTTAAACTGTCACTAATACATGTACATGTATACTGAATTTTAACACCCAATGAGCAAGCCCCATATCAGGGTAATAAAGTCGAGGCATTGGAGATGAACGATGGAGTTTTATATCACACGTAAGTCGTATATTAAATACGAACCCTACTGTGTATTAATACATATGAGGGCTTTGGGGTGTGGCATTTTGGGTATGAAATTGAGATACGATGACCACATAAGATGATAAGACCTGTTTTATGAACTTTAACAGAATATCATATTTGCATGATAAAGGTATAAAGTTCTTTTTTAATATGAATCCTAGTTACTTCCTCCGTGGCAACTGAGATTGAATAAAAATTAAAATCCAGACATGTTAGTAAAATATGAACAATGTTAGAGTACAGGATGGGTATTTTTAAATGAATAATTTATACATTATTATTTTTTATGTGACTTATTGTCACTGGGGTTTAACGCCGATTTTCAACAATTTTTCAGTTATATACGGCGACCGGTTCACCTAACCAGTTGGTTAGAACCCGGATCTCCAGGTTACAAGTCCAGCGTAAAATCACTGGAGCACGGCCGCGGCCTTTTATACACTAAGAGAACGCCCTCCTTTGGCAACATTGAACATAAGCGGTTAAAGAAAACAGTCTATATCTTGATTGTTATCTTTAAAGATAGATTTTCGGAGCCGCTGTTCATTTCTTATTAAACACTTAACGCACCTATTCAAATATAAGGAGACTGTTGCCAACAGTTACTGATTGGTGGTGCATTGACGTAATAGTACTATTTTTGGTATCACACAATTAAAACCACAGCCACATTGGTGTTTAGCTTTGGACAAGTTATTACGCCATTTCAGAATGTACGCCGAGTAAACCTACGTATCTAACACCCAAGTTTCTGCATGTAGTACAATTACAATGTGGAATCTGGGATGGCCATCTTACCAAATGGAATGTTACGCCTCATTTATGTACTGTTATTTCTGAAATATTTAATGTCAATGCGTTACCCGCGATAAGTATAGTCAAACCTGCGAATAAATGCCATAAAAAGGTCAGATAATTCGATTTCATCCGATAAAGGATCTATACGATTACTGTACGTTGTGTCAAGTCGGTGGTCATTGTTGTTTTGTGTCCACCAGCTGAATACGCATGCGCAAAACGAACAATTTTGTTCATATACACGATCTGATTAGCCATTAAATACAACCCATCTTTAATTAGATGTTCATTAGGTTAATTAATTGATAATCATATGATAAAAAGTGACGGTTGCTCACAGAAGACTGTTGATTACAGGTGGCTAAGGACCGAAGTGTTGTGTGAATGGAATTCGCACACCGTATTTAATTAAATTGACCGTGGGAACCAGCATATGTAAAACGGAATAAAAATGCTCGCGGAAACGTACGTCCTAAAAAACTCGAACGGGTACCAATCTACTCTATCGATAAAATACAGTGAAATATGACACATAGGATGTTTTAGCAAAAAAAAAATGTTTCTAAAAATATGTCATACTACTATACTTCGAAGGAGAATCAGGAAGTTTTGATTAACATTACAAAACAATAACATGAAATGTACGCGGACTTGACATAAAAGATTGTAAGTTTTTAAATACAGACACTTTTAGCAGTACATATCCAATTTTAGTTCTGAATCTTATTTCTTTATTAGTATTTTGTTCACGTAGTTTCGAATATATCTCAAACATAATGCCTTATATCGTGCTACATATATGACATTGTATACAATGGACAGTCAAACCTGTGAATAAAAACCACCGTTGGGAAAGAAAAAACGTGGCCTTTATTGACAGGTGGCCTTTATTCGGAGGTCATTTTGTTCTAAATAATCAGTGATGGTTTTTCAAACAATGGCATTCACTCACAGTAAGGCCTTTATTCGGAGGTGGCTGCAAACACAGGTTAGGCTGTATAATTATTACCCTAATTTGAGGTCGATACGAGACTGTATTATCTTTCGAAAATAAATATTGACTGAAGGCGTAGTATCGAAATATGGTGGTATTTTTCTGCATACACGTAGCGAATTAATTTTGAGCAAGCTTTCTAAGTTTTCTAAGACCCCATCCTACACTTAGGTAGAACTACTGGTCTTTCATAAGCTAGCTTGAAAGTATTCTCATACGTAAAATGCGGTCTCTGATAGGATTCGAATTCACAACGGTGAAAGGCTAGTAATTACTAGTCAGGTACAATGATCATTTGACCACGGAGGTACCCATAAAGTCGGTCGTTGTTACTGAGTGGACGCTAGAGGCATACGAAGACAAACAGTAGTATAATATTGATATGACAATGTTCCCTCATGTGAAAGACATTTTAAGGACAACGACAGGTTCTTTAAAGAACAATGGGTGTTTGTACGGGTATTACACATTTCTCTAAAAAAAGACTATTCGTCCTAACTGGTAGATTTTCGGGATCATTAGCTTGTGAATGTACATACAGTAAAACCTCGATATTGAGACCACCTTTGGGACCTGAAAAAATGGTCTTAATATCGCGGTGGTCTCATTATCAGGTTGAAATAAAGAGGAAATAATAAAAATTGGTCTGAAATTAAGTGGTCGTTTTAATGAGGTGGTCAGTACCATTGAGGTGGTCACTGTACATGTATACGTTGTATAGGACGCATTTGTACGCTTGAAGTACTTTTTAGTATTGCCTGACACTTTATTTTCTGTTCCAGTTTCCACTGCAAGTATTGAAAATAAATTTACGAAGTTTGGTCAGTTTGTTAGTTCAATTACATTCTCTTTATTGGTATAATTTTGCACATATATTCTTATCTACAAACCAAATGCAATTAATTTCAAGTTCTATAACTCTGGTAGAACACTAATTTTTGGATTAAGAATAAAACAATCAGCATGCAACTGCAAAATTGTATTTGTTTTCTGATTAGAGGTCTGTGCTGAGGGTTGATAACCTGATCGTTGAGTGTGTCAACACTACGAAGAAGATAAAAATCCATCAAATTCGAATCAGAACGGATTTTATCGACTAAGACTTATTGATTATTTTCACTGTAGATAGAGCTAAAAAGATGTCACATTGTTTTGATAATAAATCATGACACATTTTTCAGTTATCAACATCAGTGTCAATATGTTGTCTTAATTGTTTTACCTCATATTTCGTTCAGTTTAAGACTAATATTATCACAAGTCACAGGTGCCCAAGGGCTAGGCTCGCCACACAAAACATTGTGGTGAAATTAATACAACTTTCTCCTGTCTGACTACGATTTACTTCACGTAGAGTATCAAATATGAGTCAACGGGATGTCTCATGCTGAATACAGATCTCCTATTCACATTCCTGTATGCTTGGAGAGGATTTTTGTGTGGAAGTCAACTAGTGTACGAAAAGATCACATTTCATCGTCGGGGTTCGTTAGGGGCCGCAGTAAAGCGTATACTGTTGATTAATGAAATGAAAAATAAACAATTCAGCTAATGTCCGACTTTGAACATTTTTGTATTTGTGTTGAAAAGACAAACACAGAACTAAATGATGCAGATATCTTTGTGGTCGGTTTAAAAAATAGAGTTAAACAATCTTTATGTAGTCCTTAATCAGACAAACCTTGAAATGTTAACAAAATACTCCATTTATATCATCAGGAATGATCATCATCGGAGATATTATGTTGAACATAGTATTCTTATGCCAAAAAGTTTACATTAAAACCTTATATCTTCAATCATACAAAATTAAATTAAACTTGACACCTAGCGTTTTTGAATTTCCTCTTAAATATTGACATAACTTACAATTTGAATTTACTAAAAGCTGGTGGACCAAACAATTTACATAGAATAATTAGAGGGTAGCGTTACAAGCTTTAAATGGGAAATTGTCATTATATTCGGCCAACGAAATGTAGTTCTTGTGTGTTTCAATATTTTAGAAATTCTATAGGTTTCGGGTATTTTGAAAACGAGTTCATGATATTTACACTCTATTGAATTTCAATCTTCTTTTGTAAGACATTTATCATATGAGTCCAGACATGAGCCTATTTATCATGCTAAGGCGGCAAATATGATACACATGTACAAAGACTTATAACCATATACTTACTGCTTACCGCTGGTAATAGGATTTTTTTATAAAATAATCATTCAAAAAGTTTAAAATCCAATTTTGTATTGAGACTTTGCAAACCCCATACAAGGTAGAAATTTAATTATAAATTCTGTCTTAGTTTGAATAGCGATTCATCTATCTATAAAATCCAAAAAATGGTGTGCGAAACGGAAGTGAATATCGTATTTCGACTTGTTGTGTTCACACTCCGTGTATATGCCTACTCAAAGTTTCGCGACCTACAATAAGTATTGATATACATTGTACAGTATAACCCCTGAAAATCGGACCCCTGCCAGACTGAGCCAAAAGTCCGGTTTTCTGTGAATTCCGGTTTCACGAGAACTATTGTTTATAGAAGAGAAAATATGGGAGTTAAAAATCATTCGATTTTCAGAGAATTCCGGTTTTCGGGGAGTCCGGTTTTGAGGGGTTATACTGTATTACTAAATTACGGAAGCTGCATCTACTACTTATGATCTCATTTATTTATTAAACCCAAGTTTGACTGCTGCTGTATTATACTATTGGCAGATTATTTAAAGAAGTATTTAACTCATGACCAGTGCCCCTGAATAACCCCTCACCACTGTGAGTTTGAATCTCATCCTGGACCAGATTTCACTCGTGAGGAAGCTGTCCAGCTAGCTTACGGTGGTTCTGTCCAGGTGTACGCCTAGCGTTTTCCTCCACCGTTAAAGCTGGAAGAGAGTCGTCAAATAGCCCTATCTGTTGGTACGACTTTAAACACCAGATTAAAAAGTGCTTCTGAACTGCCTACCAGAACTAAAAAGTCATTTTTTAACTTCAGGTCTGTTTCCTATTTGAGAAACCTTTTACAAAATGGGTGGAATATCTTTATATGTTTATATGAAATTAATGCAAAACTGACTGATCAATCACAAATCAAATTAATCATTTTTGCAACAAAATAAGCCATCAAGTTCTCATAACTTTTTTCAGTGATCACATCAGACCCAACATACATCTTATTTTGCTTACGAAACGCTTAATTAATTTTGTACATTTAAACAACATTTAATACAAACAACCGGTACATTTAGTTTGACCGATTGGCCACAAGACCCGATCTATGGTTTAAAAGAATGTCTGAAGAGAATACATGTTTACTGATGTCACTTCTTCACTCACTCGTAACAAGACGAAGATGGATTGATTGATAAAGTCACTCGTTGACTACACACAAATAATTTTATCAGACGATCAAAAGACGTGAAACAAAACATTACATCGTTGTAATTGCTTCCTTCTAAGAACACAAATAGTTGTTAACAATTTGCACAATTTATACATTACATGGTCTATCAATTAACCCGACTTCCATAAAAACTCACCTTCTACGTGATGATGTTATAAATGTAGTTTTTGCTTTTTTTTTCATTGGGGTTTAACGTCGCACCAACGGCCAAGGCCATTAGGTGACTTTTGCAGCTTTACCGGTGGAGGAAGACCCCCGGGGTGCGCCTGGGTACAACCATCGACCTTCTACAAGCAAGCTGGACAGCTTTCTGACATGTGAAATTTGTCTGGTTCTGGATGGGATTCGAAATCATAGCGGTGACGGGCTAGTGATTACAAGTTAGAGACGATGACCGCTTGGCCACGGAGACCCCTCAGTTTTAAAGCTTAAAACAAATCAAGTGGAATGTGTGGTTTTAATTCTGCCAAAACCAATTGTTTAAAACAAACAAAACAATACCCACGTATCATCATGATTTATAACATGTGATTAAAGTCGAATAAATAGCAATAAAACAACATGTGTACAATGTGTTTCAGTATTTAAGTTCGATCGGGATTAGGCCCTACAGTTCATTGTCGTTAAATGTAAAACAAGACTTACAGCGAATACAAAGTGAATATTGATTCAGTATTATATGTTGAATACATGCGTACAATAGAGTTAGCTTAACATATGTTACAATGTTTTTATCAATATTATCTTATATTTTTAAATTCCTGTACGGGTCTCATGCCTACTAGACTGACCAGCGAATAACATTTGACCTCAATGACTTGCAGTACAAAGTGGATATAATTTAGAGTGTGGCTTGAGCCTTCGAAAAGGTTTTCCATAATTGCAAAACTATTTAATTTAACTATATAGCATAGTACATGTGAAAAATAAAAACTTTGAGTTTGTCAGAGGCAATCTTGCTCCTTTCGTTAGACAAGAGGCTTAAAATTGCAGATTGATTACCTAGACACCGGTTAACAATTCGCGATATTAATTCAGCCAGTTTGTTACACTTCTGTAAAGTTTTACAGTAGTTTTTATTTAAACTACTCATCTTCGACAATTTCAGCTGAATGATTTTATCGTCACATCTTGTTATCTGAACATTTCGGTACGCCCATATTTCAACGTAATGTCTATTAATGATGTTCCTGGAAATTTATAATCATGTACACGCGCTATGCTTTTCTATATATAGGTGAATATCACAATCCCAGCTCCGTAATTTCTGTTCGCTACCGTGGTCCAGTGTTTAGTGCGCTGGACTTGTAACCCGGCGATCCTGGTTCGAATCCCGGTCGCGGCAGGTCATACTCTTCTATGAAAAATTTACAAAAATGTCGATTTTCTTCCTTATGTGGAGAAGTTGCCGGCTCCTTGTGGAAGGGTAAGTTAGTACTGGTTAGGTTAGTATACAGTCCAGGAAAACTGGTTAGGTGAACCGACTGCTTTATATAACTGAAAAATTGTTGAAAAACTGCGATAAACCCTGTAACAATAAATCACATAAAACAAAACGAACGAACGAACGAACGAACGAACGAACGAACGGACGGACGGGCGGGCGGGCGGACGGACGGACGGACGGGCGGGCGGGCGGGCGGGCGGGCGGACAAACAAGAACCAAATTTGCTAACCATAGGTTTCAGTTGCGCTGAGAGTATAATTAAGTATCTTAACAAGGACTATCACTAGATTTTGGAAACCTGCAAGGACAGGGGACATTCATTGGTAGTGAAGGCAGATTTCCTGTTTAAAAGGGTTCACTGCTCGTCAAAAGATACAAACATCTTACTGCAGCAGTTTTGTTGACTTAAAGCTTTATAAAAATTAATCCTCGTTAATCTTTTCCCCGTGAAGACATACTTCCTGACAGATTATAGTTACTCTAGATTTCACATATAAACATATAATAATTAAGTTTGTGTTTAAACTTATCTCACAATGCTAGTTTATCACGCATTTTAACAAATTACGGGCTTCATGTACAAGCAACGCCGTCATCTTCAACGTAATTTGTTTGTGGTTAAATATATACTGGTCTAACAACTTAAATCCTTATTTGATAAGCATTCGCTTAATTTATCTTCTCCCCATGCAATAAATATGCAACCGTTATGTGTTCTAGTAATGCACAACTATATTCAACGTGTACATCGCCTGAATACAATAAAATATGCAAGGTGTGGACTTGCATTCTGCGTAAACATAAATAAACCGCATATAGATATTTTGTCCTGTGTTAAATGTCTACTTTCAACATAAGTTCAGATATTTACGATGGTAAATAGAATTCTAATACGAATTACTTTAAATTAACATTAAATTATATTTTATACAGTCAGATTAAAATACACGGGGTATAACATGAATAGACATACAGTTAAACCTCTGAACAAAGGCCACCCTTCGGAAAGACAAAATGTGGCCTTTATTGACAGATGACGTTTACTCAGAGGTCAGTTTGTTCTAAATAATCAATGAAAAGCACTGTTACAACTCGGAAGGACACCTCATGTCTTCAAGACAAGGGCTATGTCAAAACGACGAAGATTTCAAATATATGTCACCGTTCAGTTAACCTGGTTAGTTTTCTTTACCAGTACTTATGTTGTTCTCCGCGGATAACTTCTCTACACGAACTATCAGCAATGGAAATGATTAATCATTGAAAAAAATGTCTTCACCCAAATCGTCACAGAGACCATGTGCCACGCCCATTATTGAAAATATTAGTCATACTCGGAGTAGAGCGATAAAAGTCACGAGTGATTGGGTATATTCACCCCTAAAATATTACTATTTCACAATATTTTCCATTGAATCATTTATTACGGCTAGATCACTTATTACAGCGGTTACAACATAAAACTATAGAATTAAAATAACTATTTCAGTAATCGAGTAGGCTCTATTTTTGGTACAAAACTGTTCTGTTCTGTTCTATTTTTAGAGCATTTTCATTGAATTACCTTTTAAAATAAAGTCAAGGTAAACAAACAACGCATTCTTTAATATTCGTACATGTTATACAGTTAATAAAGAATGGATAATCTCCAGGATAAGTTGTTTTTGAATTCCTGTTTTAATTACGCTGCCGTAGCCAGACCCATATTTGAACCGAGGCAAACTCAGTGGGGGGTGGGGTCCGCGGTATGTTTTTTTCACTAAAACCTGCCATTTTTTCCTATTACCTGTCCAAATTTTAACCGAGGCACATGCCCCGGTGTGCCTCAGTGTAGCTGGCGGTGAATTAAATCGTTTTGTATGAGACTTACATACTGGGGTATTCCTTTTAGTACTGATAAAAAAAGACTTGTCAATACTAGAGTGTTGTACCCATGACGTGTATATGTAAGAATTAATCAATAAAACATTACTTCAATGTCAATATATTGATTTAATCGTTCGTGACTTCCCGGTGCAAGAAATGGTTTAACGTTCAACCAAATAATTGTAAAGTAGGCTATGCTTTCGTTTTAACCCATCAATTTTAATACATGTATTCCAAATGAATAGCATGTGTCGCAGTTTTAAGTAATTAAAACCATATTAATTCACTAATTTCATTTGATCAAATCATTTATGTGAGTCGGTATCTTTATACGTGGGCTAAGATCGTTTTAAATACTATATAAACCACTTAATTTAGTCATAATTATATTACTTGTAATTTACAACGCTGTAAACGGATTATGGATTCATAGAAAACCGTCATATAAACATAAATTTATGTACATATTCACACGCCAACATAACATTCAATATATTTTGTTAAGTGCGCTGGACTGATATTGACATAAAACCCGGGCAAATCCCGATCGCGACAAGTCCTACTCTTCTATTAAAATTTTACAAAAATGTCGATTTTCCTTCATATGTGGAGAAGTTGTCGGCTTCTTGTGGAAGGGTAAGTTAGTACTGGTTAGTATACAGTCCAGGAAAACTGGTTAAGTGAACCGGTCGTCGTATATAACTGAAAAATTGTTGAAAAACGGCGTTAAACCCCAGTGACAATAAGTCGCATGAAAACAAAAACAAAACAATATATTTACTCCCCTGCGTGAATATTTCTTCAATGCATTCAATACGTAAGTGGTCACGTGACTGTGGGTTTATTATCATACCCATATACAGTTAAATTAATTCAATTATACACGAATTAGAAAGCGGATACAATAACATTGGGTTTAATCACGACTATATGGGTGGGGTTGTTCAAGCTTATCTTAATCATGAAGTATTTATATTGAATGTATGTGTTATGTGGGATATGGACGACAAAGATTGGTCCATACGTGAGAAATTACCAATTCACATATACACCTTAACATATCCATATTCATAAATCATGATTTCTGACGGTAATACGGTCAAACCTGTGTACGAAGGCCATCTTTGGGAAAGACAAAATGTGGCCTTTATTGACAGGTGGCCTTTATTTGGAAGTTAATTTGTTCTAAATTATCAGTGACGGTTTTTCAAAGAATGAGCTATATGCACAGGGTGGTCTTTATTCGGAGGTGGCCGCAAACAGGTTTGACTGTACATATAGTATATAAGGCGACGCTGATTAAGATCTTTATACAGTATATACGTGGTAGATCTAGGGTTTGAATCTCGTTTGAGCTTCACCAAACCCTGTTTAACATGTGTTTGTTTAGTCATTTATGTGGTATGTTGCAGTCAAGTACTTTTTTCAATAGAGTTTAGTTTCACACCAACAACCAGGGTCATTTGGCAGCTTCCAGCTTTATCCAGCTTCCATGGTGGACGAAGACCACCCCTTGGTATACACCTAGTCAGAACTATCGACCTTCCATAAGCTATCTGGACAACTTCATCACGTGTAAGATTTATGTAGTCCAGGGTGGGATTTGAACTCACAGCTGTGAGGTACAAGTATTGTTGATGATTATGTAACGTTCAACATGGGGAAATCATCTTTGATAAATGATATTATTAGTTCTATATGTATATCACTTTATCTTTAAGGAAGTTTAAAACAAAACAAAAAGTACAGTAAAGTTAATGGTGAAACTTTATGATATATCATCTATAAAGAATTAATTAACTTACCGAATACAGTTACTGCCAATGTTACGATGTCTTCTACGGTATCTCCTGAAATTTCTACAGCCGTTTCTGCCTCGAACTTTGGCTCAATTGGCTCGCTTTTACATGAGTCTGATACTCCCTTTTCACAAGCCATGAAATACCATATCGATAAATAAGCAAGAAAGGTCTTAGTACCAGCTTCCAGTGTCTGCACGTACCAAAACGGTATCGAGAACCCAACAGCGAGAAACATCATGGAAATACAAGTCATCCATATTCCTACAATAACAGAAGTCGACCAGGCCATTGTTTACCAACTTGTAAACTTAACTCCAGTCGTGTTTTAGTTAAACAGATAAATTCCTTTTCTAAAGCGTTAAAATTAGACAGAAAAATCTAAACCGAAACTTCCGCTCTTATTTCACTAAAAATAAGAACGTTTGTTGATTAAATCCAACGCGAAACTGCCACACAATAACGACTACTGGAGTTTCCCAATGCTATATCAGTAAACACGAATACATGCATGGGTGATCTTCACCGACCACATCCAGATAATACTATAGCTGGGGGTTTATAGGACGACACGAATGAATGCATTAAAGCGGTTATCGATAGCTTAAGTGCTCAGTTTATTTCATATCTTAGATAAAAACTCGGGTAGAATTCCAGCCATACAATCTATAAAAAGATACCCTTAAGGTGTAAACATAATTATCAACGAGTATTTTTGTAGTCACTGTTGACACGCATAACTAATTGTAAATTGACAGTAATTGGACAGTGTACGTACTTGTTGAGTTCGCTGATAAGACTATTTTAATTCATACAAAATGTCCTCTACGTGATTGATAAGCATTCTCCATTACGGGCCATTTTAGTAGGAGTTCATTTGTTGTGAGTTAAATGAAAGAGTATTTCGTATATTTCATTCAGGCTTAATACATCGGTTTTTCAAGTTTTTTAATTAGCCATCAAATGAAAAATTAATGATTGTGAAATATTAATATCGTAACATCGTATAAATTAACCGGCTGAAAATGAAAATAAAAGTTTGTGTCGATCCAAAACTCGTTAAAAGAATTCAATTTTGCAAAAAACGCGAAAAAATCGTAGTAAGGCCTAAAAAGAGGTTTGTTTCCGGTTACCCGACCGACCCAATATTTTACCTGCTGACTCATATGTTTTTATGGAGTCCGAATCAAAGTGCTATTCTGTAATTTTCACAACTCGTTAATATTAGAGCGCACACCTACAATGTTGCCGACATATGTAAAAAATTCCTACCTACCGACCCATACTTTCTGAAACAAGCCTTTGAAAGGCCGGATAGAAATAACTTACGAGACAACACTTGGAAATTTAACAAGCTCGGTAGATTTGACTCCCTTTAATATTGATTTACTCTTCGCAATTAGTTGCTCTATCGTTAATTCCGTTGTTGAAACTAACGGCTAAACAATATCAACTACTTCATTTGGTATTTCCGTGTGGTATTAGTCGAGAATATTGTCGGATTAATGAGAATATGACATATTGAACAAATACAACTTGGTAATTATGTAGAAAATATTATGGCTTGTGCATTTAATATATTAATAAGCATATCCAGGTCAGTAAATGTAGAAAAATAAAGAGTTGAAAAAGTAACAAAAATATCTTATAGCAAATACTGTACTCTGTCTGTTGTATTAGGTGATAATAGATGTTGATATAATAACTATGATATATTAAGAATTAGAGTGGTGTGTGCACTTGATTATCTCGTTCAGACTTAAATTAAGAATAAGTTTGTTTGCCCTTTATGACCCCGAAAAATCCAGCCGATACTAAACATTTTTTTCTGGACAAAAAGGGGAAACAAGTACGTTTTTTATTCAGACCTCGGTAACATTCATTTATTTGTTTTGTTGTAGTACATTATAAATATAGCCATCAAAACTAGTTTGCATTTCTGGATTTACAAGCTCTCAACAAAGATGGGTTTATAATCAAATTCAATGGTTTATTAATTCTGTTGGTAACTGCAACATTGGACGTGAACCAGTTTACTCTGTCGCAAAATAACTCCGATTGTCTTAGTTGCTCCTCTTTCTAAATCGTTTCGCATATTAGTAATTATTTTTTTACTGGGTTTAACGCCGTTTTTCAACAATTATTTAGTTATATTCGGCGACCGGTTGAACTTACTAGTTTTCCTGGACTATATACTAACCAGTACTAACTTATTCTTCAACAAGGAGCTGGCAACTTCTCCACATATGGAGAAAAATCGACATTTTTGTCAAATTTCCATTGAAGGGTATGACTTGTCGCGACCGGGATTTGAACCAAGGATCGCCGGGTTACAAGTTCATATCAGTGATTAACAAACCACAAACTACAATGTATGTTGAATACATACTTGCGCAATTAAACACTTGTTTACAAATCATTATGTACCTGTGATTGCGTGTATTATCTCCTTATTAAAATCTACACACAAACATCTCTCACCGACCACTTGTCACAGTATGAGATCAGAGTAGAATGTGGTATTATACGAAGCTATTAGTCTGATATTAATGAAATAATCATATCATTCACATTTTTGAACATGTTGTATTCCCACATGTGTTGAAATAATTGCGGAGGCATCGTGGTCTAGAGGTAGAGCGTCCGACTTCTGATCCGAAGGTCCTGAGTCCGAATCCCGGCCTCGACGGCTTTCATTCATGAACTCACAATCCCATTTTTCGGACGCAGTACCGGTGTAGTGTCCAGGAAGCGGACTCAAGCGTGATTAATATAAGCAAATTACTTGTTTCGCAATCGAGCTAAAATAAATTAGCAAAAATAAATAAAAAAAACACACATTCTTAGAGTGAAGCTAAAAAAATATTCACGCTATTGGTAAATAGATTCAGATATTTATTTACCAACAGTTTTATATCATTTATTTATTCGGTTAAATAAAATACTAAATCAATCTAAGAATTGAAATACTCATATGAACGACTACCACTAGTTACAATACTGATCAAGATTAAATATTTAGGTCAAGCCGTTCAGCACAAAGCATAATGATTTGCCGCGGTGGTGCTCACCTACCCACAGGCAGCGGTCCACGAGCTAGCAGCAAGTTTCCCAAACTTGGTTGCAAATTACTGTTTGTGCTGGTCCCTGAGTGAAGGGGAATCGGGTACAATGTTCATGAACCAAACATGTTCAAATGTAATTACCAGGATAAAAGAACAATTTATGAGTACGTTCAGTGGTATCTCATTCACCAACCACAGAGTGAAATTAACTGGTCCCCGTTCCATGGTGCTGTTCAATCAGAGTCAACGGGAGCCAGTTATAGAGCGGAATACTAACTACACACGAGCTCACTTCTGGTTCGGTCTACCGGCTTGCTTTTAAAATAAACAAGGCCAACATCAATCACATTTTGTCTGCCTTTACTAATGGAGTTTGTCTATAAATCATATTATGTTAAAAGGATTTTATCGACGTCTAGGACAATTCCTCATAAATTATTAAAGGGAGGTACATCCAAAGACTTCCAAACACAATGGTATGTAGATTATCTCCCTTAGTATAATTTCGAGCGTTTCCCCCTTTCTTGTAATTTTATCATTTTCATTGATTGAATCGTGAGCAACACACTTTGTGCTCTGAATTTAATTTCTTATTTATTGGCGACTGATAAATTTTCATTGTATAGCTTGAAATGATAGCATTATTCGATCTTATCTTTAAAAGCCGAAGTGTACATTCTCAATATTGCATTTATAACCACGCCTAATTGCATAAACATCGGTTAAATTTAACTTCGGGGTTAAATTTGAGATTAGGTTACAAAGTCAACCAAAAAAGAACCAGAAAAAAGATGGCTCCTATTGCTGTACCAAAAACGCTAGACGACTTCAACAATTCAGGCCAGTAAACAGACAAACTGAGGATCTTGACGACTTGTTAACTAATACCAGACACTTCTACCAAACTAGAATTAATTTCGGGCCAAATTTACCCAAAGTGTTATACTATTACTTTACTAAACGTTGACCTAAAATTTAACCTCAAAATTAACCCAGAGGTTAAACTTAACCAAGGTTTATACAATTGGACGCCGGTTGTAAACAATTTTAGTTCATTTCTCATCGCTATATTGGGATTAGTGATGTCATGCTTTCTACAAATCTTTCCAGCAAAATTAATATCCTGCCGATCCGCGGCCCGTTTCATGATCATATGGTAACCTTTTTATCTTAAAAATCTAACTACCCCTTATTCGTAAATAAAAATGTTATATCGTATTGATTGAATATTTTTAAGCTATATTGTATATCAAATGTTAAAAGTAAATGCGGTGAATGAATACAATGCAAGATATTTTAAAGTATTACATGTCTAAATTACATGTCCAAACTTATTATCAAAATTGAGCTCACAGATTTTGAAAATATTTATAACTTTCATAGGCTTCCATGATGGTAAATATTTTACTAAGAAGTTTTTCAAAAACAATGACAATCCTCTGAGCTACTGTCCCTTTAAATTTGCATTAAGTCTATGGGGTAGTCCATTTATTCAAAGATTACAGAAGAAGGAAGATCTATTTCAATGAAAACGCATGGTAAAAAGATACAATAACACAGTATCAATCTAATGTGATTAAGAAAAAATATAGGTCATCCTGCAATATCTACCGAAATTAATACTTTTTGTATTTTTCAAAAAGGGTAACAGCCCTTACAAAATTTTCAAAATGTGTTATAAAATATATTGAAGTATCTAGGGTAACTATCACAGAAAAAACGATAACAGGGCTATACTATTTTGGTAATGGTAACATTTTTGTATAGCATTGAACAGATAAAGGCAGTACAGTACATGCATAAGGGAAAGTACAAAGGATATAATATCTTCAGTTTAAAAACTGCCATCTCAGTCACGATAAGGGTGAAAAGGGTGACTTAGACTTTATAGATACATTTGTTATTTTTGACACATGGTGAGTTTACATCGTTGACATGACGTTCGTTGATTTTTTCATCATTGCCAGATAACTCCATCATACGATCACTTGTTCATTGAGGTTTAATCTCCTGTCTAATGCTATCAATTATTCAGTGCGTCAATTATTTACTAGTATTCAGTTACATGTAGCGGTCACAACCGCTCGAACGATCAGGTAATGGTCTGATAGGGGACCTCCGTGGTCGAGTGGTTATGGCTTCTGACTAGTGACCACTAGTTCCTTACCACTGTGAGTTCTTATCCCACTGAATACTAGACGAATTTCACGAGTGAGGAAACTGTCCGACTAGTTTCGGAAGGTCGGTGGTTTTACCCAGGTGCGTGCTTGGGGACTTCCTCCACCGTTAAAGCAGATTAAGTCGCCAAATGAACTTGTTCTTTGGTGCAACGTTAAAACCAAAGGAAAAACATAGGCACTCGGTTTCCGTGATTGTTATACCCGTACGGAACATCGGAGGTTACCGAAAAGCGCACGCATTTCAGAAGGAATGCCGGGCCCACGCTGATTTGCAACCAATCTATCCCGAATCTCATCACTCCCGTCAATCGAAAATATGGCGAATGTCTCACCATTATGTTTTTCTTATACAGTAGCGGCATGAATTTTTTGGACAGATTTGCGTTGTTTGTGTTAAAACACTATTCTGTTTCTTTTATCTGACGTCTTTGGCGTAAATCCTGAGAAGACGAACCAGTAATGTAAAATAGAGTTTAGTATTATAGTGTGTACATGTGGTATGATAATTTCTCGATCTGTCACGAAAATACAATCAGTTCGTTTGGTTAAATTCCAGTTACTTCAAGCACTCTCTTATGTTTTAAAATTGACACAAAACGTGGACAAACGTAACGTGAAACGTGAAGTGTGTTAAAATGAGTTATTGTTGTTGTATTGGAGTTTAACGCCGTTTTTCAACAATTTTTCAGTTATATACGGCGACCGGTTCACCTAACCAGTTTTCCTGGACTGTATACTAACCAGTACTAACTTACCCTTCCACAAGGAGCCGGCAACTTCTCCACATATGGAGGAAAATCGACATTTTTGTCAAATTTTCATTGAAGGGTATGACTGCCGCGACCGGGATTCGAACCAGGATCTCCGGGTTGCAAGTCCAGCGCACTAACCACTGAACCACGGCCGCGGCTTGTGTTAAAATGAGATGCGTACAGACGTGTATGACCAGAGAATCTTTTGCACCGTTCACACTCGCAGCTGTGGGGGTTAAGTGATGTTGATGACCATGTACGGCTTCATCACACCTGAAATTTGGTACCTGGTGGGATTCGAACTCGGCGAGCAGTGAAAGGCTAGTTATTACCAATCAGAGACTATGAACATTCGACAACGGATTCTCTTCTAAAAACTTTAAAAAGTGGGACTGAACGGGATCAAGTGTTTTTATGACAATAACACCGGGAAGTAAGATAGCAATGAAAATATTAATAATACCTTATTTTTGTATATTCTTTTCGAAGGTATTTGCATAAATCTGGATGGTAAACATTTTATCAAAATAAGGTAATTAATATTGCAGATAGAAATGCATGCTTTAGCATGTTTGTGTTGTCAATGGTTTAACATAAGGGCTATAATAAAATCACCATTATACTACAATAAATATTCAAACTTTATTACTCCGGATATGGCTCGAAATAAATTATAAACTGGATTGCGCATTTTATTGAGTACCATTTGTCATCATTTTTTTTGGTAAAAAAACACATTGGCTCAATTTAATGTTTGAACATCCAAAACAGATTATAATAGCTTATTCTGCGTCTCTCGATGTTTTTTTTGTTTAAGATATTGATGAATGGATGAGTATTTCAAAGTGCAGGAAATATGATTTTCAGCAGAATAGCAGACATCCCAGACACCTTGATATCTACCTGAACAATACAATCATTTTAGATCTTTACGACTCAATACGATCACAAAACAAGAAACTTCCCTGAACCAAATAGACAACAGAAGTCAGAGAGGCACCAAAAACATACTATCCAAACCATTAACTATATAAAACTACAGTCCAACCAGTGTTTGCGGCCACCTCCGAATAAAGACCACACAGTGAATAAAGGCCATTCTTTGAAAAACCGTTACTGATTATTTAGAACAGACGGACCTCCGAATAAAGGCTATCTGTCAATAAATGCCACATTTTGTCTTTCCTAAGGATGACCTTAGTACAACATTCGGAAATCCTCGGCCGGTTCCGTACCTCCATCAAATGCAGTCGATCGAGATGTGCCGAATGACTTATACAAGGGAGCATAAGGCAACAGATTCAATTCATTTTGCATAATAGTAGCATTCAGCCAAATGGCATTGAAAAGAGGGCGATAATTAAGGGCAAACACAGGTGTTAAACTAGACAGCGTTACGACTGTTTTTGCCTTTACCACTATTCAATGTCGTACATTGCTTATCATTAGTGAAATATTAATACTAAGATATGACAAATTCACAAGTTAGCTCTTTGCCTCATAATGCCGCATTTCCCAGCAATCTGAAGCAGACAACTGTTGAAAACATGGTGTCAAAAGAAGCCGGTGCTTGTACTGAGTAATGACCTCTTCTGTCACAATGTTTTCCATTCTGTCAGAGAGAAATAATTCAACTTTCTTAAATAAATGTAATAATTGAATGTTTGTATACTTGCTTTGAATTTGGAAAAGAGTCCAAAATATGTTAATGAGGAAAAGAATTAGATATAGCCACAGCCATGTATATAATGACAAACGCAGACGTGTCTTTTCAGTGCAATCAGTAAATCGTAAATGTTCAGGTATTCACCAAGGATATTGTCTGAATGAAAAATGTTTTCACACACATGATCCTGAAAACGAATTGTAATGAGACTAGGGTCATGGTCGCTGTTATACAAAATAATTTCACGCTTCGATGTTTTGTCATTTTTTACATGCTTTCATATTTAGTTCAAGGTTGAATAAGAACATAAGAAAGTTTGATTAATTCTGTAAATATATATACCATAAACAAAATAACGTATCACACACTTCTCTGAACAATTTGAGACATTAGGAAGCAGCATTAAATGACACACACGCGCGCGCACACAGTACGTACGCGCACATGCACCCCCCTCACACACACACAAATATATATATAACTGGTTCCCGTTAACTGTGGTTGTGAACTGCAACATTGAACGGGGACCAGTTTAACACAAATAATACTCATTTTTGTAACAACATAAAGTGATGAAAAGAAACTTAAACATAGCGCTATAAATCCACTTAATAACAAAGGGAGTGTGATCAGGTATAAACGAAAAGACACCCCATTGTTTTGTAAGGCAAAAGCTATTCGACATCAGAGTCGAGCAATACATTTCTAATTATTACTACACATTAGACACAACCAGAAATTCGTTATTTTTAGTAATTTTAGTAATTACAATCATTTCTAAGATAAAGTGAGAATTATGAATAATTAAATAAATTTCTAAATGTTTATAACTCTAACTATACTGTTGTTCAATTTCTCTTAAGCACTTTCCATTTTAATATAATCATAACCAGTCGTGATCTTTGATCCATTGTGACCAACATATTTTCATTGAAATCTTTTTTTCCCGGTTGAACAGAAAAACAAATATTCAGCATAGCAAACTTGTGTGCAAATGGTGCATTGAACCTTACGTCGAAATTTTTCCCGGCTTCAAACCGTATTAAAGGCCAATGTTTGTTGGTTTATTTATAATACCAATAGTTTATATTAAAGGCTCAGTGACTACTTTGAAGTTCTAGTTCCAGCTCACTTGCTATCATACGATCAAATCATATAATGATTAATTTAATGCTGCATCGGTTTGTTCTATAAAACACGAGTTCTGATACATTGTACTATTGCTACAAGTCGAAAGACTTTGTTGACAATTGAGCACCACTAATTACAATCAGTGATTTAAAGAAGCCGAAATATATTGTATAACAATTTGCTACCTTAGTCGAACATGGCCAGAGGTACGTCGAATGTTTGAACAGGAGAAAGAGTTACACATTTAAGATGCTCCGGCTTTTTTTTATCTAGTACTAAATCTATCCATTGAATACAAGTGTCTCCTCATTTTACCGCCGATCGTTTAATAAATGGTAATGATTTGTAATACGTTTCGTTAAAATCTGATGACACGCCAAGTGCTGTCCTGTTTAAATGCCATTCTTCGATACAATCCAGTGCCAGAGGTTGAAAGTCTTCATAAAACTTGTTAGCAAACAGGCTCTTCTTCTTGGTCAATGTGTGAAGGTCACCCACACCGAAGACGCAAACGCCGCGAACGAATTTCCCAGCACACGGAGCCACGCCGCCCCATGCCGCATACACAGCCAACCACGGCTTGTCATCTGGTTTACCTGAAATATGGAAAAAAATCGTGACAATAGGTAATTCATTAATAATTCAACAACAAGTAATTAATATAAAAGTGTCTACTCAGCGTAATGAACCTAAATACAGGAACAGATTTTCCGACGTGAACATAAATCTGTCGCGTTGTCAGCATTCTTTCATGCTAAGTATGTTAAACTGCTTGCTACAATGTCTTATATCAAACATGCATCATATAAGATTAAATTTCCGTATCTATTCCTACGCTATGGCAATGAATTATGTTAAACAGTTAATTGTTTGTGTAATCGTTTAAGCGTTATTACTTACAATTTTGTCACCATACGAAAAAGACATACACGAGTTGAAGATGGAAAGTGAATTAAGATCAATTGCATAAAATAAGCTTTGTTTTCATGCTTAACCTAAGAGCCATGTGCAACTAGAGAGCCATGTATCATCAAAGAGCCATATGTAACATAAAAGGCATGTGCAGCATAAGAGATATATGTAACATAAAAGTCATGTGCAGCATAAGAGATATATGTAACATAGTCAAGTCAAGTTTATTGGCATAACCAGCAATAATAAATTGCCTTTGGCCATTTACAATGGTTTGGAAAATTTTATGGCAAAGACATAAAGTTCAATTGTACATAAAGGCATGAAATAACATGAAACGGATTCAAATAGTTATACATACATAAGATTCACAATCATGATAATAATATCTGAAAAAATCATTGAAAACAAATAGAGCATAAAATATGCATACAATTTAAAGGAACATGTCTTGAATATTCAGGGTATTGTTTCTTAGTAGCATAGCTTGATCTATAAATTTGGCAATTTGAAGAATTCTTTTTCTGTTTGATGATGACATAAACGAGACGAATTTGTTAATGTTTGGCCATGAAGGTATATCTAAATACTGTTTTCGTAAGTCACTATACAATGTACAACAAAATAAAAAATGATACTCTGATTCCAGTTGGTTTTGGTAGCATAACTACATTTCCTATTTTCTCTAGCAATACCATCAAATCGACCCGCTTCTATTTCAAGTTTATGAGAGCTTAATCTAAAAGAACTAACACCTTTCCTCAGCCTATCATTTGTAATTACACTAAGATATTTTTCGAATTCAAAATTTATTTTTAATTTGCAATAATATTGTAACTTGGGTGAGTTGTTTATAGAATTTCTCCATTCTTGTACAAATTGATCACGTAATCGTTGTTTTAGTTGATGGGTGTAATTATGATACCTGTTAAAATTAAATCTTAAATCTGTAAATCCTAAATGGTCGATAATAGAATTAATACGTGATGCCCAACTATTCGGAATGTCTTGGTTGTTAAGATCCAATAGAATATTATACATGGGTGTGTCCTGATTCTTCATGATTTTACACCAAAATTTTATCGACCTTTCCTTTGCAGTGATAAAAAGAGGGTAACGTCCTAACTCACCATAAATTGCATACGACGGCGTTTGTTTCTTTACTCCTAGAACATATTTGCAAAATCTTAAGTGAAGTTTTTCCGCATCTTTGAAATTATAAACACCCCATACTTCAGATCCATAAAGAAGGATTGGTACAACCATACTATCAAATAAAGATAATTTTGTTTTAACATTTAATTTAACTTTATCAAAAAGCGACAGTAAGTTATGATATGCTCTTAATGCTTGTTCACATAATGTTTTGGATGCTTTTGACATATTTCCTGTATAATTAAAGTGAACACCTAAATGAGAAAATGATTCAACAAATTCAATTTTAAAACCATTGATAAAGAATTCTTCCAGCCGATTTTGCTTACGCTTTTCGAAAACACATATTTTTGTTTTATTTACATTAATTTTCAGTCCCCATTTTTCAGAATATTGATATACACTGTCAATTTGCGCTTGTAAACTATTTGGGTCCGTTGTGAATAGAACTATATCGTCAGCAAAAAGAATCATGAGCATAGATAAAAGTTCAAAGTCTTTATCAGTTAGTGAATGCAAATTTAGATTTTCAGTAATATCATTAATAAATAAAATAAACAAAAGTGGAGACAGAGGTTCACCTTGTTTCAATCCAATCGTTATGTCAAAAAAATCAGAAAGTTCCATTGTACTTGATAGTTTTACACATGATTTTACCTTATCATATATATTTTTGAGCATCATTGTCATTTTGCAGCTAATACCAGATTCAATTAGTTTTATCCATAGAGCATTTCTGTTTACGGTATCAAACGCACGCTGGTAATCAATAAATATACACCACAATTTAGATTTATTTGCCAAGACTTTTTGTATAGTAGCATGCAGAAGAAATATTGCATCAGCCGTTGAACGCCCATCCCTAAATCCAAATTGTGAATCATTGAAAACTCCCTCGTTTTCGCACCAAGAATTTATACGATTGCGTAAAATTAGTGAAAATATTTTTCCTATGACATTGATTAACGTTATGCCCATGTAATTACTTGGATCATTTTTATCACCCTTTTTATGAATCGGAACTAAGACCCCTTTTGACCATGCATCAGGATATACACCCTTATCAAAAATATGATTAAATATTGTGCACAAATAGGGTGAAATAAAAGTATTAGAATCGATAAAAAAATCAGCAACATTTTTATCAAAATCACAGCTTTTATGTCTATTCATTGTATTTATTGTAAAGTTTATTTCTTCAACCGTAATTTTTTTATCTAATTTTTCTACGTATACAGATGCATGTTCCTTAACATCATCGTCAGAAATATCATAATGGTTGTTTCCATAGGACGTATTCGCTATGTTCGAAAAATAGGTTACGAAATCGTTTAAGCTCGCATTACAATCAAAATCGTTTGTTTTCTTGTAATTATTAATGTATTTCCAAAAATTCCTTGGGTTTTGTTTACTCATTATGGATAATTTATTTTTTTCTTTACTAACATAAAAGACATGTGCAGCATAAGAGATATATGTAACATAAAAGTCATGTGTAGCATAAGAGATATATGTAACATAAAAGTCATGTGTAGCATAAGAGATATATGTAACATAAAAGTCATGTGTAGCATAAGAGATATATGTAACATAAAAGTCACGGAGGTATTTTAATATTAATTATTACAGGTAGATTCCGAGCACCAATGATGACAAATCTAGTCTATTTTTCTATGCTGGTCTTTACTTTCTAAAGTTGTAATTCATGTCAAAATTTACATGATGTCACTGCATTTGAAGGTCAAAAATGACCCTTGACTAATGATAATTTGAAGAGTCAACAAAATTTCCTTCCAGTTCTATTATAAATTTGGTCCTTTGGTACAAATTCTCTGTAGTGGAAAGCTTTATTTTATTGATTTTAAGAGTAGAAATGCTGTTTTATGGGTCAAATGAAACAGTGCAGACTTATAAATTTCGCAAAAAATAATGGTGTTAATCGAATAGACAAAGTTGCATATCGTTTAATAAATGGTACAGATGTTTCTTCAAGGACGCAGTGCATGCTCATGTAATTCTGTTTCTAGACATCCCTAAATGTTTACACGCACGTGAATCGTGGGAATAGATAAATTATTTCATAACTAATCGAGATTTTTTGTAAACTGATAAGAATGTAAATTTCAAAATTGTTGAATCTCTGTAACTTTTTTCATGGAGATCAGGTAACAATGTGACATTCACCAATATCTTTAACAAGATAACTGGCAATTTTATCTAATTAAGCCAAGTTTGTATTTTTATCGTATATACTTAGTAATAAATGTTTGTTGTATGATTTATGATAATTGTTTTACACATAGGTCAAATAAAGGATTATCTATCAATCTTACACGCGTTTACTGTATACACCAATTGAGACAATTTCAATGTCCCTCAGACATCTACATTAAATGTCATATTTATCTTTGTGATGTTTTCAGCCAAACATGCCACAAATCTGTTCAAGTCAGTGCCAACTTCTTGGAGTTTTGGCGGATTCATTTTTAGATGTACTGCTAGCCAGGGCTAGATTCAGTACACACCATGTACTTGCACACATAACATACGGTAAGTAAAATGGTTGCTGTCTCAAACGGGCCACATTAACAAACCAGAATCATTCTAGAACGCAGTTCAAGATTCGAATTGTGAACTGCGTGGATGGATACTTCTTAAGACTTGCTCTATGAATTGTGAAGTCATGATTCGGTCATCAAACCATATCAAATAATTGCATTTGAGCCCAAAACACTCGTGGTTTTACTCAATACCATCAGTAAACAATGATACTTGTATCGTTTAAACTTGTACAGTGCAACCTCTCCAGAGCGGCCCTCTCTTGAGCAACAACCTCCTTCCAACAACAACGAGATTTTTTTCCCACTTTACGATTTAACTATTAATTTAACCTCTCTAGAGCAACAATCTCTCAACAATAACAGCATAATTTTGCTTGCCCCAATGGGTGTTGCTTTGGAGAGGTTGCTCTGTACATGTCAGTTTCAAACTATTGTTGCAATATTAGTTTAGAAAGAGTTGATGCAAAAATCGAATAAAAAATTTACCGTGGTAAAACGATCCTGGCGGATGAATATGATGATTGTAATTCAGTGTTGCCCAGTAATATTCGTCCGGACTGTATACATCCCGGAACCAATCAAGTATTGCACGTGCTGTTCTGTTGTTTATGACAAAGTTAACGAAGTCCCGGCTAAATATACCGTACGCACTTCCTTTTACAACTGTGACGTTAAAGGGAGGGTCATCTTTCTTTTGATTCAGTCTGATCGCCTTCAATTTTGTTGAAGAATTCACAGGCCTGTACACATAGCGGTTGGAAAACCTATTTGATAATCTGCGGCCACCAGTAAGTCCTTCTATATCATTTGAACCGTTATATATTTTGAGAATTCTAACAATTTCTGAGTTTGTTTTCAATGGAAATTGTTGGCTTGGTAAATTTATGAAATATTGCCACTTCCGATTATATTGCAACAAATTTTCCATGCAATTTAAATCCGCTTGTAAACGTGTAAATCCCGAGTATACAATGTATTCCTTTCTTGAGACAACGAACACATTGTCAAAACAATCAGCTATACCTTGCACTGCTTCGTGAATGGAAGGTTTAGAATCAGCGTCCACATGGAAACAGTAATAATTGTTGGGACTATATATTGCACGTAGTAATCTCTCAGCTTGGTCTACTTCTTTGTATAACAAAATACTATAAGCCACAGAAAGCGTACTCTCTTCCTGCGAAACAAAACTGTTGTAAGATCGAATCCTTCTGAAATTATCACAGTTTCTGGTCATTTGTATATAGTCATTATCACTTATTGCTTTGAATGTATAATTTTTCAATTGCATAATTTGTTTGGCTTTTGCAATTTCACTTTGAGTTCCCTTCATGATTTCGTCACATCTGACGTCATAAACCAGACGTCTTGCCACTCTAGTCAGCACATTTGCACTTTTGCTTGTTGTCTCAACCAACAGTCTTTTATGAACAGAAAATTCTAAAGGTTTGCTTTTAGTCTCGGTTTCAATAAACACATTTCCTGATATGTACATCAGGATGCATATTAAGATAATCAGTAATAAACAGCGTCTTCTGATGTGTCGTCTCATTTTCTCCGAGCAGTCATTCGACCTGTAAATTAAAGAAAAGTTACATTTAAAACAAGTCCATACAATTTTTTTTTGTTTACTGTAATCATATTCTAGAGAGATGTAATTCGATTTTAGCTTGGCGTAAATTTTTGAGATTGCTTTGTTTAGGTCGGTCAAAAACTCCAAAGCTTAGCGAGTAAAATACATAGCAAAGTACTATGGTGGATCGTACGAATTTTTCGAGTCATATTTGGTAAACACAGTCAAACCTTAATATGAGGACTATTTTGATACTGAAGTGGTCCCATAATTAAGTCAATTAAAGAGGAACTATTGGAAGCCGCTCTGAAAATAAGAGGTTGTTATAACTAGGTGGTCGTTATAGAAAGGGCGTCGCTAGGTGAGGTTTTGCCGTATTTTTGGCATTTTTGAATTAGTGAGACTGTTCTGTATGCAATACCTTACCGGTACTGTGATTTTTGTTGTATGGCAGTAGAAAATTCCACTAAGAGTGGGTCCCGTGGTGTATTACATCGGGAGGATATTTAGTTACGACTTAGAATTGTTAATCATCAGAGAAAAGAAACGGGCGATTTGTTTAGTCTTGTGTGACAAACTGACTAAATATACATCTGACAAACGAAAACAATAGAAAAATAGTTAGTTGTGTAGAAAGTCGAGAAATAGGTCGTTGGTGGTAATTTACTATGCATCCCTAGTTAGGACTGCCTCGTAGAACTGATAAACGGTTAAAAACAGCCCCATTACCATCTTATAGTGGGTTTATTTGATGCCCACTTGGTAAATGATTTGAAAACCGAAATTATTTGTCAGAAAACAAAGTATTTGTCCTTAAATACGCTACACCATAATCATCGGGTAAAAATGAATGTAAACACACGCGTTAAATACGGTGATTATAGGTTTATTACCTTTATGCGCCTAAATTTATCCAATGACTATTTTTTGTTATATGCATGATGTGAAGACGTGCGCGGTATCATCAAAATGTACTTGATATTCAAGACTGTACTGTCTTTGTCCTTATCTGTGTTGACACGAAACTCGTCTACGAGACAGTTCAAAAGTGAATTTGGTTAGTTTCTCAGTTTGCACAAGCACAAGTAGCGAGTTTGTTTACTCCCCGCTTCCGGAATAATCCCGTACGGGCGAACATGCATTATTCTTCTCTTAGTTTGCAGAAAATGCATTTCGATTATGCATTTCACAAGCTTATCAGTAAATGAACCGATTGAGACGTCAAATCGATAAAAATGTTTTTTTGTTATTATCGTCTGCCATTTTGTTGACAAAATACTCAAGGCCAAACAGAACAGCGCAAGACATTTCGCGAAACATGAGTCGATCGTGTAAATGAATGTAAATCAATCATTTAGTTTTATTAATGATTATTAGCCCATTTGTTTGAAAGAAATTTCGTTGCACTAAGAAAGTTTGTCTTACATTCAAAAACAGAACCGTACAAACAAAAAAGAATAACGCATGAATTTGTTTCCTAGGATACACGAGTGTCCAGATAAGGAGCTGACTTCCTGGTCAGTTCATCTTAAATGTTAAATGTCATTCGTCAATGTATGGTTGTTAATAAGGTTCTGAATATTTATTGAAATATAGAATGTAGTTAAATGTAATTATAGTGTACTCCATGCTGCGCAACAAACACCATTTGAAAGCCAGAGACAAAGTTTAAGTAATTAACTTACTCCTTAATTTTCATACATAAGTCTCAATTTTACTGCTTTTAAAGAGTATGCTAGAAGCGTCATATTTCATTTCAAATATAAACGCCAAGCCAGTATTCACTATTACAGTTCGTGTAGTAGTTTAAGAGAAACACAAATATATCATTCTTTGTTATGGTTTTATAAACCTTGAATGACTGATATTAGATGGAGAATCAATAACAACTTTAAACGCGGCTTATGTATTTTAACAATAAATAATGCAGAATAGTTTTGTCCGTTAATATATTTGTAAACAAACAAATAGAAATTAATTAAAAAATATACCTTAACAACATCGCCATCTTGTGTAACAACATCTCCAAGATGGCACTTAATCAATTAAAATTTCGTATCCAAAATAAATAATACGTATGTATTAAACAGCCTTCAGTTGAAAACACACAACAGCGCGTAAAACAGTCCCACAGTCCCGAATACCTTATCGAGTCTGCCAACAGGAACGAATTGTTACCTAACCCAGAGTTAAATCTTTTGACAACATTGAACAAACACTTGTTAACATACGCCTACCGTTTTAGTTACCTGTGTAATATATGGAAAATAATCCGACGGAGATAAAATCTGAATGTGCATACCAGAAAATGCTAGTCTTATTATCAAAGAAAAAAAGTTCATCACAGTTGGAAGAAAGCTTCGTAATAATACGGTTTGAAATACTGATAATGCACTATTTTACAATCCCTGTTATATATTGGTTAAAGTCTGGTGATCATTTTCATTTTGTATTCAATTTTGGGATTCAATTCCAAAACGGTTATTTACAAAAACCGTAACTTACAATATTAGATATACAAAGCAATGTAAATATTCTTTGTTTAATAATAAAAGCGTATTTATCACATATATCATATTCAGGAAGATAAAAACCGTCTTTGTGCAATTAACGGACGTTGGTAATAGAACGTTGACAAAGGTTTTGAACCATAAAATAAATTAAGAGATCTCGAAATTTTAATTACATCTCGTCGCTGTGTTTCTAAGCCATGTTCATGGTTTTATGTCTGTTAGTTACAAATGGTATTAGCATTATTCATTGTAGATTAAATTATCAACCTGGCAATGTCGCATTTCGCAGATGGTATTTTTGTATAATCCGTTTTCCAACCTGTACCGAAACAACCGCGTTTCGAAGCGTATGATACTTGATATAAATTTATAATACAGTACAACCTCTCCAGAGCGACCCTCTCATGAGCAAAAACCTCCATTCAACAACAGCATTATACTGTACGATTCAACTATTAATTTAGCCTCTCTAGAGCAACAACGTCTGTTCCTTTGGAGAGGTTGCATTATACATCCAAAGATCCACATTATTGTATTTCAATGTAATTACAATGCAGTTTGAATATACATGTATATGATAAATTATAGCCATGATTTATGTATGAAACAATTTGACGGAAAGAACAATGCAAAATTTTAAAATATGACCGTTTGCGCGTTTGATAACTAGACGCAAGTAGACAATTGTTTAAATAACAAATGTATTGTTTTGCGACGTAATGAAATGATATGAAACAAACAAACACACAATATTTCACCATTCAGACATGACATTCAGGAACATGTAGATGACAAGAGGTTTAAAATGATGTTATTTTGCTTAAGGGCAATTTTGACAAAAATGTTATTTGAAATACATGCAGTATAGTGCCACATTTTTCATATCAATATTTCTTTGTGAGAGAAAAGTCTATACATACTCATATAATATATATTATATGTGTATCACATTTGTAGTATATATGTAGTATATATGCAGAATATATGAAGTACATGTATATAATTATGCAGTATACATGCAGTATATATGCATTATATATGTATTATTTATGTATCAGATATGTATTACATATAAAGTACATGTAATACTTGATGTTATCCTATCACATAACATATAGTTGATTTGCAGAAGACCATAAAACCTCAAATAACGACCACCTCAATATTACGACCACTCAGTTATAACGACAACTTATTTCCAAACATGCTGTTAGTAACTCCCTTATAATTCAACTTGATAGTACGACCACCTCATGATTACTACCCATTTCTGGCCTCCCGAAAGTGGTTTCAATATCTAGGTTTTACTGTATACGAGTTAGTGCAATTTTCCACAGGGTCGAGTGTACCAACATGTAAACTATTTTTCATGAATAGATAAAATGATACAAAACAATAACCTAAGTTTATTTAGTTCATTGTTATCTAACATTCACTAAATATTATCATTTCCTGGTCAACAAAAATTAAATAGGACAGTTAAGATAATTTTGTTAGTTTGTTTGTATTGCGTGTCATGAACTGTATTTTAGGTCAACCTTTTAAAAATGTTGGTTGACAGTTACACGACCCAAACTTTTAACAAATGATCGGTAAGCATTTTTCCTTGACATTATAAAAATATGCTTGTACCGAAAATGATAAACTGAAAATAAAGAACAAAACATTTTTTTTGTTAAAATCGTTAAAAAGTTTTGGGTCGAGAAATTTTGAATGAATGGGTCGCGTAACTAAACCAATATTTCTTATGAAAGGCCTTATCAACAGTTTTTGTGTCATGTACGACTACCAATCAACCAAAGCAGTTATCCTATGGTACTTACTAGTACTTAAAGTGTGTCTCAAGCAACTGTCTCAATCTGAGCATGGTTGTACATATAAGGTGCAGCATAAGTGACCATGGATGCAGTATCTTAATTCAGAATGTCATGAAGGAACCAAAATGAAACGTATGAATCGTCTAATTACCAAATCAATGACTCCTATATCAACAGCCCTCTACACTACAGATTAAGAAACAACAGCCCTCTACACTATAGATTAAGAAACAACAGCCCTCTGCACTATAGATTAAGAAACAGCCCTCTACACTACAGATTAAGAAACAACAGCCCTCTACACTACAGATTAAGAAACAACAGCCCTCTACACTACAGATTAAGAAACAACAGCCCTCTACACTACAGATTAAGAAACAACAGCCCTCTACACTACATATTAAGAAACAACAGCCCTCTACACTACAGATTAAGAAACAACAGCCCTCTACACTATAGATTAAGAAACAACAGCCCTCTACACTATAGATTAAGAAACAACCCTCTACACAATAGATTAAGAAACAACCCTCTACACTATAGATTAAGAAACAACAGCCCTCTACATTACAGATTAAGAAACAACAACCCTCTACACTATAGATTAAGAAACAACAGCCCTCTACACTATAGATTAAGAAACAACCCTCTACACTATAGATTAAGAAACAACAGCCCTCTACACAACAGATTAAGAAACAACCCTCTACACTATAGATTAAGAAACAACCCTCTACACTATAGATTAAGAAACAGCCCTCTACACTATAGATTAAGAAACAACAGCCCTCTACACTACAGATTAAGAAACTGCCCTCTACACCAGAGATCGAGACAGTTGCGCTGATTTACACGTGAGGGAAGATTATCAAAGTAATCACGTAATGTCGACTTTAAAACAAGTCCGGAGAATATAAAAATTGAGATCGGTCTCCTAGCTCAATGTTCAATTTATTTTTCATTAAGTATGTTAGTCGAAAAGAAGTCACTAATCATGCTTAAAGTCCGTACTTTACGCGGATGAAATACTGCGCGATCAAAGTAAATTGTAAAACAACTCGTGTAACAACAGCATTAATGAATGTGTCTGAACTTCAGTTGTTTTAGCAAACTCACATATTACCATTTCTATACATATTTTTGCCTTCATCTGAATGCACGAATAATTATATTATTATACAACTAGAGGAAGATGTCACTCTGGGTGTGTGTTCACATGAAGACGTGTTTCTGACAGACACGCTATATCACTGTCTAAAACACATTACTGGTTCAAGACAATCGTCGTACACAGGAGAAATGAATTCATGTACAATCTTTAGCTTTAAAACATTGTCAAGCCATATACCAGACCTATATCCTACCCTTGTATGATGAAAATATGTAAGGTATAATAACATACTAGTATTGAATAATAAATAATTGAGACAGTATTTTTTTTAAAAAAAACTGCGTACACATACATGTTTCTTATAGATATTTATATAGATTTGATTATTATATTATTAAGCAAGCGTGGTAATTATGGCCTTATCATTACAGTGCAACCTCTCCAGAGCGGCCCTCTCTTGAGCAACAACTTCCCTTCAACAACAGCATGAGTTTTTTCCTACTGGACGATTTAGCTATTAAATTAGCCTCTACAGAGCAACAACCTCTCAACAACAGGATATTGATTCTCCCAGGGGATGTTGCTTTTGAGAGGTTGCACTGTAGTCGAAAACTTAGTTACAACGACTACGTTGATAGTAGAGTGGTGAAAGACGCATTAAGACTTATCACAGGGATAAGTATGTTTTTGTACGTCATACTAAAGACTTCGGACTAGAGGAAGGAAGTGAATGTTCAATGAGACCAATGAAACGGTCGGTTCGTTTGATCTTTGTGTCAGTACGAAAGAAAGAAAAACGCGTCTTATATAACCACGTGAAGGTTTAGAATATATAAAAATGTTTACTGCTGTAGAATTTCGTTCGATATGATGATTTTGATTTGTTTTTTCACAGACTTACTTCTTGTCCATTGTCAGTTTCTGTCAATATCACTATGGAGAGTATTATCTTTTCAGTCTATGGTCAGTTTCTGTCAATATCACTATGGAGAGTATTATCTTTTCAGTCTATGGTCAGTTCTATCAACTTCACTATGGAGAGTATTATCTTTTCAGTCTATGGTCAGTTCTATCAACTTCACTATGGAGAGTATTATCTTTTCAGTCTATGGTCAGTTCTATCAACTTCACTATGGAGAGTATTATCTTTTCAGTCTATGGTCAGTTCTATCAACTTCACTATGGAGAGTATTATCTTTTCAGTCTATGGTCAGTTCTATCAACTTCACTATGGAGAGTATTATCTTTTCAGTCTATGGTCAGTTTCTGTCAACATCACTATGAAGACTATTATCTTTAGCAGTTACGTTGGAAACTTGCTTGAATTATCAACGTCCGAAACAGTGTTATTGTTCCAAGAACATAATCATGCCATTCGCGTATTCAGATAATTAATTCCTCCTTGTTAACTGTGGTTTAACGTCGAACCAACAGCAAGGGTCATTTGGCAACTTTTCCAGCTTTAACGATGGAGAAAGACCAAAGGCACACATTTGGGTAGAGCCACACACCTTCTGTGAACTAGCTGGACAGCTCCCTCACATATGGAACTTGTTCTGGAATAGCCCCTATGATTCAATGTATTGGGGTTAGGAGCTAATGATTACTAGTCAGAGACCATAACCACTCGACCACAGAGGCTCCAAGATAACTGATCAATTAAAACAGTTGGAATATGCAAGGAAACGTAAGTGTTTCGGATTACACTGTCAGTGTAACGAAGATCATCAAGTGTGTATTTATCATATCAATCTTTTAAAACTATGGAATATTAAAGGATGACACATTATGCAAAACAATATGGCACAAGAACGTCTCAATTGTCCATCAAAGCAATGAAACAAGGCAGATTTGTTCAAACGATTCGTACATTGATACGTATCTTAACGCTTATTATCAGTCTCATCATAATGATCTGTGATATGGAGAGCCTTAAATAATTTTCAGAAAGTAGTCTTAGTTTACACGTTTTCTATGTATAAAATTAAGATTATTAAGACATGTTTTCGTTGTTTATAAAGTTCAGTTCAGTTTAATCACAAACCGGCATATACAGTAAAACCCCTGAAAACCGGACACTGAAAACCGAAATTCTCTGAAATCGGAATTCTCTGAAAATCGGACGATTTTTTAAAGTCCCATTTTTTTCTTTTCGATAGTCAATAGTTATATGAAAACGGGAATTCTTAGAAAACCGGACTTTTGGCCCAGTCCGGAAAGGGTTCGGTTTTCAGGGGTTTTACTGTACATGCTTAAAGTAGCCGCAATGTTTGCTATGTATTCTGAACGTTACTGATCAGATATCAACAGATAATGATGCGGAAGTTAATTGTATACCACCACACTGACTGCATGAGTTTGACTATGAATGAGGAAACTTAACTGATTAAGATAGGGAATGAAAGCTTAACAAGCGAACAAGCCCTATGGTTTTCACATATGTATACACAATATTTTATTACTCAATTTTCTTACTAAACTAATTGTATTTCGGCATGTATTAACAACAGCTCACATAAACATCATTATGTGTTCGAATTGGTGATAGTGTGTTCCGAAAAAAAATCAAATAATATTTAATAAGTCAGGATTATTGAACACACATATCGCAATAATTTAGGCGTGTATCAAATGAATTAATTGAAACTTACGAGAAAATACGAGCGTTTGTCAACTACGGTAATAATCCACACATTTACTTAACTGTCAACTTTATACACAAATGGAGTCATACATACATCAACGTTGACATATAACTGTCAGTAAAAGCAATGGTTGGAATGACTAAGATACATCATAATCCGTCAACCACGGACGTATCACTCGGAGAGGTGTCACATGGTATACGCAACAATATGGACATGTTACGTAGAATTAGAAAGAGTGGAAAGTATCCACACAGTTGATGTTAATACAGACGACGCAATTTTCTCGAATAAGATGCATCACCCAGAACAGAGAAAAGCTAAGTAGTCCGATATCGCGTTGCAACAAAAATGTATTTAGTTTTAACATTGGAGTAAATTAAGATATTGATTTTAGAAGTACTTTAGTGAATTTGGTTACATTTTTGTATTTGCATGCTGACAGAGCCGTCACTGAGTATCTTAACCACTAAAAACGAAACACTACACCATACTGCGACAATGGAAACACAAGGACCTTAAATCATGGTTACAAGCATTCATTGGTGTATGCTCCGTCAATAAATGTAAAAAAAAAAAACGCTAAAACAATAAACTATTGGAAGTATAGTTTGATAATAAATCATTGATTAGATGTTTTGTACAGATGTGCAGATAAAACTGTAAGTTTAGGACATATATGTTCATGTTCAATGTATTACATTGATTTACATACAGAATTGCTCAACAATTGGGTAAATAAAAATCAAATTGAAACAGGTATTATGCATTTAATTAAAAAATGACTCACAACAAAACAAAATATGTTGACCATTAAAATGACTAAACTTCAGATTATATTATATCTGAATAGTCGATGTCATTATAAAAATATGAATAAAAAAACGACAAAAAGAGGTGTGCGAAAGTTTGATGCTGAAATTATTTATCAAGGCACTCGCTAAGGTTTGAATGGATTTAAGAAAATGTCTGTAAGTCACTTAATCGTAATAATGATGAAACACATGTTTTTTACATTTTTTTTTAGTTAATCTGGAGTTAGTCTTTATACACATACTTGTACCTATTTATTTTATGCATTAAAAAAGGTTTCTTTATTTTTTTTAATTTTATTTTTAAATCTTAAACAATAATATAGTATAAAGGGGACTTTAGCCAATAATTAGATGATTTTCCTTATTTGGAGTTTGATATAAAGATTAGTTCTAAGTCGTATTTTCATTCCTTGTTCACGTGATTTCTATCAATTTCCGTGATTTTATCTTGCTCTGTTATCAGGAGAAATTGACAGTACGTCGTACTTAATTAATAATTAACGTAAACGACAGAATGTATCCACACTATAATGACAGCTGAATTAACTAATTTTTGTAGTTGATTGAATATTTAGTGATTGTAGGAATATGGGTCACTTTCAACGGTCTTGCTGTCGGGTTAGCTCTTTAGCGACGTGGTTGAGGGTCCGCCAACAGCACTAGGAGGCCTGGGTCCAATCCTCGGTTAGGACCATGATTTTTTCTCGCTCCTAATTTACTTTAAAAACATGCATATCAAACATCCCAGCGTTTCCTTAATTCCTTGGCTATGCCTACTAGCTAAGCTCAACAGTACATTAGATCTCAGGATTGTGTGTATGAGCCCTGTTTGCGGTGCATGTTTTCTGTGAGGGCACTCTTCAAGTCATTGCATCTAAGGTCATTCGTCCTCCTCTGCTGACTACTAGCACTTATGTGGAGAAGTTGGCAGTTACTTGCGGAGAACAAGGTTTGTAGTGACACAGAATCCAGTATAAGTGGATAGTTAACTGCCCACCGGGATATAACTGAAATACTGTTGAAAATTAACTGAAGCACAGGATTTTTTTAAAAAAAAAACATTATTTTAATAAATAACTTCTGCCTACTTCATCATCACAAACAAAGAAAAAACTCAAGCAGTGAGCACATCGTGCATCGCCTTTTAAACAATCACTTAAAACAATCATATTAATATATGTTCATGAATAACACGCCTGCATATGGGAAGAACACAACTTCAATAAGTTCTCATGTTTCACCGACATTTTTATGAAGCTGTACCACTTAACAGATAAAATAAGGAGTAAAGATTTAGAGACAATTATTCGAGGTACATGAAGTATTGTATTCTTGCTGTTCAGCTGCAAACGTGCACAGTGTAAAAATCAGTTATAAATACAGTAAAACCCCTAAAAATCGGACTCTCTGAGTACCGGAATTCTCTGAAAATCGGATTTTTTGCCCTGTCCGGAAGGGGTCCGGTTTTCAGGGGTTATACTGTACATTTTGTATATGATAATAAGTCACATCATAATAAATACGTGTGGATATAAGATAAAAGATCATAGAATGTACTTATTTACTGATAAACTCTAAGTGGATTGCATTTATATAGTCATAATGTTATAAGCTTTATGCCGAATGAGAAAGTTCAGATGCTTTAGTAAAAGAACATACTGCATCACCTATTAATCCTTTAGTTGATGACGCTGTTAATGTGAGATAAAATACACTAACAATATCTTAATGTTATTTTTTGCATTCGAAAACATTTATAACCCGTTTCCGCGATGAAAATTTAGTATTTACGCCAATATGAGCATGTACACTAAGTTTCTATAGCAACCAAGTTTCCAATTGTTGTTTCTCCGAAATAATTACCACGCAACTAAGTAATATACATGGTTTACGATGACAGATAACTGATCTACGTGAAGGCATTAGAGTCTGTGTAAGATCGTGCATGGTGTTCCTAAGAACATAAAACCTTAATTACAGGCTACAGAAGGTCATATATTCATCAGCATTTCTTGAATAAAACATTAACTTATACATTGTAACTTTATTTCGAGGTGAGAACGTCTTAATTATTGCAATCTAATTATTTTTATCAAAAATAAATAAATAGAATACAAATGTTAATATATCTTCACATGAACTGACAGCAGTGGACGAATGGCCTAAGATGCAATGCCTGCAACTAAAAAATCACTAATGACAAGGATCCAACTCACGAACCGGATGTCCGAGGAGCCAACGCTCTACCGTATTGAGCTTATAGGTTTGCACTTAATAATCGAAAGACGGAACGAAAGCCATCTCACCATTTGTTTCAAGAAACTTAGAGAGTTGATCTTAAGCGTAAACTGATCAACCAATCAAAATCGATGAAACAACATTGATTAACCAATTAAGAAATTTGTTATAAACACGATTGTTATCGTTCGTTCTCCCGTATATCGAGCACCAACCTAGGGCATATAGAAAGATTTTACAAAAAACAATCGAGCAGAAATAAATTTTTCAACAGGAAATATCAACTTAAAGTTCCCCTGATTGCTAGCCATATAACGTATCTGAGTTCAAAAAAAGATCTGCGTGGTACAAAACCTAACGGCAAAAAACGGCAATGAATTATCACAGATTTTATTAGACACGTGTTTTAGTAAATAAAAGCATCTGAATTAACTCTGAATTCTTCGTGAATAAAATTGCCAATTTGAACGTTTTAAAATATTCTAATGAAGTGTTAAATAAGCATTTTTTGGAGTTCATTAAGCTTGTATGCGTGCGCACATATTTTAAGTATAATCGTTAAAGAACACTATTGAATCTAAGCACACACACACACACACACACACACACAAGAATAACCTGTATACATACTTCGTAATATCATCTATAATGCATAATCCTTTCTAATTAACATCACCATTGTTATTCTAGATCACGCGATGTTATTAAACAGTCACTTAAAGCAGAGAGGTTAATCACGAACACTCACGTACAATCAAGTGTTCCGGCTCTAATTCGGTTCATTAAAACCCTTTGAGTAGGAACAGAACGCAGACTTTAGCCTATATGTAGTCGTCTACCACACACACAGGGGGGGTAACACATTGTATTAAGGCCTAAAATGGCCATCCGGGCTAAAAACACATTTATCGTATATATAAATATATATATAATAATGTACTAACCCCCTACGACCACAAATACACCTTTTGTTTTTCGCCACAAATATATATACTTTGTATATCTATATACACGCCAACATATTTTTATTCAGTTTTTATAATATAATTTGTTCTTCATTTAACGGCGTTCAACAAGAACATAACAATGATTATGGTATGATTATAGTTTTATTTACTAAGACATTTAAGGGGCTAGTTTCTTTCTTTCTTTCGTTATTTCTTTCTTTCTTTCTTTCTTTCTTTATTTATTTATTTATTTATTTATTTATAAAAAAAAGTACAATCAGTGTATTGGATGTTAATTGATTTTATTTGATACAACACTTGTTTAACTCTTCGGATTCATAGAAAATTCTATATTTCATAAGGCCAATCAAAATATAGTCACGGTTACATGTCTGTCCCCAACGTTTTGGCGTTTTCTCGGGTATCTGGATTGAAAGGTAAGAATCTTAATACCCGGTGTTAGGTCTGTAACTTTATTCTGGTCAATTTTCACCGACGATCCTCTTGTAACACTATCTTGAGAGAGACTTTTTGGTGAATTTTCTCATCAATAGGATACGTTTATTTGTGGTTTGTGTGCTTAAGTACCGTGCAATTAATGATTCAATCGTTTGGGCGTGTCATCATTATTTATTTTGAACGAATGTGGACATTTAAACTACGTTTTCATTCACATAGAATTTTGAACGAAATAATGTTCTAAATAAAATAATTTTAACTGGGGTTAACGTTGTCAATTAGCAACTTTTTGAGCTGTAACGGTTCAGGAAGACCACATGCGTACACCTGAGTAGAACCATCGACCTGTGAGCTAGCTGGACAGCTTCCTTACAAGTGTCAGGACTATAACTACTCGGCCACGGGGACACCTAAAATCATATGTTCATCACAACAAAACATTACATGACAACTAATGGAACTCAAAAACTCGACGCACGCGGACGCTTAACAAAATAATAAAACAGAATGGCCTAAAATATGACTGTGACAAGAACTAATTTGTATCACCTAGTACTTAAGCCTATATACAGTGGAATTTCTCTAGCCCTGGACCAAGTCATTTGGCCGGTTTTGAGGGATGCAAGTTTAAAGGGCATTTTTTAATTTTTTAATATTGAAGTCGAGACCAGTGCATTTGACCGATTTAGAGGGGAGGCCGGTTTATAGAGGAACCGGTTAAGAGGGGCTCCACTGTATGCCTATTTAAAGCTAGATTTTATAATCAAAATACAAATATTATGACATACGAAGTGAACATATGTAGAGACCATGAACACAAATAGTACTAATTAACTAAGTCATACAAGTAACTTATATATTAGAGAAGGTATTTCCCGGTCGGGGCAGGTCATACCCTACTATGAAAATTTGACAAATCTGTCGATTTTCCTCCACATGTGGAGACGTTGCCGGCTCCTTGTGGAAGGGTAAGTCAGTACTGGTTAGTATACAGTCCAGACAAACTGGTTAGGTGAACCGGTCGCCGTATATAACTGAAACAAACGTTGAAAAACGGCGTTAAACCCCAGTGATAATGTCACATAAAAACAAACAAACAAAAAAGGTATTTATGAAAATAAAACCTGAACAAAAGTTGACTTCAATCAGTTCGCATATGAACTAGTAAGATCCGTAAAGTATTTCAGATTATAATCCCGCACAGATACACACCACTATTCTTTATTAAGTGACACGATTAAAGATAGTTTTCCACATGCCTAATTATTATTATAAACAATTAACGACGACTTTTCTTCTTATTTATGAACGTGAACCAGTCAAGTATGAGACAGCCATTATATACAGCCCCAATACGCTAGATATGTGGAAGTCAAACATTTACATAGATTAATCATAAGTTATTCGACCCTCAGCGTCCCGCTATCTTAGACCATAAGAGCAATTGGTGATACCAACTATCTTTATCTTGGTCGTTACAAAATTACAGCGATATGATAAACAAATCATGTTCAAACAAAGCCGGTTTAACTTCTAGATACACGGTGTACGTGATTAATTGTCATGCATACACACATTTCAGCTCGTCTTATTTGGTTTGAACAATACTAACACATTCGAAACATTTTAATGTGCTTGTACGATAGACCGTCGGCGCCATCACGTTTCTTAAAAGTGCGAAAATACGAAACAGGAAAACATAGCAGGTGCAGAGTGTAAAACATATGTATTTGAATAGAATTTTTTCTGAATCGTAATAAACTACATGTTCGTGCTTAGAAACCATGGAAGAAATGTATTATCACTAATGACCCCTAGTTATTTGACCTTCACTAGTTGCTAAATAACAGTTGCTTGAACGAGTTACATAATTCATATAATTACTCAATTTTCTTATTGAAATTAACGCTGCAGGGTTTATTATGCTGCTGCCAATTGTTTTATTATGAATTATTATTTCCAAAACGTGCAAAACGGACTCCATTTCTAAAATTGATATTCATTACTAGTATATACATGTATGTCTTCCAAATCAAACCTTCCTGTTTTCGAAAAAACTGGACAGAAAATCTTACAGTTTTCCGAGGAATGTTTCAAACTTAGAAAAAAAAGTAAGTATGTAATGATGGGTTGAATACAACCTGCGATTCGAATCTCGAACTGCGTTCTAAAATACAGTTTAAATTCAAAAAAATATTTTAGAGAAAAGTACAAAGTTTATATGATACTGACTTAATGCAACTACTCTCAAACCAAAATGTACTATGCTGCTGTTAGAACGCTATTTTCGATTCGAATCGCAGACTGTCAGCTGGAACGTGCTGGTAACAGCGTTACAAACTTCCGTTCACAATTCAAAAACATTCTAGGTGAAAAGTACAAAATTTATAGCATACTGACTTGAAGCAACGATTCTCAAACTAAAATATACCATGCTGCCTCATTTGCCACCATCTTGACAGGTAAAAAATCCGAATTGCGTTTGCGAATTGCGAACTGCGTTCCAACTTTATGCAACCCGAAGAACAGTAACACAATTACATTTCACGTGTATTAGATAGTCAGAAAAGTCCTGTAGCTTTCAGCAAACATCAGAATATTTGTAAATTTTTGTTTGTGAATTTTCGACGATGAAGCGTGGAAGAAGTTGGGAAAATGATGCGATGAATTCAGATTTGACAAAAGATCCCCCGAAGATAGAAACACGTTTTGAATGTTGATCAAGAGCAGTATTTCGTTGTGGTTTTTACAAAAGACATACGTTAATAGGGTACCATTATAATACCATTTACATAAAGTTCGGTTTTTAAAGAAATGTAATTGATTATCGATTAAAATTAATTCCCTTACGACGCCATTAATATATAATAAAATATGGATTTAATAGCGATGTAAGAATAACAAACAAATGAACATACCAAAGTCACAGGTCTGTACTTCGAAAGATGATCAAAAATTGTTTTACTTACTTTAAACTCATCATAATTATTTGAATCGGATATTTTCCCCATATCAACATTAAGGCTTGTTTATCCAAATTCTCACTGAATGATACGGAGTACGATAACCAGCAATACTTATAGTATCAGTACCAGTGTCAATATCACTAATCACTATCGGCATTATTGACATTTATGAATATGATATAATATAATCATTACAAATTATAGCAGTCTGTGACATTGTCCCTGTGGTGTTTTGATCAGTATAATGTGTTATACATCATTACGTTAATTGCTATTGTACGTAATGCGTAATTTATTCATGACCGACGTGGACGACAAATTTCTTATCGACTGCAGTGGTCGAGGTTTTCAAGGGAAACAATCTTACATGGTAAAACAGAGGTTTTTATGGTGAAGGGTAATTACCCTCATTGAAACCTCTGCCGTCCCTGGAGTAAAAGTTGTGATATATTTATTTAAGCGTAAAGCATGCTGTTAAGTGGGCTTGCACTGTCCGTATGCTTTCTCTTTAAGGATGCATGTAGAGTACCACATGATTTGAATCATACTCAATGTGCATAATAAAATCCAGAATTCATAATGGATTGATTTAGTGTCTGTGTATGTTATTTTCTCGCTCCACGACAAACATATGGTAATATGTAACACTTACAGATTTATGTCACAGTTAACGTAAAATTTACATGGAGTAATTTTGATTGGGGAAATAAAATTCAATGGATCGTTCACATGTGTTAATTTAATTACACATGTATTTAACAGATAACGCTTGTAAATCAGATAGACTTTAGTGCCGTAAGTGGGGCCGTTAAATGTCGCATCGCCGTGAAATGACGCACTTACCGTTAAATGTCGCAACCGACGCTAAATGTCGCAAAATCTTCTGCCGTTTAATGTCGGTTTAACATTGGTTAAGTTTACAGTTCAATTTAACCATTTTGGTTTACTAACCATTAAAAAAGTCATTTAAACATGTAAAAGGGCGGTCATTTTGGTACTGGTTACCGTTTATGTTAAGATTTAACCAGCATCTTAGACTTGGGTTAAATTTATTACAGGTTTAACAAAAACAACATTTATTTAAATTTAACATTTTCTACAACGGCTAACCGAACATTTAGCCAAAATTTTAACCAAAAACTCTGATTGAACCAATGTTTATACAATTGGGTGCTGGTTATTAGCGACGAAATTTTCTTTGTATTTATCTTGTTTGAAATCTAAAAAATCAAACTTTCTCGCACTGACTATCATTTTTCAGTGTCACTAAATACAGTCTCTATTTAATGAGTTTCCCGGGCACAAAAAGCTACAAAACCGGAAGTTTGGGTGAAGGTCAGAAGTTAACCGGACTACCGGCATAAATGACAAATTTGGTTCAGGCCGGGAAACGCAAGATGGTGACCAAGATGGACGCCACATTAACCTCTAATAAGTAAATTGAAGAATAAAGGGGTAAAATATCTACGTGTATATAGGAAACACGAGCAAAATAACTGTATGCAAGTTTTAAAACTCAGAATGTGCAATTTTTTTACGTTTTAGGGGTCCCAAGAGGTTCACACGCAAGACCAAAGGTCAAATTCTCAGTATATTTCCACCCTGTCCACTTTTTAATCTCAGAATAATTGTCACATCTTAAGGTGTGAAGAGGCCAGTCTCTGAGTATTTAATTGACTATATTTGTTCATATAATTATTTTACTCAAATAAGTAAACATACCCTAACGTATACAGTTGACAGTCCACGCTCGTTAGAAAGTTTTTCGAACCGTTGAAATATTTCATCATAATGAAAATTCGACATAAACGTCGAGAAGCCAATTTGCATAGAATTAAAAATTCGGACCATGTCTGCGTGTTTCGTGATAATAATATTTCTGTGCATAAATAAAGATGACAGTAATTTAGGGTTAGTGGTAATTTAACAATGGTATGTTGCAAAGTGTTTGAAATCTTTTTGCACATTGCATAATGTTACACTGTGCAGACTATAATGTAATATATAATAGGTTCAGATTACGAATTTATTTATTTTGAACAAATTCAAATCCGTTTTTGCAATAATATACAAATTAATTTAAACTATATACAGGAAAGCGTGTTTACATTAGCGATAAATAAAATTTTATGCTTCGTAATATATGTTTCGAGTTACCTTTCTGTGTCTACTTCATTGATTGGTGATAATCCTGCATTCGAGTGAATTATGATGTCCATCATTTAAAGAAACTGATTACAATACCAATTGTTCGTTCACTGTTGAATATTAATCCATATAACTGTCTGGCCTCCTCTTCACGCCAGTGTTTTATGCAGTAATGTTTTTGTTTCATTCTGTATGTATGCGTAGGTATTTTGATGTAACTAAATCGGTGCATATTGTTTATGAGAACATGAGTTATATATACAGTATCACCCTTTTTTGATAAACGCAAAATCTAAGGAATCTAAGTAATTACCCTATAAACAAGCCGCGGTCGTGGTCCAGTTGTTAGTGCCCTGGACTTGTAACCCGGAGATCCGGGCTCGAATCCCAGTCGCGGCAGGTCATACCCTTCTATTAACATTTGACAAAAAATGTCGATTTTCCTCCACATGTGGAGAATTTGCCGGCCCCTTGTGGAAGGGTAAGTAAGTACTGGTTAGTATACAGTCCAGGAAAACTGGTTAGGTGAACCGGTCACCGTATATAACTGAAAATTATTAAAAGTCACATAAAACAATAAAATAATTACCCTATATACATTACCCTATGTATAGCTGCCCTCTGGATTATGTGGTAAACAAAGTAACAAAAATATGTAAACTCTGACTTACTTATGATATATTTAATCTGTTGTAAGTCTAGAAAACAATTATCACCAAGTACCATCTCCCATTGTCCTGCACAGCAATAGAGGAACTGATTGGGCAAAGTTGGAACATATCAAATTCTCAGACCATTTCATAGAAGACTTTGTGTCCTTACCCAAGGCTTCCAGGAAGTTGCCGGACCGCCGGATATGTCAGGCAAATTTCAAGCAGGTCCAATATTTTTCCTCGAGTACCGGACCAGATGTCCGGCAATCGGGCACGATTTACAGCATTTATCACTTATTCATAATATATTCGGTCAGACAAATTTTCATTTGGTCGGACAGAAATTCTATCTTTGCCGGACCAAATGTCAGGCAAGTATTCCAGCAGTTTCAAGAAGCCTGTAATACCCCCCAACATTTCGGTATAATTATACTGGTTTTGTAACTTTTTATTTCCAGGTTGAATTACGATAAGGGCTTTCGCTACTCTACGACTGAGCTGATACCCTTGAATCTAACTTTTATTGCCGCTCGTTCACACCTTGGGAATGATTTTTTATGACAACGCTAGCAAAAGTATCAGATATTGGTAGAAAGGTATGAATAATGTTGATTTTTTAACACATAGAATGGGTATATTCCTTTCAGAAAAAATATTTTCGGTTATTGGATCTTTTGAATGAATCATACAAATTGATGTTTTATCACTGGCACCATTCACAATGCTACTACTTTGAGAAAAGCTACTCAAAAATTGTGAATGGGAGTTTACAAGTGACTGAGTAAAATGATTTAAAAATATTATATTTATAAGTATTTAAGATATTCTTTGGTAAGAATTTATCTGGAAATCCCGCTGTTCCACCGAAATTCATTTAAAGACTGAATATTAATTTGTTAAAAACATTGCTCACAGAGCGCCTGAGCGTTTTATTTCGCAAAATTCAAAAACAAACTCCTAAAGTTCATTTTCTGCTCGCAAAACACGTGGCTTGTAAAAGGTAGATTTTCTTCAGAAGGCCGCCGTCCATTTCGTAAATAATTTGTTTCCTGATCCAGAACCAGAACCAAAAAAGACTACATTTACTAATACATGTATACAGTTGATCTTTATCGGACCGAAAAGGTTTAATTGGCCTTTAAAATGATGAAGATAAATGTCAACAAAAAGGCAGTTCAGTACATAGATGTTTTAATGTTCCCGTTACTTCAAGAGTATTTCTACCATGCATACTTTGCAACAAGCACAAATGTCGAACATGGATGCAAAAAGTAATATTACAATGAGATAAATGGCAAAAAAACAGCAACAACAATAGATTGGCCGAATAGCATTTAAAGTTGTTTTATGAGTCTTGATCCGCCCGATTCTTCACTTCCGGACAATACCGGACATGGTCTAAGGTATCTGGTTTGCATTTACATTGGTTTTGTCCCTATGCAAGGCTTTTTGAAGATTTTTTCGATACGCTTTATGTAGGCTATGATAATACTTTGTCTAAAAGTAAGTAACACCTCTTACAACTAACTTACAAACAAATAATATATCACGTTTCGTAGAATGACAAAACTGCATGAATACATGCACGAGCAAGTAAACATAAAATGCAATGATATTCATATATTTGTTCAGTCGCATTGCAAGCATTTTGCTAGTAATTACACATGCTTACTGAATTTTATATTTCAAACAAGTTAAGACGTCAATATCTCAAAATAAGAGCAGACTTCGTCACTAGCCACTAGCAGGCAGATGAATAGACCTCCATTATGCAGGATATGAATTTATTTTAAACCATTAACCAATACTTCCCTAACGTTTAATGTAGTATAATCTCATTAGCTACATTGAGTTTCCCTCAAAACACACATTGAGACATTTAACGGAAGGGCTGCGACATTTAGCACCAGAAAAAATGTGCGACATTTGAAATTAAAATTGCAACATTCAACTGCAGAAGATTTTGCGACATTTAACAGTAATTGCGACATTTTACGGCGGCAAAGCGACATTTAACGATGTCACAGTATGCATGTAGCGTATCACATGGTTTGATGCATACTTAAAGCGCATAGCAAATTACATCAAAAATTCATAATGGATTGATTTAGAGTTTATGTATGTAATTTTCTCGCTCCACAATGAATGTGGTAGTTTTAATTTGGGAAAATAGAAATAAATGAATCGTTCCCCGGGGCTAAGTTAATTACACACGTAATTAACAAATAACGTTTGTGAATCGTATAGATTTCTATGCGGTATTTATAATGTGGTGCAAGCTAATTTTTACGCACGCCCACATATATATACATGTATATACACACAGTGCAACGACTCCGGAACAGCCCTCCCTTGAGCAACCACCTCTCTTAAACAACAGCATGGTTTTTCCCACTATACCATTTAACTATTAATTTAACTTCTCTAAAGCAACAACCTCTCAACAACAACATAATTTTGCTTCTCCAAAATGGTGTCGCTTTGGAGAGGCTGCACTGTATTTATATGTAGCTAAGCTGACCACAAATGTCTTGGAAATACATAAATAATTTGTATATATGCACGGAAACTAGTGCTTTTGCGCCTTTTAATATTCCTGAGAATAAAATTTGAGTGAAGTTAAATTTGCGCTCAGCAATCGTTTAAAACAATCAACATTTTATACTGATCTAGAATAAATACCGACCAAGCTAGGTAATCAGTATTTTACGGTATTCAGTCTAAATTGAATGTTGATTGCTGTGCCAACATTGGGCAAGCTAACCTAGCCAGTTTTCCAGTAAAAACTGCCGATCATTCCACACAAATCACTCATATCAGCGGTCGAGGGCTTTGACAGATACATTGTCTTCAACCAAATCGTCACAAAGAACATGTGTTGAACCCGAGATGCGCAAACTTAATGCTCTGTCTTTTGAGCGTACCCGCTTCCGAGGAGCGAAAACTAGCTTTGATTAAATTAAATTCATCAAGTTTGCTATTTTAATATTTTTTTATTCTTTATTCAAAAACGAATTCATTCCATATTTCAACAAGGAATTTCTGTTGTTAAGCTGTCGTAGGATAACCATGTGTTGCATGACATACAGTCAGTATATAAAAACTCAATAAATTGTGATTCAAAAGGAGCAAAGAAAATGACAATTTTATGAAAACATGAACAGGGTAATTTATTTTAACCGCTTCAATTAAATAATAAATTAAATAATAATTAAATAATAACGGAACAATTAAATAATGCCTTTTGTATTTTTGTGTTTACATGTTTGTCGATATTGAATGGAAAATGAACCACATAAACACACACGTAAAATAAAGACAAATTGAGGTAAGTTACTGTGTATACTCAGTAATTTTCTGTTCAAAGCTTATTCCAGCCCTCGAATACATATCAAATCCAATCAAAACATGTTCGAAATACGGACAGTTTAGAGAGGTTTGTGCGGTAGAGAGGTTTCAAATTATCAGATCGTTTTCATATAAGATAAAGTGAACAAAAATTCGGATATAGTCAGTGCTCTGGCTGGAAGTTTTCCAATTAGGATTTCAGATTTGAAGGATTCCAATGTGAAATAATTGCGTAATACGGACTTGTATATTAAATACTGATGTACAAATTGCACGTATCGTTGCACGCCTGCTTAGCTGCAAAAGTAGTGTTTAGCCAATAGTCCTGGAGTTCAGACACTGGGCGTGACGCACATTCTCAGTGACGACTGGGTTCAAGACATTGCATTAACGCTATCCGTCACCCACTGCTGATTTTTCATGTGGAGAAGAAGGTTAATACCGTTACTGTATCAAGGAAGACTGGTTAGATTAACTGTCCGCATGTGTATGAACAGAAATACATGATTTGTCGAAAACTAAATCATCAATTCACCGCGACCAATACGTAACAAGTGCATAACGTACTAAGAACACACAACCCGGTAGGAAGGAAATTTCTACATACAAGGCAAAATAACTAATAGAACTTTACATGACACCGGGTGTATGCAATTTGAACAATACCATTAGTTTGTACAAACTTCATGTCTCTGAGACTATAAAATTAGTTTCATAAATAAATGGTTCCTTCAAAGAAATATGGGTCGGTAGTCAGGGATTTTTTATTGTTTTTTTTTAAATTTGGCAGGTAAAACATTAGATCGGTCGGGTAACCGGAAACACCTTTTTAGGCCTTATTCCAAAGGTATTGAAAATTGATCTTATATTTTTAAACTATCAAAATTATATGCAAGTTGTTTTATAATGAAATTGGGATTTCGAGACAAAAACAAGCATATAAGATTAACTTAGTTTAGCGGAATTCATCTAAACATATGAAAGCCTTAAGACAGTTGGTACATGTATATAATAAAACAATACAGTGACATATTTCTGCGCACATTTAGTAAGTTAATTTTCGTTAAAGCTTTCTAAGTGAAAAATGTTTTATTTTCGTGAAAATGTTTTATTGTCCACTTAATAAGTACGTATACTATCTGGTGAAGAAATCGTAAACAATCATTGAATTTTCGTGAAAACGTCTTTGTTTTTCCTGAAAATCTGGTAGATTTTCGCGAAAATGTTCTGATTATCTGATGACGAAATATGCCATCGTAGAACAATAATATATGGCATAAAATGAACAGACAGATATTGTCAACCATGTGAACAAAGCCACCCCTATAGGGAAAAGAAATGTGCCTGCCATTCACAGACAGCTTTATTCTCTGGTTAGTCTGATTTGTGCATTATTTAATATAATTATGATTAAGATTGGCTGTTGTTCACAAGATGGTCTTTATTACCCTATACCCTTTCACTCCAACTACTTAGGCAATACAAGTACACACGTACTTTTTACATGTACATGTATTTCCATCAACCTTTCTGCAGACTTATGTATAAAGTTTCAACAAAATTTAGTGTTTTGTCATAAAAAACAAAAGTTCGCGAATAGTTCACGCAGATGTTTGTTGAGTTTCACGTATAATTAATTCCCGAAAATCAAATCGAGCATCGCATCAATAAATATTGATTAAGTATAGCTTTAAACCAAATTACAATTTCCGTTTTCAAACCGAAAATGGTCATTAACATCTCTGTTTACCGTCTTAAAATCAATTACTGTTTTACAAGCAGACGATATATCTTCGATCGCGCGCATTCAGACGTGTGTGTTCAGACAATGAATACGACTGACAATAAATAAATGCTACACTGTATTACTTACTTTGATAAATAGACGCTCGATGTCGGACCAGGCGCTATATTTTGCTCTTTTGATGTTATTCCACATAAATTCTCATGTGTCCATCAATCGGGTTATACTCCTACATACGTATACGTTCATTTTAACGCATCCTTCTACATCACATTACGATGAAACATCCCAGTTGGCCGCTTGAATCTGCAATCAAATCTTTATGGAGATTCTCTTCGATTGTTCTTGCACTTATATCGTTTCCCTTGAACCATTAATGTCTTCTTCCTTCGGAGCAGACCATGAATATTTATGACTGTTTTATTAATGATTTGTCGCGTGAACTAACAAAGCGACATAGCGGAAATATTGCTATTCCATTCCAGATATACACAGGCTTGTTCGGTTATTCTAAGATAATGTCGTACAGCCTAATGGTTCCAATGCGCCAAAATATATTTCAGAAGACTGTTTCAGTACGGTACGATTTATTACTTCAACTCATGTAGCATCTTGCATTGCATTGCCGCGTAGGACGGCACCCTGTAGTTTGCAGTGTCTGGCGACACTAGGCTTTAAGTTTATTACAGCGCCGTTCTGACGTAGTACTGTGATTATTACAGTGCCGTTCTGACGTAGTCCTGTGATTATTACAGCGCCGTCCTGACGTAGTCCTGTGATTATTACAGAGTCACTTCGTTAGTGTCGAGAGATTTATTGTTGTATCTCCACGATAATGACTTTAAATACATGCAGCGTCACTTCATTAGTGTCCAGTTATTTATTTTCAACGATATTCTCAACACTAATGACATTTTATATGTATAGAAGTGTCACTCCGTAGGTGTCCTGTGATTTACTGCTCTGTCTCTACAATAATGACCTTTTTATATATTACAGTGTCACTCTGTTAGTGTCATGTGATTTATTGTTGTATCTCTACAATAATGACCTTTTTATATATTACAGTGTCACTCTGTTAGTGTCATGTGATTTATTGTTGTATCTCTACAATAATGACCTTTTTTATATATCACAGTGTCACTCTGTTAGTGTCATGTGATTTATTGTTGTATCTCTACAATAATGACCTTTTATATATTACAGTGTCACTCTGTTAGTGTCATGTGATTTATTGCTGTATCTCTATAATAATAACCTTTTATATATTACAGTGTCACTCTGTTTATGCCATGTGACTTATTGCTGTATCTCTATAATAGCAACCTTTTATATATTACAGTGTCACTCTGTTAGTGTCATGTGATTTATTGCTGTATCTCTATAATAATAACCTTTTATATATTACAGTGTCACTCTGTTTATGCCATGTGACTTATTGCTGTATCTCTATAATAGCAACCTTTTATATATTACAGTGTCACTCTGTTAGTGTCATGTGATTTATTGCTGTATCTCTATAATAATAACCTTTTATATATTACAGTGTCACTCTGTTTATGCCATGTGACTTATTGCTGTATCTCTATAATAGCAACCTTTTATATATTACAGTGTCACTCTGTTAGTGTCATGTGATTTATTGCTGTATCTCTATAATAATAACCTTTTATATATTACAGTGTCACTCTGTTTATGCCATGTGACTTATTGCTGTATCTCTATAATAGCAACCTTTTATATATTACAGTGTCACTCTGTTAGTGTCATGTGATTTATTGCTGTATCTCTATAATAATAACCTTTTATATATTACAGTGTCACTCTGTTTATGCCATGTGACTTATTGCTGTATCTCTATAATAGCAACCTTTTATATATTACAGTGTCACTCTGTTAGTGTCATGTGATTTATTGCTGTATCTCTATAATAATGACCTTTTATATATTACAGTGTCACTCTGTTAGTGCCATGTGATTTATTGTCGTATCTCTACGAAAATGTCCATTAATACATGTAGAAGCTTCATTCCGTTGGTGTCCTGTGATTAATTGCCGTATCTCTTCGTAAATGTCCTTTCATACATGTAACAGTGTCACTCAGTTAGGGTCCTGTGGCCTATAGGAGAGCCTTTCCAATGACATTGAATAACTCCAGTGTCACAAAGAAAGTGTCCAGGAATTTATTTTCGATTAACAATGCTAGAGTCTTTAAAGCTTTTACATTTAGCACTCTGATGTTATCTTCCGAATAATCCCAGCAACACTTCAACAATGTCTTGAAACATGTATGCGTTTCACTAGGATAATACCGTGCTGTTTATTATCGTTACAGTAAGAATATATCCTATGATTTATGGCAGCGTCACTGATGACGATATCATGTTGCTTACTGCAGTATTGCACATGTCGTATATGCATGTCTCGCGCTATCAAATTTCTGTTAAATTTGCTGAATTTTCTCCTTCATCATGCATTGCATCAAATTTGTTGCAATATTCGGTTATGCTCTTACTAAAACAATTGTTTAATATGCGATGTCATCTCCGTTCTATCTAGTTTGACCTATCCTGTGATAGAATCTCCCGATATTGAGAATATTTCACTGTACTAATAGACTTGCAGTAGTTTCGTTTATAAAATTACATAAAAAACAGTGTAAAACATTGTCCTAGTCAAACTAGTATCCACTTGTTGCCAAGCAATATTTGAACGAATTCAGACAAAATAATAAATAATTTACCCTCAGTCATTTGGACAGATTTTCTCCGAAGCATTATTGGAAAACGTTACCATAGCAACATGAAGAAATGAGTTCTATAGATTTTGTGCGAATTTGTAAATGATCAATCGTTTGCACTAACGTGATTCAATGCTAACAGATGCAATGACTGCCAATATCCTACCAAATCACCCTACAATCCAAACAAAGCCTTATACAGTATATATCTACAATATCGACAACATCTGACATTTCGTGAGAAATAGGTTCCATTATTCGTACAGACACAATATATCTGTTAGATTAAAATCCAGACGTATAAACTGATCGTGATGTTTCACTGAAATTTAATATAAATATTCCGTTGATGTAAAAGTCGTTAGACACGTTAGTGTCAATAAAAGTGTTGAATTGTTGATGACGAAAATGAAAATACTTTTATCAATAATACCATTTGTTGAAAAAGCACTTTTCTTTGAAAACATATGTCTATGATTTGTAGATACACGTACGTATTCCCACAAATACCATTCAATTACGTTCAATAACTTATCAAAATGATTGTGTAATTTGACTTGCAAATTTTTGAAATTTACATGGGCTTTAAATATTGAACAGTAAAATTGAAATTGTATATCGACTTAGTTCATTGAATTCATGTATCGAATTGTTACATTGAATTTGTATATCGAATTGTTACATTAAATTTGTATATCGAATTGTTTCATTGAATTTGTATATCGACTTAGTTCATTGAATTTATAAATCGAATTGTTACCTTGAACTTGTATATCGACTTGCTACATTGAATTTGTATATCGAATAATTACATTGAATTTGTATGTCGAATTGTTACATTGAATTTGTATATCGAATTGTTACATTGAACTTGTATATCGAATTGTAACATTGAATTTATATATCGAATTGTAACATGGAATTTTTATATCCAAATGTTACATCGAAATTATAGATCCAACCATTACATTGAATTGTTCATCCAGCTGTTACATTGAAATTGTATATCAAGCTGAAAACGTGATGTTTTTCAATAACATCAAAGAACTACCACCACAAATAAAGTCAATATGATAGTGTATCATATCTTCAACCGAACCATAAGAGATTTAAAGTCAATTAACTCACCGGAGTGATAATGAGTACTTATGACAAGAAATTTCTTTCATCCGATCACTATCATTAAATCTATCAATTAAAAATAAAAGAGCTATAATACAGTTTAATGCAGTATTCATGTTCCTTAAGCAATCAATATTGAACGAAATGGTAAATAATAAATCATCTTTTATTGGCACTGCAGACAGTTAGTCCCATCTTTACACATGTTATTTAATCGATCAATATATTGCAGCTACTTTGCGTGATTTTCGTGGTTGTTTCAAAAGCTGAATGGCTGTAAAACATTTTTCTTCAAATTACAAATTTTCAAATTCTTTTTCACCCATCTGATTTTAAACAATGCATTTGACAGTTTTAATATAAAATAATGAACGTTTCAAACACGATCTGCAAAATAATCAATAAAAATATAAAGGTCATCAACCCATGCATTATCCTACGATAAAATCCAACTGTAACCAACCAATTAAAATGGCCAATGACGTCATGTACTACTTGTTTTTTTATGCGGAGAAGTTAAATAAAAAGCCAATTGAAAATGCACTACATTTTCGGGTAAAACAAGTAAACGCAAGTCAGGTTTTGTGTTAGAATCGAAATAACATATATGTACCAATATTTTATCCGACGATAAAGTATGACAAGGAGTTATTGCATTTTATGTACAAATATCACCAAAGACTTATACCATACAATATATATATATAGCATACGTCTTCGACATCACCCATATATTTGCATTTATTGATCACATTCAGTCAATTAGCGAATGGTTGTGTGCGTGATCAATTGATGGACAAGTGTCCATGATCAACGAACGACTTATATTTTAATGATCTCAATCAGTCGTAAGGAGGAGTTTTGGTCAGGTGTAAAAAAAAGTTCTAGGTTTCTGCTAATTCAACCGTCCATATTTTTTCTGCCAACTGTAGACATTTTGGGCCTTTGTTTTCTCTTTGAACTATATCTGAAAGAGTTCAGCCTATCTGTATTATATTGTGTGGTATTCAAAATATAGATGTAGAGGTGGTCTTATTATGAAAGTTGAATTATAAGGGAGTTATTGAAAGTCGGTCCGGAAATAAGTGGCCGTTTTAACAAGGTGGACGTACTATTGAAGTGGCCACTATTTACGGTTTTACTGCTTTACTGTGTTTCTTTGACCTCATGTAATGAGTAGGTCTGTTACTTAGCTTAATATTCTCAGTTTATAATAAAGTAATATTTGTTGTCAGCCATCTTACCTATGTGCAATGACATCATGGCGACATAATTAGTAGTAATTAGTAAATTCAGCAACTTAATACCACATGGCTTTTTAGTATAAAAGTTGAGAATTTTTTCATACAGCAATCTTACTAGATTATGGAATTATGTACGAGAAGTATAGTTTTCCATAATGTTACATTATAAAACCATAATAGTGGACTCTCACTGGCTCGAACTCATTGGGACTGGCGTAATAAGGTAATATAGTAAAGCTGAATTCTTGGTGATTGTGTTAGATAATATAAAATAGCTTAGATGTAAAGATTATTTGTTCCTAGTTACATTCTCAATGATAAAAATAGGGTAGGCAGGTCGGGGATTTTTTGGGGGTGGGAGGGTAACATACCAGACAAACAGATAGGTAACAAGAAATTTGACCTTTATGCACAGCTGACCTCCATTAAAAAAATAGTCTAAAATATCAATAAAGATGTGCTTAATAATGACCTTTGTATACAGTTGACCTCTATTCAGAGGTTTACATAGTCAATTTTATTAGTAAAGCTGTGCTAAATAATGACCTTGGTAAACAGGTGATCTCTACTTAGAGGTTTAACCTTACATACCACACGCTCACTTCATCATAAAGAGTTTTGCTTGTTTCATTATCTAGCTAAGACAGTAGGATTTCATTATTCTGGTATAAAATCGTGATATGTACAATATTGAGCAAACAAGAGGGTCATGGTGGCCCTTTTTCTCTCACCTGAGAAAATATTGCAACTTCAGATTTTAGATTTTCCTGTAATTTGACCTGGCGACCTAGTTTTTGACCTGAGTTAACCCTTGAGTTAACCCTATGACGTCTAGAGTGTTAAGAATTTCCAGAGATTTGACCTGGTGACCTAATTCGTGATCCCGAATGACCCATGCTCCAACTTGTCCAAGACATCATAAAAAACAAACATTTTGACATAATGAAGATTCAATCAAAATTGTGACCTCTAGAGTGCTAAAAAGGCTTTTCAATGACTTGACCTGGTGACCTAGTTTGTGACCTGATATGACCCGTGTTTAAACTTGTCCAAGATATCATTAAGACAAATATTCAGACATGGTTTGGCGAAGATCCAATCAAAATTGTGTTAACAAGGTTTTCATTTGATTTGACCTGCTGACCTAGTTTTTTACCCTAGATGACCCATGTTTGAATAATTCAAAATCATTCAGACAAACATTCTGACATAGTTTAGTGAAGATTCACTCAAATGTGTGACCTCTAGAGTGTTAAGAAACCCCAGGTGTGAACGCCGAAAACTGGAGACCGACGATCACTATAAGTCACTGAGCACTGCGTGCTCAGGTGAGCTAAAAATCATTCAATGAAAAAAAAACATTCAATTAAATCAAGGAAAACAAGCTGCTACCATGTGTGCAGTTTTGTGATTCTCATAATTTATTGCCAGTCCGTATTGATTAATAAATAATTGTATTGATTAAAACAAGAACATGTGTTTGAGTAATAAATCTTAATTAGATCTTTGTAAATTTTTATTATCGCAGTTTCAAATGAATCTGCTCGAACAAAGAATGTCTGTAAAATGCATATAAAAGTTGTGTATATGTGTTACTCCATATCTTCAATCGTTTGACACTTCTTAGCTGTATTGTGATGAACTTATATAGAAACAAGAGGGACAAGATGGCCCTCTTTCGCTCACCTGAGTAAAGATTGCAACTTCTATGGTTTTCCTGTGATTTGACCTGGTGACCTAGTTTTTAACCTGAGTTGACCCATGTTCGAAGCTATTCATGATATAATTAATACAAACATTGTTTGACAAAGTTTGAGGAAGATCCAATCAAAACTGCGACATGATATCATTGAGAAGAACATTCTGACCAGGTCTGATGAAGATTCGCTCAAAAGTGTGATCACTAGAGCATTAATAACCCCCAGGTGTGGACGACGGAGTAGACTGACTAATGACTATAGCTCACTGAGCACTACGTGCTCAGGTGAGCTAAAAAGTCAAGGCTCGAATTCTAGACATGTATCTTGTATCATGTTATATTTCATTGTGATATAACAGTCCTTCACACCGTGTCTGTCCCAGCTTGTGTATTTTCTTTTGTTCATCAGATAATGACGTATCTTGATCTGGTATTTGTCATATGGTTTATAAAAAAAAACAGGACAAAAACAAAAGCGTCAACACTTCAGATTTGTCCTATTATGTTGTAGAAAATCATTACTGAAGAAAGGCAGACATTCTTCATGATCAAAAGTACGTTATTTCCATGGCAATCAATTATCTTAATCATGTTATCAAAAAACATGTAAACTAACAAGGTAGACAACTCATGTTAGATTAGTTTATTTCATTATGTACAACAAAAACTATACCATTAACAATACATACCAACATTAACCCTTTGCCTCATAATACCGCATTTCCCTGCATCTGAAGCGGACGATTTTTGAAAATATTGTGACAAAAGAAGCTATTGCTTGTAATTAGTAATGGCTTCTTTCGCCACAATGCTTTCCACTCTGTCAGAGCGAAATTACCCAATATTCTTAAATGAATTTGGTGTTCTATATATTTACTTTAAATTTGGAAGAGTCTAAAATATGCTTATGAGGCAAGGGTTAAGTAAATGAAACAAGCATTTAATGCCAAGCATGAACAATATCAAAAACTTTTTTGAAAAATTTGAAGAAGTTTCATGCAACAGTTGAATAACATACACAGCACTCCGATATATAACACAGAGCACTCTGATATAAAATGAACTGAACCATCCAATGAATAATTCTACCACAAGAGACCAATACATTACTTGGTGGCAAATTGTGGAACCTTCAGAAAGACTCCAATACTATTAACTGGACAAATTAGTAATAAATTTTCTATTGAATTTTCCAACAGAAAACCTTTCAAACTAACCCCTCATGTGGAACTATAAGTTTATATTCCCTGAGGTTTAATGTTTTGAAAGAGTAATTTTGCAAATTTTCGAATTATTCAGACATGCTTATTTGCGGCCTGTATGCTTAAGTAATGTGGTATTGATGATTCAATCATTTCTGAGGGCAAGTCATCATCATATATTTTGTACACATGTAAACAAGCTATTTAATGACATATAATTTTCAAATGAAAGAATTTTCAACATAGATTGATAGTTTTTTTCAAAAGGTTTGACATCACACAAACAGCCAGGGTCATTTTATCAACATTCCATCATTGACAAGGGGAAGATCCCAGGCAAAACATCTGGGTAAAACCACCTGCTGGCAGCCTCCTGTGAAATTTGTCTTGTCTTGGGTACGACTCGAACTCAGTGATAGTGCAAGTGATTACTAGTCAGAGACCATAACCACTTGTCCATGGAGGCTCCTGTAAGTGTTCATTCATAGAACAAAATTATACAGTGATCCCTCCGAAGAGCAACACTTGTCGGAGTCACAAAAGAGTTGCTCTTTGCAAGGAGTTGTTGTTTGGAGGGAATTGATACAATTGCGACAGGTGTTTTTATTTTGTGTATGTGTGCCTTTTACTGTCGTTTATTGGAGGGAATAGTTCTTTGTGGTGACATTATGGGAGGGAACACTGTACAAAGCCATATAGTCAAACCAGTGCCGACAACCAACTGTAAAAATTGCCAATTTTCTCTTTCTAAGCTAATCTCAAAAACAATTATCAAATATGCCCAATGAATCAACTGTCTGTCCCCGACAAAGCCAGACTTAATGACAGTGATGAAATGATGCCGAAGATGACATCTACAATATCTACATTGTAGTTGATCACATGATTTTCTCAAGATTCAGGAATCTGTTTACAGTTTTATAGTGAAATTGTAAGAAAGAGCTTGAATGGATTTTAATTTCTTTGGATACATTGTAATTATTCCTCAGTGATAGTTTTTCATGAAGGATAGTGAATTGATGTTCCAATGCTAATTGTTAATTGCCAATATGTAGATTCAAAAATTCAAAAGAAACAAGTACTGGTACAGAAAATTTTGCCATTTTGACCAAATAACTCGTGCAAGTAAGATGCTTCACTTTGCACATTCACTATGGTACAGTCTGACATCATTCTTGCTCACTGTTTCCACACACGATTCAACAACAACTGGACACAATATCTGTATGTGTATCATAACACAAACTATGCCAAGGATAAACTTCATCTCACATCAAGACATTCCTGAAACATTAAAAATGACTTTCTCTAAAGATTAAAGTACAATTTAAATACTTGTGACTTGTCAATAAATTCTGTCTGACTGAAGTCATTTTGAATTTTCTTTTGTTATTTACAATCCACGATATTCATCCTAATTGAATTATTTTTCCAAGAATAATATAATATATATTTCATTTTGTCATAAAATTAAATTATTGGGATTAAAGAAAGGAAACTATCAACAAAATTGTGTCTCTCAATTTCTCAATAATATAAATTACTAATAAAATTCAAGATATATGGTAAGGTAAAATAATGTATTGTTTGTCTGGATATCCCAGAAAAGTATGGAAATAACAACACTATTGGTATTGCTATTGATTATAAGCAGATGCCTTAGCTAACTAAGGTTTCTTAAGTCTGGTATTGTAGTTGATTAGGTGCCTTTAAACCACTCCCCCTGTAACTTTGCCACAGACCAATCCAAGGTGGTACCCTCTGGGAGACTGTGTTTTGCTTGCCATTTTTTTGGTATGGTCTTATGTGTTGGGTGGGTTTTGTGTTGGGGAATTTTGGAAAGGTAGTATTTGGGAAAGGTGGGATGTTTTGTATATTTTTTTATGAATCCTCTTCTTACCTATATTTAAAAGTTTGAACATAAAGGTTACAAGAAAATAAAATATATGTTCAAAACACTATTACCTTCAGTTTGCATTTACATTCTTAATGGAAATATATAAACATGAACTATTTTCGTAAGTAACTGACTTTGAACTTAAATACTACAGGGCTAATTAAAATCCTTGATCAAAGTCGTAACATTTACAATGATAATCAAGTCTCATTGGTTAAAGGCTGGAGAAAATAATAACTGTGTAGATTTGTGACTTGCTGAATTGGGAAAAGTGCAAATTTTAGAATTTACTAATATTTTATTAATATTTTTTAAAATGAAAGAAACTGAATATGTTTCAGTTTTTTTCAAACACATAAAATAGTGATCCAAAAGTGCAGATGTGGAAAAAAATCACTTTTTCACTGTGCTGGCCACAATTTTATTCTTCAAAATAATCCAGTATTCATTTTTGACCAATGAGAAAATTTTGTTGAATGGTTTAAAAATTTTGTACATAAAGGCATAGGTAAGAATCTTGAAATACTGTAATCATTTGAGCATAGGCTGCACCTGTGTGTAAGACACAGGTAAAAACTGAAAAATACTGTGAAAAATATCTTTATGTATAAAACACAAATACACATAGATTTTAGTATAAAAATACCAAAACAGACAAAAAAGATTTATATATATATTTGATATTTTATTTGTTCTTGTGTTGTGTAAATATTGCAAAAATGTGATAATGACTTAGTAGAATAACGCCACTTCATTTTCTCAACCTGCCATTATACACTCAAACTTCTAAACACCTTAAGGTCCTTGTAATTAGCAGCACATTTGACAAACATTTTTCAAACTCATGCAGATATCAAGGCTACAAAATTCAGGAAAAGTACACATCCAAAAGAGACTTTAAAGAAACATTACAGAAGATTTATTTCCCTTGTTTCCGTTTCAATATACCATCTCATAGGTATTGTCTCCTATACACAAATAAATTCTGTTTGACTTGATTTTGTCTGTTTTGAGTCCTGGAAAAAATGAGACTGATTTCGACACCCACATTTAAGATACATCTAATTTTTGGCCCCAATTATGGATGTAAAAACAGGCATCTAATATAAGAGTAATTATGGTAGTTGTTTTTACAGTCTTACTTACCTGTTTTATAAGATTCTCTAACAATATCAGGGCCTCTGTTGCAAGCACTTTACAGCGTGTATCTACATCTTTATCTATCACATCTTAAAATACAACACAGCTTTAAATCATAATATGACATAAATCATACAATCACAAACAGGAAGTGCAACAACAGTGAGAAAATTAAACATCTCACAAGGACATAACTAATCTGTAGTGCATTGGGATGATGAATTGGTCTCTGACACGAAATCACAAGCTCATCACTGCTGTGAGTTCGAATCCCACCTAAGACCAGACAAATCTCACACATGAGGAAGCTGTCTAGTTAGCTTACAGAAGTTTTGTGGTTCTACCCAGCAGTACACCTTGGGCCTTCTTCCACTGTTAAAACTGGTAAAGTCGCCAAATGATCCTGATTATTGAACATTATATTAAACCCGGGAAAAAAATTAAGATAATGAAGTCAGTGACAAAATACCATAGAAACAAGAGTGACCTTTTAACTTCAATACTCAAAATATCATACAAATCAAGCATATAAGAATAATTATGAAAATCACAACCTATGAGTTCAGTGCCAATACTATATGACTTAATAAATCAATGCAATAAACATTGATAAATATTGAGATGAAATGTAAAGAGTATCTTTGATGACAAAACCAACAGAAATCTTACAATTAATCAGGACACAGTACCTTCAAGCCAATTCTTCGATTCAAAAACTTCTTGTTGTAAGTCAGTCATCAATACACTAGGGGGTACAGCCAGATAAACCATAGATATAGCAAACAGTAAACTCTGCCGTACATTTCTACAATAAATAAATACTCTGCCGTACATTTCTACAATAAATAAATTCTACAGAAAAACCTACATTTTAAAGACTATCTTTGTGACCAGATAAAGGGTCTTAATACTGGGGTGGACTCATTAACAGGCCAAAGTATGGTAGAAATAATGCAAACAATTTCAAAATAAGGTCATTATGATGAGGTGGTTATGATACTATGGTGGTCGCTATGTTTTATGCTAATAAAGGCTCTACACCTTCTGAGAAACTGGACTAATGCAAAAATATACTGTGATAAGATGACAACATGGTTAAGACAATAGCTCAAAGTGAGGCATGAAAAAAATTTTTGTAGTCATGTTTACTATTACTTTACTATCCTAATTTTTGGTGCTGTCCCAGATGTTTCTAATGGCAAATTGCCCAGCAAGAAGTTTTTTTGGAATGAATTGTACCACTAAAGTAGAAAAGTTATGCTTGGAAAAAACAATAACAACAGGAAAAATTTCTCCTGGACTATATAATAATCAATACTAACTTATCCTTCCACATGGAGCAGGCAACTTCTCTACATATTGTTTTTGAACAATTTTTTAGTTATATACGGTGGCCAGTTCACCTAACCAGTTTTCCATGACTGTACACTAACCAGTACTAACTTACCTTTCCATAAGGAGCCGGCAACTTCTCCACATTCACCATATGGCGGAAAATTGACATTTTTGTCAAATCTTGATAGAAGGGTAAGACCTGCCGCTACCTGGTTACAAGTCCAGTGCACTAACTAATGGACCATGGTCACAGTCAAAATAAACCAGGTAACAATACATGCAAACATTACACTAAGGTACTTGTTAACTTACGCATCAAAATGGAATCTCAGGACCCATATGAATTCCAACAAGCAACTTGCCATCTGTCTAACAGTCTGAAAATAAGAAAGAAATGATATTGATTTTAATGAGCACTTTTGTCTGCTGGGATTAATGTCGCACCAACAGCCAGGGTCCTATGGCTATTTTCCAGCTTGAATAGTGGAGGATGACCCAATGGGAACATATGGTGGGATTTGAACTTATAGTGGTGAAGGGCTAATGATTATTAGTCAGAGACAATATCTGCTCAACCACAGAGGGCCCCTGACCTTGAGAAAAGTTCATTTAGGACAAAAATACCTATCAAGGTCAAGTCTATCTTGTTTTAAGAGAGAGCTAGGGTAAAATATCCTTTTTGTGTATTTAACAGTAGCAGATCAAAATAGTTTATTATATCAATAGACAGATTTTTTGAAATTACAGTAAAACCTCACACAGAGACTACCTCATTATAATGATCACTAATCAACAGATCTGCTTTCTAATCTTTCCTTTCTTTTGGAATTGAACTATGAGGCTACCTCAATATCAAGACTTTTAAGTCCTAAAGATGGACATATTATCGACGTTTAACTATATATAACTAACAATTACACATACCGGTATATTTGAGGCTGAATACATGACCATTCCAAGTGTGTACATCAGATTACTCAACACACAGCAATCTTCTCCCATCAGATCAAATGTATTCTCCGCTCTGCAAGATAAAAGTTTCATTTCAAAGCTTTTCAAAATGTTAGCACTAATGGGTTCACACAAAACATTCTTATTTCAACAAAACATTTCAAACATTTCAAGTAACAACAGATGTTCTCTGAAATGATTCGGTTGAATAAACTGCATCTAGTGTAATTCCACAGATCACAAATGTAGAGATTGGCAGTTACTTGCGGAGAACAAGGTTAGTACTCGTACAGAATCCAGAATAGCGGGTTCATTTAACTACCCCCCCCCTCAACACATAAATCACAAATAGAAACTTGACGAAATTCATTTCAAGTACTTTTTTTCACTCTTTCTTACTTGTACTATAAACATACAAAGTGAATTCAATAAAACATTTAACTTAACAGCATTACAAAATGTTTCACTTACAAAAAAATGAATGTAACTCATTGATAAAAATGATGTAATTGTACCTGTCAAAGTTTCTCATTAATGGATAAAAAAAATATCCAGCCACAGAAGCAAACTTATTCTCAACAGGAACCACGTCCACTTTACTTTTCCTAACACCAAACCTTCTAGTTTTGCTTTCAATACGCTTCTCAACAACTTCTCGCCAAGTCTGCGTCATTTCATCAGAGTCATTTACCACTTCTATCTTCTTATTCTCCGGTTTGCTAAGCTTTTTATTTGTATCAGTTGGATGTGATAATTCTTGTGCCGCAATACCTATTACCTATTAGATAAAATGCACAGGTACTGTAATGCATTATTCCGCGGTTAGTCAAATATTAGACCAAGGATCAATTTATCACTGAAACTTTATCAAAATAAAGGTAACATTCTATTCAGAAGGCAACAACTATAATCAATAGTCACTACCAGCACTAGAAGTTTGTATATAATGCTGACCATTTTATCCTTAATTGTAAAAAGTCCCATGAAAACATGATACACCCATTCTGACAAACAGCTGATACTAATATTTTAAAACAACAACATCAACCAGACAATTTTTTACATTGGGAGACAAAAATAATGCACTGCTAAATTGCTCAATACAATCAAATCTGTTAATCAGTGTCACCGAGGGAGAAAAAAGAAATCAGGCTTTATGTACAGTTGGACTTTATTCAGAGGTTCATTTGGTTGATTATATTTATAAGCAGGGGGGAAATCAGTGGCTGTTGCTCACAGGTGACTGTCATTAATCTCAGCCATTATATTATACTATGTATTTTCAAAGATTTGACACAAGTTTACAACTATCACAAAACAGTAAAAAACTTACAATAACTAAAAATCAACCACAAAAACATTGATTAATGATTATCATTAACAATAAACTTTAACAATGAACATTAACAACGAAGATACCTCGATAATATCCAATCTTTGTCTGATATTGTAATTTCTATCATAAAATTGCCCAGTCAAATATTCAGCTACCTGAAAAATAAATTTCTGAAATGAATCTTACAATAAAGCATCCATCATTCATAATTGATAAAACTAACACTCTTTACAATATTTTTTACTAAAACGTACTGAGAAATATGAAAAATATATTTTTTTACCAAAACCGATACCAACAAGATATCAACTTACCTCCTTAGGACAAGTGACAGTCAATGCTATAAGAGCACCTAATCTTTGTGAACGAAAGGTTGGAAGGGAAAATGTGTTTGACAGATGCAGTAAGATTTTAGCAAACTCTGCACTTATCTGAAACAATATCAACAAAATTTCATGTTTTTTACAACAATTAAAAAAAGTTATGCTAGATAATCAAGAAGAAGTAATAGAATATCAATTCAATTTTAATTATGCGTTTTTCATTAGCTAAAAATTTTCATCAGAAACTTCATAACATAAAAACTTCACACAAAGAATATTGTAGGACACACAATATGAATTAAACAAATATCTACTGTAAAACTTACTGCTTTTAAACCATCAGGCTTTGATCTAATCAAGGTCTCAGCAATCCCTAAACAAGCATCTAGAATATCTGGATTCTCACAATTGATTAAACCTGCAATAATGCATTGGATTGTTTTACGCACAAATACACTGGTAACCGTAACAACCATTACTGCATCTGTTAAAATCCTGTTTTAGCAATTTTTTCACCAAGATTTAATATCAAACTGACTACAAAGTCATTTTGTGACTATTCCAGCTTTAATGGTGAAGGAAGATCCAAGATGTACATCTAGATAGAACCACCAACCATCCATAAACTAGCTGGACAACTTCGTCACATGTAAAATTTTCTGTGAGGGGCTAGTGATTATTAGTCAGAGACAAAAACCACTCAACCACAGAGGCCCCCTAATTATAGTTTGTTTCTCTTATCATAGAATTCAACTGATTCCTATATTTCATTGATATCATCAGCACAATGCTAAAACTAAAATAGAATCATTATACACAACTTTCCTGAATGTTCACAGCCTAACAATAAATCAGTAATCATATGATAGGTTGTTTCTAAACTCACTCTAACAACCGAAGCATCTGATTGGTTGTTGCTAAGTTTAAAACTGACATAAAAAAGACTACATTCTGAACCAGGTATAAAGACTTATACGTATAAACTAGGATGTAAAACCAACTGAACATTTTTCAATTACTTCTTGGTCTAAACTTTACTTTTTAAATGAAAAATTTGAAATAGAAACTCAATCATGAACATGCATGACCCACATGTCATTTTTGCTTTAGAATATACAGTAAAACCCCTGAAAACCGGAATTCTCTGAAAATCGGACGATATTTCATGCCCCATTTATTTCCCTTCTATGATCAATTATTCTCTGAAAACAAGAATTCTCAGAAAGCAGGACTTTTGGCCCAGTCTGAAAGGGGGTCCAGTTTTCAGGGGTTATGATGAATTACCTTCCATGCAATCTCTGATATACTTTGGCTGTTTGACCTTAGAACTCTTCGTATCATTTGACATGTCGAACGGCTCAAGATCATCATCACTGAAAAAAAGAAAATAGTGAATTGAAATTAATGTCAGACAGACTTTATAAGAATCTTTATACATTTTATAGATATAATTTACATTTTTGAGTTTAATCTCAGAATAATAAATCTCAAAATAATGATAAAGAATATGACCAATGGATTCGCATGAATTTACATGTTAGTAGTATGTTTTTGAGCGAGTCTAGGCCACCTGGCGGTGGACGGATTTTCACTCACTTCGTTCGCTCAAATCCTCCTAGACTCGCTCAAAAACATACTACTACCACGAAAGTGTATTTGATCAAATAGAATATGGAGTGGCACAATCAATGATGAAAAAAAAATAAAAAAAATGAGTATCTTTGGAATTGGAAAAAACAACAAACAGAGTGGGCAATTAGATATGGATGGAAATGTGATAATTAATTTAGGGGATGCAAATAGAGCTAATGATGCAGTTTCAAAAAGATTTGTATTTAAGAAAATCCAAAGCGTAATTTCAGACTATGATCTTGAAGATGTTAAAGTTATTAAGAAAACACTGGAAACCAAAAGTGAAATTCTTAATCAATTGATTAATGATGTTAAACAAAACGAAAAAATAATAATTGAGTTACAAGATAAAATTGAACAAGAAATGAAAACACTATCAGATGCTATGGAAAAACTTGATGTAACGGATGATAATATTAAAAAAGTATTTGAAGAAAATATTAAAATTATACATAATCAAATAAGAGAATTAAAACAAAAAATGATACAACATGATGAACTCAAGGAAAAATTAAATGAATCTGAGAAAATGTTACAAAATATGTATCAATTAGAAATTAGAACAGAAATATCAAAATTATTAAATACTTTTTCAAGTGAACAAACAGATTTAAAGGTTGAACTTGCTAACTTGGATGATTTAACTAAAAATATTTTACCTAAACAAATAACTGATATTGGTGATGTTGTATTGGATTTAGTAAATGATAATAAAAAATTAAAAAAAAAAATATCGAAACTTAATAAAGCGATATATGAAGTACCTGTGTTTGTTCTTTATAACAACAGAGTACAAGAAGTAAAAATTTTATCTAAACTTGTACTAATTCCATCAAAATATAAGTTGGAAACAAAGGAATTAAACCAAACTGTTGAAACGAATAATTTATTCGCTTTGTTTGGTCTTAATTCTTCTCCTATTGTAGAATATATGGATTACATAATACAAAATTACGATTTTGGAGAATTGAATGGGTTTGAAATTAAAAAACAAGGAAGATATAAATTTGAAATAAAACTAATAGCCAAGGGTGATATAAAAAGATTTATTTTCATCATACCAAGTTTTACAAATGAACGCGAACCAATAACAAAAAATATTGAAAAAGATAAAGAGGAAGAGTTTACTCTTGATTTAGATTCTGATGATAGAATTTATATTTGCCCGGAAATTATTTCCAATAAATCACATTTTACGTTTGAAGCTGAAAGTTATATAAAAGTAACATATTCCTGGAAATATATATAATCTAAAACTCTGTAATCTGTAATTCTTGTTCATAAAAGCTGCCTTTAATCTCTTCACCTTTTAAATCTTTTATTTTATAAGTAACAGGATCAGTATTCAAAACTTCATCAATTACAAATATTTCTCTTGTCCAGCGTGTTGTATAACCTTTTTCAAATTTATCTTTCTTTTTTGATATTCTCACTCTATCTCCAACTTTAAATGCAGGGTTTTTTATTTTATTTTCTTCTTCTGGATATAAATTTTCATATACAGTTGATGTATTTTCTATTTTACTCGCTTCAACAGGTGTCATTTTAATTGAAGAATGAACTGTATTATTATAATCATTAACTAATTCATCTAATACATCATAATATTTAGTAGTTTCATGAGCAGTAAAATATCTAAACATACGTTGTTTCATTGTTCCTATCCAACGTTCTACAACACTTGATTTTTCTTCATTTTCAGTTGAATATAATTTTATGTTATTATCTTTTAACAATTCTTTCACTTGTCGATTATAAAATTCTGATCCTTTATCCGACCAAATATACATTGGTTTTCTTTCTTCAAATAATGTTTCAAATGCTTCACTTACTGTTGCTCCTGTTTTATTTTTTAAAGGAATTAACCAACCATATTTACTAAAAACATCAATAACTGCCAATAAATATTTATAATGTTTATTTTGTTTTGAATATTGTTGCATATCTACCAAATCGACTGCCCATGTTTGATCTATTGAATGAACATGAACACGTCTTTTGGGGAAAGATTTTACAACTCTATGATGCAATTCATCTGCTAATTTATTTGTAAATCTATTCTTTTTAGATCCACACTCAGAACATTTAGCTTTTAACATTTGTCTATTATTAGATGTTGTTACTTGTTCTACTGAATCATTTTCGGTATGTTTTTTACAACGCAAACAATATATTTTTTGATTCTCCATTTTACAAGTATTAAAATTGATATCTCTAAAAATGAGTGAAAGAAAAATTTGTACAAAGTGCAATGAATATAAATATTTACATGAATACGACAAAGCAAATGGTAGACCCATGGGTGTTAAATCTTCGTGCAAGCAATGTAACAAGCCCATGCAACGAAACCATTATCAAAATAATAAAGAAAAATACAAAAAAGCATATCAAGAATTTATATTAAGGAATCCAAATTATCAACATGAATATTATTTTGAAAAGAATATACCTAATTGAAAATTATTGTCTTTAAAAATGAGACCCCAAAATCCCAAATCATTCAAAGATCTTATTACTGAAATGGATATAGATGAAGGGGATATAAACTTATTAAAAGATAAAATAGTTATTAATCAATTTCCTTTGAAAATAAAAATAACAATAACAAGTGAATTTTCAACTCCCATGTCATTCGATGTAATAGAAAGTCATTACTCTCATCCTGCACAAGTTATCCTATCACAAAATAATATATCCAAATTTTATAAAGATCTAATAGATAAATTTGAAGCTTGGATAGATAAATTTCAAGAAAGAGGATCTGGATTTGTTTTTAGAAATATTAAAAGTGTAAAAGTAAAACAATATAAATACAGTATCCAGAAGGCTTCATCTTATATCCCTCTTCAATTCAAATCAAGCAATATCATCAATGTTAAAAATACTAATGATAACAAATGTTTTCTTTGGTCCATATTAGCAAAACTATATCCTGCTGATGATCACAAATACAGAGTAAGCAAATACAAAGAATATGAAAATTGTATTGATATGGCTGGCATTGATTATCCTGTTAAAATAAAAAATATCCCAAAAGTGGAAAATCAAAATAACATAAGTATTAACGTATTTGCTTTAGAGAATCAAAAAAACAAACATTCCTTATATCCAGTATATATAAGTTCAAGGACACAAGACCCAGTAATAGACCTTTTGTATATTGAAGATAACGAAAATACACATTATTGCTTGATCAAAGATTTAGATAGCTTCAAGTGCGATAATACTAGGCATAAATCATTTACATGTAGAAATTGTCTACAAGGATTCCAAAGAAAAGAAACTTTAACAAAACATAAAGAAATATGTTATGATAACGAATATTGTAGAACGATAATGCCAGATAAAAATATTCTTAAGTTTAAAAATTATCATTTTAAAAATAAATTACCATTTGTTATATATTGTGATTTTGAATCAAACAATATTCCAATAAAATCATCTCAACCAAATCCTAATGAATCTTACGTAAATTCAATATTCAAACAAGAAGTAAATAGTTATGGCATATATGTTAAATCTGATTGTCCACAAATATATAAATCTCAATACTTTTCTTATGTTGGCATTAATACAATAGAGGAATATATTAAAAAGGTAATGAATATATTCAAAGAAATAAATCACAATATATATCTTAATGAACACAAAAATCCAAAATTAAATGCGTGTGAAAGAAAAGAATTTCAAGAAGCAACCAATTGTTATATGTGCGGAATTGACTTTGCGACATCTCCTACAATAACAAAAAAACTTGGAACAACAAATGTTGATAACTTTGAATCTGTGAATATGAGAAATATAAGATTAAGAGAACAAATTGATAAATCTAAACTACAATATATTGTTGAAAATCCAGAACAGTTTAAATTGGGAAGTAGAAATATCAAAGGCACAAAATTAGATAATGATTCACAACTAATGCTATTAGAAGATTACCTAGATTCAACTAATGAATATGGAGAATGTATAATGTCATATCACCAACGTAATGGATTTGGAAGATATTGGACTAATGAAAAAATAGGATTGCAAAATATGAGCAGAAAGATAAGGCATACATTATGTAAAAATAACATGATAGATCTTGATATGAAAAATGCACATCCAACTTTACTATCATCTTATTGTCACAAAAACAATATTCCATGTGGTGCATTAGATTACTATATCAACAATAGAGAAGAGTTACTCGCACAATATGGTGCAGCAAAAAAACTAAATAGGGAAGAATCCAAAAAGGACTTATTAGCTATACTCAATGGTCGAGAAATAGATACAAAACATGAGCCTGAATGGTTCACTGATTATTACAATGGGATGAGATTCATAATAGATAAAGTTTGTGAATTGAATCCATCACTAGTTGAACTTGCGAGACAGCAAAAAGGATCAGATTACAATATCAAAGGTTCCGCAGTCAATTTAATGTTATGTGATATGGAAAATACTGCATTGATGGCGGCATTTGATTATCTAATATCCCAAGGTGTTGAAGTTGGTGCATTGGTATTTGATGGCCTAATGATTTATAAAACAAACATAGGGACTGAAGACTTATTACTTGGATGTTCAAGGGCTGTAAAAGATAAAACTGGATGTGATATAATATTTACAGAAAAGGAAATGGATGAAGATTACAAAATACCTACTGAAGTGTTAAGGCCTAGAACTAAAATACGTGAACATTGTCACTATACTGGTAAATATCGTGGTGCAGCATGCCAATCTTGCAATACCAAAGAAGGTAAAGCAACAAAAATAATTCCTGTATTCTTTCACAATGGTTCTAATTATGATTTCCACTTTTTGATTGAAGAACTTATGAAGTATGAAGATGAGCACAACAAAGTAAAGTTATTGTCCAAAAACTCAGAAGAATATATTTCAATAGATTATGGGTCATATTATAAAAAGTTAAGATTTCTAGATTCTTATAGATTTATGTCTAAAGGCCTTGCAGACTTAGCAAAGTCAATGGATCATTTCCCAATATTAGAAAGTGAATTTAAATCAAGTAGATTATTAAAACAAAAAGGCTTCTATCCATACGAATATGTCAATTCCACTCGTAGATTAAGAGAAACAGAATTACCACCAATAGAAAAGTTCTATTCAACACTTACACAAGAAGGCATAACTCAAGAAGATTATGCACATGCCCAAAAGGTATGGAAAAAATACAAATGTAAAACTCTAGGAGATTAACATAAGTTGTATTTAAAGACTGATGTTCTCATACTGGCAGATGCCTTTGAGAATTTCAGAAACTTCTTCTTAGAACATCATGAAATAGATCCATGCTATTGTTACTCAGCTCCAGGACTTACATGGCAATGTGGATTAAAATATACGAATATAGAATTAGAATTGTTAACAGATTACGATATGTTGCTAATGTTCGAGAAAGGAATAAGAGGAGGGTTCTCAGGTGTCCTTGGCCCAAGACACGTAAAAGCTTTTAATAAATATACATCCAACTACCATGCTAGTGGAAATAGAATATTAGATGAAAATGAAATGAAAGAAGCACTTAAAATACTTAAAAATGGTGGAGATCTAAATGAATTCTTAGAAGAAAAATATTTATTATACTTAGATGCAAATAATTTATATGGATGGGCAATGTCACAACTTTTACCAACCAAAGATTTTAAGTGGGAATCGGATCCAAATTATTATTTGAATATCCCGGAAGGTAGAGGTTGTATAGTAGAATGTGATTTAGAATATCCAAATAATTGTAAATTTAAAACTAGAAACTATCCATTAGCACCGGAAAAGATGAAAGTAAATAAAGAAGAATTGTCAGAATATCAGTTAGAATTATTAGGAGATAAACCTGTAAGTAAAGAAGAAAAATTATTCTTAACATTATATGATAAAAAGAAATATATTGTTCATCATAGTATTTTAAAAGATTATATTAAACTTGGTATGAAAGTTACCAAGGTGTATAGAACTATTTCATTCGAAGAATCTAACTGGTTGGCTAAATATATTAACTTTAATACCGAACAAAGAACAAAATCAAAATCTGCTTTCGAAAAAGATTTATGGAAGCTTATGAATAATAGTTTCTACGGAAAGACATTAGAAAATATCAGAGGAAGAAGTGAGATTATATTATCCGCTAATAGAGAAGAAGTAAAAAAATATATAAACAAACCAAATTTTAAAGACTCAATAATATTTAATGATAATTTGGTTGCTATAATCAACAACGTTACTTCTGTCAAATTTAATAAGCCTATTTATTTGGGACAAGCCATATTGGATTATTCCAAATTATTAATGTACCAATTTTATTATGATGTTATAAATAAGTTATGGACTAAAAATAAACTTGTTGCAAGTGATTCAGTTTTAGGAAATACCCCATTAATATTAAGATATAATAATAAAATATATATTGATAAAATAGAAAATATTACCGATGAATATGAATATTCAAATGGTAAATTTTACCACAAACTAAATAACAATATTGAAGTTTGGACAAGTAAAGGATTTTCTAAAATAAAAACTGTAATTAAACATGAAACAAATAAAAAAATATTTAGAGTTGTCACATCATTGGGGTTTGTAGATGTTACCGAAGATCATTCTTTAATTAAAGATAATGGTGAAATTATCAAACCTAAAGATTTAACATTGAATACAAATCTTCTATTTAATGATAATTATAAAGAAAAAATAAATCCACCATTGAAACGAGATTTCTTAAAATTAGAACCATCAACCTTGGAAGAGAAAAAAGCTTTTATTGAAGGATTCTTTTTAGCAGATGGAAGCAGTGGAATTTATCAAACCAAGTGGGGAAAAACAAAATACAACTGGGCTTTGTATAATCAAGATTTAAATCTTTTAAATAAATGTTTAGAATGGTGTAAAGAAGTTTACAAAATAACTGATTTCAAAATAATAGACTGCATGGAATCGTCCCGTGTTTATGTAATTGTTCCGAAAGGAAATCATAAAGTAATGGCAGAAAAATTTGAAAGATTTTATAGCGAAGAAAAGGAAAAGTACATTTCCTATAAAATTCTTAATAAAGATTACAATTACAGATTATTTTTCTTCAGAGGATTTTATCAAGGAGATGGTCATAAAAAAGGAAAGGATTGGCAATTTTGTTTTACACAAAAATCTAAAATTACATTTTCATGTTTACATTATCTTGTAACATCTCTGGGTTACAATTGTAATATTAACACGATGAACAAATACCCGAACATATTTCGTTTGGCTATAACCAAAAAAGAACAAATCGCCAATGTAAAAAAGATAATACCATTGGGAAAACAAAAAAGGGTGGTTTTTGATTTATCTACTGAAACTGGAAATTTCAATTGTGGATTTCCTTTAATCGTAAAAAATACGGACAGCGTTTTCATATCAATTAAAACTAAAGATATTTACGAAGATATGAAAAAAATAAAGGATCATTTAGATACATCCGAATACCCTGAAGATCATAGTTTGTTTTCAGAAAAAAATAAAAAAGTGATTGGCAAATTTAAAGATGAGTTAAATGGTAAAATTATGAATGAAATTGTTTACCTGAGGAGCAAGGCATATTCTTTTACATATTTGGACCAAAACATAAAAGAAGAAAAGAAATTAAAAGGAATTGGAAAAACTACAATTAAAAAAAATATAAAATTTGATGATTATAAAGATTGTCTATTTGATAATAAAACTAAAATGAATATAATGTATACATTGAACTCCGATAAACATAATATGTACATTAATGAAGTAAATAAAAAAAGTACAACACCATATGATGATAAGAGATATATACATGACAACGGAATAGATACACAACCTTTTGGTTATGGATCTCTTTATTTTATTTAGCTTAATTTCCATGTAATAAATCCAGTTAATGCCATACCACCAACAATAAATGCAATCTCTCTATTTTTCTGGTCTTCCGATGGATTGTAAATATCACTTAATGTAGGTCTAGGTGGTAAAGCTGGTAATTGTTTGCCGGTAATATAATAATAATTTTTCATTGCTTCATCGGCGTTATCAAATTCATTCATAGCATGATGTTCCTTTTTCAATTGTTCATTAATAAAATCTATTCTTTGTGTTCTTTTTTCATTCCATTCAATTTGTGCTTCTTCTAATTGTTCCATTGCTTTATTATGTCTTTTTCTCTCTTCATCACTATTTCTACCCATATGTGAAAATAAAAAATTACTACCAGAAAAGGCTAATGCATTCACAACAGCCCCACCAACCATCATTGCTACTGCACTTGCCATTTTTAAAGGCGTTTATTTCATAATATCAGCTGGAATAATTCCCTGTTTAACCAACATATCTTTTGTTGATATTGCGAGCATTATATCAGTAGTCAACATTCCAATATCCATCATATTAAAATCTACTTTCGGTGGTGATCTTCTAAATATTTTTCTACCTAGTTCCGAATACCCAACTGTTAATATACTTATTACTCCCGAATGATATAACATGTTTACTATTTGTTTTCCGTCTATTTGTGATGCCATTTTTTATATATTAAATTTAACTAAAATTCAAATGGATCGATTTCTTTTTTTATATTGATTTCCCTATGGTCGATTTCTTTCTTTTGTGGTTTTTGTTTAGACTTATATATATATATTCCCAATCCGACAACTCCAATTATACATAAAGGTAAATAATTTTTATAAACATTTATATATTTAACTTCATCTTTTGTTATTGGGGTCTCTTTTAATTTTATATTTTCTTTCTTCATTGATTCAATTTCTTTATTTTTTAATTCAGCTTTTAATTTTTTTGCTTCAGCACCTTTTTTACCAGCTAATACTCTTTTTGGATCTTTCGTAATATTTTCACTCATCTTTTTTTATTGTAACATTTTCACTTTTTTCTTCGTCAGAGACGATATGTTTTGTTGTTGTTAGAATAGCTGTAAATGGTGCAAGATACATTCCATATCTATAATACAATTCACAACATGTACTAGTCAAAGCATGATTGATAAATGGATCTTCTTCCAAATCTTGTATTAGTTTTGGTGGATTGGCAATATTGAAATATTTTGATACACCCATAAGGTATAAATTAATAAAAGAGTTTCCTAATGTATTGGTCATACTAGCTCCTAATCTAGCTTCGTATCTGCGGTACAATTTGTTTATTTGTTCTGATGTCATTGTATCAATATCTGACATTTGTAAGTCTTTGCCAAGATATTGTTTACTTCCTCCACCTGCAACAATAGCTGACAATCTTTCACGTTTTGTTTCAGTATTTTGATGATTACCTTTTTGTTCTTCTACGCATTCCTTAAGCAATTCTTCAGCATCCATTTTTATAGGTATTTTTTTTAAGTATCAAGCGAGCGAAGCTTAAGCATTACTTAAGCATTACTTAAGCATTGCTTAGGCATTACTTAAGCTAAGCTATAGCATTACTTAATCAACTACCCAATAATTGGTAGGTTGATCAGTTTTTAAAATTAATTTAATATGTTTCTTTTTTTTTAATTCTTCTTTTATTCTTTGTCGTTCTTCTAATGTAGGAATAACATCATTCTCTCTTAAACAATTTTCAAAACTATCCCTGTCCTTAGTGTAGAACATACATAACCATTTTGTTTGTTCTCTTAAATCTTTCAAAACCGAATTGTATCTTTGTGATATAACCCAAACAGATTGTTCTGCGTGTCTACCAGAAAATGCCAACTCTGACAACATATCTTTTTTCTTTGTTAATTCTTTTGTAGCGCTACAATCATCAATAATATATAGAGTTGGATGACCTGCATATTTTTTAAAAAATATTTTTAGTAGTTCTTGTAATTTTTCTTCACCTTTAATTATTGGATTTACAATTATAATATTCTTTGTTTTTGGGTTTTTAACATCACCAATCCACTCACGATTTTTGTAGGCCTTGTTCCATTGAATCGTTGGACAAAGTATAACAATATACATAAAAATATTTCTATATTCACATTCAAGTAAATCTAAAACAAATTCAGTCTTTCCACAGCCGGTTTGACCACATATAATTGCACAATGTGGATATTTTGGTAGTTCCATTTATTAATAACTAATTTCTTTAAATCTACCATCTTCAAAATTAATTTGTGCATCTTGTATAACAAATAGATAAACATTTATCATCTCATCATCTCCTGCTTCTTTAGTTATTTGTATTGTTATACCTTCTGATGCATTTTCAATTCTTCTTCCAGAACCGTGAAGAGAGTTATCATCCGTTAAACGTAAATCTAACCACAATGCATAATTGTCTGTTAAATATTTTTCTAATGTTGTATCGGTGAAATATAGATCTTTTATAACCATATTGGTTTCTTTATTTTGTTTTGAATTCAAAGTAAAAAATTTATTTATTTCATCCCACTGTTGATATGCTTTCATTCCTTGACTGTATAGTTGATTTGGTATTCCTTCTATTGTCATTTCTACTTTTGTTATTTCTGGATTGTAATAAGTTTGAGTTGATGTTCTCTCCGGATCTTCAAACAACATTAGAATACCTTTCATACTTCTAGCAGGAACATTTAGATTAACATTCCATAGTGTATCAGATTTGTTTTTAGTTATTTTTCTATGTCTAAGTATTCTATCATATAAAACAACCATTTTACCACCAACTTGTTGTCTTATTAGGTCTGCGAATCCGGTATCAGAAACGGTATCAAATTCCAAGCAAATATTTTTAATAACTTGAAGCGGGATCTGTTGATTTAATTACTTTGTTATAATCATTGAATGTAAGTTCATATTCAAGTCTATCACCAAGACCAGCTTGATAAAATGGCATGTGGGTATTCAATAATTCAAAATCCAGTGGAATACAAAATCTATTTCCATATGCTTTTGCAATTGCTTCATCTTCTCTATCAGCCGAAGCATCTTTAGCTCCAATTCTATGTTTCAACATATTGGTTTTGCCGATACCTTGATAGGCCATATTTGCTCTTTCAGTTGGCGATCTCCATAAATCAATATAACAATGGTAAATATCACTATCATCAATAGACATAACTTCATTTCCACTTATTCTGATTGTGGTTTTCTTAATTATTGATCTTCCTATATTTTGAAATATAGTTGCATTTATATCTTTAGAGTTTAGTTCAATTTCAAATGCCAATCTAACTGTACCTGGAACAATAACATCATTACTACTTAAATTGGGAAATCTCACTAACAATTGTTGATTTTGATCAATGGTTGAAGGATTATTGGTTATTACAACACTTTGACGAATACCTCTAACACCACGTGGTTCTCTTATTTTTCTGTATGGATTTAATTTGTTTCCGTAAGCTGACATTTTTTAAGGATAAAAAATGGCTAGAATGGATTTTGATAATCCTGTATTCGATGAAGACGATTATGATGATTATGATGAAAATTTTATAACCGATTATGATGAACATATGGAAATGGATGATGAATTTTATAGAACATTGGATGTTCAATTTGAAGCATTGGACAATTTCACAGGATCTGATAAGGAAAGGGAGGAACACTCTTTGTTGAAAATGTTGTCGAAACGGTTTTATGAAAGAAATGATGAACCAGAGAGAAGTAACGATAATTACTTTTTGAAACGGGATAAAATAGGCAGGATGGTGTTTGGTATTAAAGGTCATGATAGAGATTACAACCTCTCATATTACAAAACAAACGACCCCGATGCAATATTACAATTTTATTCATTCGACACACTTCAGGGGAAATATGGTGTTGATTTTGTTAGAAGGGAATTAGGAGTAGAAAATTATCAACCTCCTGCCAGTCGAGTGTATCATGGTAGAAAGGAGTTCCAAAGAATAATTGGGGGAAGAACTCTACCGGTAGAGGCCGTTGCAAAATTACAAAATACAGAAAATAACCTACCCGATGTTGGTGGAACAGAAATGACCGATTTACCCAATACAGCCGAAACTGCAGTGAAAGAAATAGAACCAGTAGTTAACATAATGAGTGAACAAGGAATACAAACCGATATGACAAAGAGAGACATGGATGCTACCCTCAAAGCGATGACTACTGTAAAAGAAGAGACTGCAAATAATTTGGCAAAATTGACTGAATTAGATGAAGAGATAACAAGAGAAAAAGAAAAATTAGAACAAGCTAAATCGGACAACGATGAAACCCAGGTAAAGAGAATAAGTAGCGTAATAGGAGATTTAGAGCTTAAGAGAAGTGCAAGACTTGAAGTAATTGAAATTAATAGAGATAGATTACGTACTCAAATTAATAGAATAAAAGAAACTATACGTAAAATATTAAAAGAAGACACAACATTAGCTGAAAGAATTAAAACATTATTCAGAGAACAAGGAATTACAATTGTTAGTCTTTTAACTGCTTTTGGTATGGTTATTGGTGTTATTGTTGAAACTATTATTCCTACTACGGGTGGAGGTGGAACTACTCCTTCTCCAAAACCTCCTAATCCTAATTCAAGTGGTGTAAAAGAATGGATTAAAAAACAATTAGCTAATATAGGTAAACTATTAGCCAAGCTTGCAGGAAAAGCTGCAGAAGCATTACCTGGTATTATTGGTTCTATTGTATCTTGGTTATTTTCAACAACCGGAAAAGTTGTTAATTGGTTTGGAGAACATTTATGGGCTTTGGTTGTTCTTGTTGTTGGACTGTTGTATGCAGCTGCTAGAGAATATATATCAAAATAAGACCTATCGCTATACTTCCTACTATTAATGCTGTTTTGGTTTCTTCGTGTTGTTTTGCTTCTTTAACCTCTTGATGTTTAACATTTGTCTTGACCTCTTGATGTTTAACATTTGTCTTGACCTCTTGAGGTTCTGGAAGAGATTTCTTCGTTTTAGTTCCCATAAGTTCTACATGATGCTTCGGTGGAATAGGTTGGTTATTCATACCATTATTTATTCCAAGTACTTCATTATCGGTGGCTACCACAATGAGATTGTTATAATCTTGAATTGTGCCAATTCGCAATTCCATATCACTTGGAGACATGTACAATCCAATTCCATAAACATAGTCAACTTTACTACGTGCATATTTTAATGTATTTTGATACCTTGAAATTTGACTCGGTAAATCCACAGGACTATTAATAGCATCCTCAACATTTGCAAGGAATTGTTTTTGAGCATCAAAAGCTGTTCCTGTTCCAAGTATAGTTGTTCTTGTTTGAGATTGGGAACTTAGTATAGCCCAACAATAAGTTCTTATAGATTCATTAATCCGTTCAATACCTGCTCTCGTAAAACCGTTTGATGCATCAAGAATAAATGTTGTCCATAAATCTTTAATATCATCCGATTGTTGAATATAATCAATATGAATTTTTTTAGGTGGAAGATATTCGCATGATGAAATACCACAACGTCTACCACCCGGCACTTCTGGTCCAAATGTCATTTTTGATGAATCTAGATCGGTTGCCGTACTACGAACAATATGTTGGGATGAACGATCATGTCTAAAATCTGTTCGTTTCCAAGCGGAATGACTTGTTGTGTAAATAATTCCAAGACCATCGTTTTTTCTCCAATCCGAATTAGGATCTACATCAAACTCTTTACATATTCTTTCATATGCACCTCGATCATACCCACTACTAAATGCATTCCAACTTTTATCTTGTGGCAATGCAATAGATAATTCAAATAGTATTCGTCTTGTTTGGTAATAAACATGAAACAAGAATAATGATCCGGTCAATCCACCATGTTTCAAATGGTTGTTCAAATCTATACCACAACCTGTAGTAGCACACCATATTGCGAAATTTAGTTGATTTTGCCAAAATGATAAAATGTTTGTATTCCAACGTTCTACTATTTCATTCGATGCTCTATGTGGTAAAATATATTTTTCGAATACATTTGGGAAATCTACATTGAAGCTTTTTCCGGATGATGAAATAATAATATTTTGTTTTATAATATTGATTGATTTCTTGTTAAATACTCCGGCACCGGGATAAAGAGCTTCATCATTATACTTAAATTCTTTTGGTGTCATTTTTTTATTTTTAAAAAATGTATCATACAATTTCCGATATTGATAAAACAGTAATCTTACAACAATATATAGATAACAAATGTGGTACCAAGAGAATTGGATTAAAAAGTTTTACTTATACTATAGGTTGGTATAATGTTTCTCGTGAAACTGTTGTGGTGGAAACTTCGGATGATTCAACCATTGAACATACTTTTAATAGTGGATTTTATAGTATGCAAGATATAATAGATGAATTTGAAAAATTAAAAATTGTTTTAACGGTTGAAATGAAAACTGGTATAGCAACTGTTTACCATCGTAATAATCGAAAATTTATAATACCTTCTGGTCTTTCGCAAATATTAGGTGGAACCGGTGAAAGACCTGTAGATTTTGCACCTTATAAACAACTATATGTTCATCTCGATCAGATAAATAGCGCTTATAATTTCTTTGATGGTGCTCCAAGTAATATTCTTGGTGTTATTCCTATTGAGAATAAATCGTTTGGGGATATTGTTTATACAAGTTTCAGTAATCTGGAATACAAACAATTAACACATGGTGATATTTCAGAATTAAGTATAAGCGTTTGTGATAAGAATGGTCAGAAAATAAACAACAATGGATTACCAATTGGTTGTGTGTTGGAAATTTTCCCTTGAAAATGAGTATATTTGGTGTTAAAAAGGTTGAAAAATCAACCATTACAATAAGTGCTGAATCAAAAGGTTCTTTATTTAATGATAAGGTATTTTCATTCGGAAATGGTGGTAAGGAAAAAGACGTTGGTTATGTTGTAATGGGACGTGGTTATATTACAGGTATTAGCCTATCGAGTAAAAGGTCAAGTGGTGAAGTGCGAGTTGGTATTTTGGTAAATGGTGAAGTTTTGAAAGGATGTGAGATTATTTTGAATACAACAACACCAAGAAAATATAATAATTTTGAATATCCATTTTTAGTTGAGGAGGGAAGTGTTATTAATTTTATTAGTCTGAAGGCTAATGGAAATGCAGTTAATACTATTGCAGCGTTATTATTTGAATTCAAAAAATATCCTTAAAAATGAAGCAACCAACAGCCCCGAATTTATATCCAGAATTGCCCAGAGATGCTAGAGATGAAGACGGTGAAGATGGTTCGAAGCCTGGACAAAATTATAGATTACAGAAAATATCAGAGATTGAGAAAACTTTAATTAATGAAAGAGATACACGCAAAGCATTATATAAGAAATATAAACGTGGAATTAATATTACTGATGGTGTTGATACCATTCTAATATCAATGTCTGTTATTTTAGCAGGTGTTGGTTTAGCAGTTCCAATTTTTTTTCCGTTAGAAATTGCCGCTGTTGTATGTGGAAGTTTAGGTGCTTGTGTTAAAATTATTAGACGTAAATTATTTACAAAAACACAAAAACATTATAAGATTGAAACCATTGCTGAAAGTAAATTGAATAGTACAAAAGATTTGATTTCAAAAGCTTTAACAGATGGTACGATATCTGAAAATGAATTTAAACTTATATTGGACGAATTGGAAAAATATAATAATCTGAAAGATAACATACATTCAAAACAAACAGGATTGAGTGAGATAGATAGAAGAAAACTTATTGAGGAAGGCAAAGCTCAGGCTTTGTCCGAATTAAAAAAAAAAATAGGAAATGCTTAATTTTATTCAATAAAATTACTATAGTGAACGATCCACCACCAAAATATTAATCTATGTGGATATTGTGCCACTCCATATTCTATTTGATCAAATACACTTTCGTGGTAGTAGTATGTTTTTGAGCGAGTCTAGGAGGATTTGAGCGAATGAAGTGAGTGAAAATCCGAACACCGCCAGGTGGCCTAGACTCGCTCAAAAACATACTACTCATGTTCCTTCTGAAAAATCTTATAAGAAAATAATAACTTATTTAAGACAAACAAACCTATCAAGGTCAGAGACTGGTTCCTTTGTTTCTGGTTGAGGTACCTGTTGAGGCTGGGTACCGGAGGGTTCAATTTCTGCAGAATCATCAAGAATTGTTGCATCATCAAGTCCTAATAGAACCCAGTCTCGAGCATTATCTGATAACATCATAGCTGATTCACTGAAAGAGAAGGAAATTAAACAATAAAAAACTTTTTCTGGTTATACTTGTCTTCAACACTACTATAGTCTTGTATGAGCTGACAGTTATTTGCCTCATAAGCTTATTTTGGACACATCCAAATTCAAAGCAAATACCGGTATACAAAACATCAATTCATTTAAGAAAATTAGATTATTTCTCTCTGACAAAGTTGAAAACATTGTGACAAAGAAGTCATTGCTAGTTACGAGCAATGGCATCTTTTGTCACAATATTTTCAAAAATCTTCTGCTTTATATGTGGGAAAATGCAGTATTATGAGGCAATGGGTTAATCTAATCAGTTATCCTGAATTTTGTCCCATTACTGACCTTGTTAAGACATCTCCACATGAATGATCATAGGTGGATGAAAAAAGGCTTTAGATGCAATTGATGGATGTTGAATTGTTGTATGGCCAATCACAATCAAGCTTAACAAGTACAGTCAATCCTGTGAACAAAGGCCACCCTCAGGAAAGACAAAATGTGGCCTTTATTGACAGGTGGCCTATATTTGGAGGTCAGTTTGATCTAAATAATCAGTGATGTTGTTTCAAAGATTGGTCTATATTCACATGGTGGTCTTCACTCAGAAGTGGTCGCTAACACAGGTATGAATGTAGCAAGAGGTCAATCAATAATTAAATACAAAGGAAGACAATAGAAAAAGTTTAATTTTCAATATTACTTACTCATCCATAAAATCAATGAAAGGATCTTCAGGAATTTGTAACAAAGTCTTCAATTCTTTTATTTCATCATCTTCCTCAACCTACCATGTAGTATATACACAAGCATCAGAGGTTTGTAATGAAAATAGTCTATAATTAATCAACATACAGTTTTCTTCCATCCAATATGGAAACAAATAAATAAATTATACACCAACCTCAGTAGAGTCTATGTGAAAAATAATTTCGATACAGTAGATGAATTTCATTTCGTGGGTACATAAATTCATGGATTTTCAAATTTAGGACAGATATATTTTCAAATACATTTGTAATTTCATCAACATCTACTTGAAATCGTGGAAAGGCTCACCCACAAATCCATAAATTTAATGTTCCATGAATAATCATGTAAATCACAGCACATAACCATATACTGTATATCCTGTAAAAAACGTTCTGCAAATAACCATCTAAATGCCAGCAAATCACAAGAACTTAAGGTCAACTGAATTTGGGAGCTTGAACCTAAGGCATAGCACATGTTCTCTGTACAATTTGGTCAAATACATACTGCCTAAAGTCATTCATCTTTCACCACTGATCATTCATGTGGAGAAGTTAGCAGTTACTTGCAGAGAACAAGGTTGGTACTGGTAAGGAATACAGGAAAACTGGTCATTTTAACTGCCTGCTAGTAATTACAGTAAAACCTCATATTGCAACTACCTCAATATTACAACCACTTTGCTATAATGACCACTTATCTTTGGAACGGCTTTCAATAACTCAGTATAATTCAATTTGATAATCAGACCACTTCATTATAATGACTAGTATTTCAGGTCCCAAAGGTGGTTTCATTATCGAGGTCTTACTGTAGCTGAAATAGTGTTAAAAATAAGTATCATTACAAAAGTGAGTCGTACGCAAAAGGAGTGAAACATAGAATGCTTCATTAATATCTTATATCCATCAATTGAATATGAAACTACCTGGAAGTCAAGTTTTGGACCATCTGGATCTATCGCCTTGGTAACAACTTCAGCCACAAACATGCCAAGTTTACGGATGTTAGGTTCAGTAGAACCGATATGAGTCTGAACACCAGGCATCATCAACCGTAATATTTCTGCAGAGACAAATCACTTCACAAAATATAATTATCTGGTAATCTACAATAAAACGTCATACAGCAACCACCTCAATATCATGACCACCTTGTGATAACAACAACTTATTTTTGGACTGGCTTCCAATAACTTCCCTACAATTCGACCTGATAATGAACCATCTCATTACTACAACAAATTTTTCAGGTCTGAAGGTGGTCTCATTATTGAGGTTATTGAAATCAGTCTAAAAATAAGTGGTCATTATAACAAGGTAATTGCAATGTGAAGTTTTAATGTAGTCCATCTTTAGCTATTACAATAATCAGGTTATCATAGGACGGGTAAAATGGCCAACAACATTTTATCAAAGAATAATGTATGGGTTTATTTCCTGTAAGTTTATACTTACAACGAAGTAAATTGAGATAATAATAAAAAACAACTCTGCTATCAAATGACTCATTCTTGTACAGAAATGAAATTCTAATCAGACATTAAACTTAAGTAGAATTTATCAGTAAAGGGGTTTTCATCCAAAAACTTTCCTAATAATATCAGTCATGGCAAATGAATAATTTTAGCCAGTTTTAACTCATTCACTCATAAACATAACAATGCAACTAACATCATCCACATCAATCAATAAAGCTAGGTTATTTTCAGACTGGACATTATTGTCTTCTTTTTCTAGTATAATCCAATCTTTCATCAGATAAAATTAATTCTTAATTCTCAGTCTTTCAAATAATGTAGCACCAAATCTGTGTCATAAATGGTGGTTTCATATACTAGACCTGAGGTTATAAAACTTGAGACTGATCCTCCAGATCTAATCTTTCTTTTAAGTTTTCAACATTCTAATGTCAATTTTGATATGATTAATCTTGCCTTTCAAGCATTTGTGTGTATACAAATATATCATTTAATCTAAATATTTATATACACACACTAACAAAGACACATAATGGCCAGATTTAAATTGAGAACAGAAATCAGAATGGAGATGGGACAAAGATCTCAAGTTTTATAAAAGAGCGTCCTGTTCTACATACCATCTTTGTGTTGTTGTTTTTGATTTTCTGTAATAAAAGCTACACAGATGACTACAGCTTGCGTAAGATAATGATGTTGTTCATAGGATGTATGCTTCAGTGAACTCTGATCCCCCCATACTTGTATTAACTCTAAAAACAACTGAAAAATAATCATATTTTTCTGACACTGACCTGTCTGAACCTGAGGGAGCTAGTACGTTGAAGGGATGGTGTATAATGGTGTATTAGGCTTAAAATGGCCACACGGACCAAAAACATGTATAATCATATTTATATATATACAAGGACTAAACAAAATTGACGGAGAAAAAAGATGAAATACCTGCTTCATTGTTTTGAAATTTATCAGTTATGTGTAGTATGATCTATTAGCTACCTGTAGACACCAGTTATTAGAAATTTGAGCAATTTCTGAAAAAGTTACATAGTGTTTAACAAACTTGGTGCAGAAATTGCCATTTCGGAAGTTGTAACCCTTGTATATGTGTGTATATATATAAATATATATATATATGATATATGTGTTTTTGGTCCGTGAGGCCATTTTAGGCCGAATACACCATTATACACCATCCCTTCATCATGCTAGCCCCCTGTGGTCTGAATAAGTATATAAACACATTTCTCAAGCAGCTGATACATTAAAAGAAGTTTTTTATCCATTAAGTATAAAGATATTTCACTTATATTCATTTTTTTCTAAATAAAAACAAGGAAAAAGTATCAAAGCCTATATATAAGTTAAACTTACCTTCACAAACAAATGTTGCCTTGGTTTTGAAGTTGCTAAGTAACCAATTATATTCTGAAGTATTTGAGGCTGAAGTGACAAAGAAATAATTCTGAGTTTCTCACTAAAAACTTTCTTATTCACATATTAATGTAACTATGTAGAATTTGTTTGAAAGTACAGTAAAACCTCACTTAGCTACCACCTCAATATTAAAACCATTTATTTTCCAACCAGATTAAAATTTTTCTTCAATATAAATATTTTTAATACGAATGCATAATTAGAAATTTTAGAAGTTATCATATTCTACCTTTGTTGATTGCTATAGGTCTTGGGATGATGTTTTATGCTATGTTTTGTGTAAATGAATCTTTTGTTTAATTTCTTTTCTTTTTACATCATCCTTTAAGTGTATGTTTTCAGCATGTTTTATGTTTTAATCTTGTTTCATGCTTTTTAGAGTCATTTGTATTCAAGTTTTATCAAGTTTTTCATACTGCTATTTTGCTGTTTTTATGTATGTTATTATGTTGTTTATAAAGCACTTTTGAGTGAATATATTTTTCGGAAAGAGTGCTATATAAATACAGTAAATAATAATAATAATATAAATATCAACTTTATGATTACACCACTTCAGTATAACATTGATTTATTTGGTCCCAAAGGTGGTCTTAATATTAAGTTTTTCTGCACTAAGAAAAAATTTCAATAAATGAAATATTATCAAACATTTTCATATCAACTGAAAAGAGGGTGCTATGGTTGAATGATTTTGGTCCCTGACTAGTAATCACTAGCCCCTAACCACTGTGACTTAGAACATAAGTTTCATATGTCCAGCTAGCTTACAGAAGGGAGGTGGTTTACCCAGTGTATACCCAGGGTCTTCTTTAACTCTTAATGCTGGAAAAGTTGTCAAATGACCCTTGCTGTAGGTGCAATGATACCCCCCTGGGAAAAAAATAACTGAATATTTATATAACAAACATTTATAAAATTACACATTAACAGTTATTTACTAACTACTTACAGACTTATAATATCTGTGGAATATCAATTTTGTACAAAGTAAAAGTTGAATCTTTTGTTTCTGCGTTACACAGTTACCCAGATATCTATCAAGGAAACCATACCTGAAATTATTAAGAACAAACTAAATTATAACATCCAACATAAACACAACAAGTTCATGTTGACAGAAGCCAAACCACTAAGCTCAATAGGAACTAAGTCAGTTCTACAGATCCAGGATTTTTGAATTCAAAACTTGGGCAGATCACTTGTTCTCTGAGATGATCTGGAGGATATTAGTTCTAAGTTTATTTGCCCCCTGCCACTGATCATTCATGTGGAGTAGTCAGCAATTACTTGAGAAGAGCAAGGTTTGATTTGAGAATCAAAGAAAACTGATTTTGTAAACGACCAACCAGTTTATAACAGGTTTACAAAACTTTAGGTCAGTAGAGAGACATTTAGAATCATAAGAGAAAATTGCATGCATTTTTAGTCAAGAAAAAGGCACAAAAGTTGAAATATGAATAAGATAGAAGGAGACCAGGACTTCAAACAAAAACTATAAATCTAATTTTTGAATGGTACAGGAAAACCTCACAGGGTATGCCTAGGTAGAACCACTAGTCTTCTGTAAGCTAGCTGGACAGCTTCCTCTAGTATGAAATTTATCTGGTCCTGGGAGGGCTTTAAAATTATAGTGTTCACAGAATAGCAATTACTAATCACAGACCATAACCATAGGACCATGGCAGCCTCCTATATAGTATGACATTATTCATGCAACAAAGTTTATGAATAATGCAACAACCACATCATTTTAGTTTGTTTTTATGTGACTTATGTCACCAGGGTATAACGCCATTTTTCAACAATTTTTCAGTTATATACAGCGACCGGTTCACCTAACCAGTTTTCCTGGACTGTATACTAACCAGTACTAACTTACCCTTCCACAAGGAACCGGCAACTTCTCCACATGTGGTGGAAAATCAGCATTTTGTCAAATTTTCATAGAACGGTATGACCTGCCGGGACCGGGATTCAAACCCGGATCTACGGGTTACAAGTCCAGCGCACTAACCACTGGACCATGGCTGCAGCCGAACATCATTTTAGTAACACAAATAATTACCATGGCAATAATTTAATCAGAGGAACAAGCACACTTTCCACACAGCGGTCTGGTACACCTGTGATAACACGTTCACATACACGACTCCAGATAAAATCCTTACGTACGAGTGTTGAAGTTTGTTTAAGCATAATACTCCAAAACTGATCTAAAATTAGTCAAAAGGAAACAATTTTTCTTCTTTCAATTCTTTTTTCACATTCAGTTGAATTCTTGCAGACTTAATTAAGTCACTTACTAGTATCAGTGAATACTTAGTAACTACTACCAGGAAGTAAGTAATTCCATTAGCTGACAGTGTTCAAACCAGGAACCACTCGGTCAGTAATTCCAATAACTGACAGTGTTCAAACCAGGAACCACTCGGTCACATGTTTTGGACTTCAGTGTCAATGATTTAGACTCATTTATCTAATACATTATGTATGTTGAAAAGTGGATGATAATCATTCATTTTAAAAGTTCTTTTAAAATAATTGTAAGTCATTTATTAGTTAATTAAAGTGAGTTCTATCAAAGCCAGGGTTCAACAAATCCACTCATCCACACGTAATTATGAGTAGAAATTAATGAATTGAAATTGCTGTAGAACTAGTTATAATTCTTAGCTGGTTGTCCAGCAGGGCCAGTAGCCAGTAAAAAAATTGTTGCCCCTGAAAGCTTAATCACAAAATAAAAATTAATAAACATCACAATTAATAAACACTAGTGTGGAATTGTTTCCATATATAAATCTTACCTGCATGCCCACAGAGGCAAAGTTTTCCAACAAGACGACTGATGAACTCCAGGTGACAATCCTTGGACTGACGAACACATTTGCAAACAATGACAAGAGTTCTAAGGATATCTGATACCAATAATGGTATATAATGCTTGGTTAGAAACAGATCACTGCAAACACAGGAAGTACTAGCACATTAAGTAAATATATTCAGTTATGCAGGGTTTTCACAAGATATCAAAAGTTGAGAGTCAAAAATGACCCTTGGCTGATGATAATTCGAAAAGTCGACAAAATTTCCTTCTAATTCTATTGTAAATTTGACCCTTTGACACAAATTCTTAAGAGTCAAAAGCTTTATTTTACTGATTTCAAGAGTCAAAATGCTGTCTTAAAGAGTCAAATCAGAGCCCTGGTTATGGTAATTTTTATAGTTCTGACCCTACAATTCAACCCATCAAATTAATTAACAAGAAAAAAATGAAACAGAATACCTCCAGGTTCAATTGATACAAAAAGATTTATTCATTCTAGATTATTATGGGGCTGATTGTGATTCTATTTACAATTTTACTATAATGAGTCTGTTACTACTGTCTATGATTTAACATTACTAGTACAAAAATAAAACTAGTCCAAATGAAACAGAAACTATTCCAATGCTGAAAGAATAAACTGAATGATGTACCAACATCTACTAGATTTTTGAAAGTATACATAATTACATTACACTCACCTGGTTTCAGACTTTAGTTTGTTGGACATTTTATCAGGTAATGCAGCTATCTCTGTCACTAAGGTATCCCAGAGAAGGGCTCTTCCATCACTTCTCCAATTATACATCGGCATTTCCTCATCTTTATACAAAGCACTTTGCTCACATAGCATTGACACTAACTTATGCCTCTTCATAAACTCTTCCAATATCATTACACATTTATTTAGCTTGAAACTTGGACTAAAATAATTCAAAAACATACAAATACATTCTCCCAACATTTCCAAAATGATACATTTTTTAAAAAAAATACTGGACCTTTATTTTTTATCACATACTGACATATATATATATGCATTGCATTCACATTTGTGAATCATCATGTCTTAGACAGCATTCAATACCAAACCTCTTAGTCCATATCTGGACCAACTTAACAAACGAAATTATAAAGACCAATTAGATACTTATAAAAGTAATATGAAAGTTAGCTGAAGATATAAAATAAAATCATGGAAAATATGTTAGTAAACTGCAAAATTTGGCTAATTTTTTTAACAGCTGTCTTTAATAAAATAATTTTAAGTGGTAAAATGGCAACATAACACAACTATGAATATCTGCATTAATCATTAAAGAAAAGGCACTAAAGTATTGTGTCCTATGGTTGTTGTCATTATGAATAAGTAAAAGTGAAATTTGTTATCAAAATGAAACAATATGTTTAGAAAGTGAATTTCATCTGCTTTTTAAGTATGAAAAATGTGTTGACTCAAAATCATAACAGTATTTATGCAATGCAATCTGTACTGCAGTAAGGTTACAATCAATAAATGCTTTCAGCAAGGAGAATAGAAAGAATTAGTGACGTTGACCTCTTCTATATCAGAATACATGTTTTCCATAACAAAAAGTAAAACAAACCTTGTATTATACACTGCATTTGTTAGGGTCAAGAAGACATCTTCACTGTTCCCACACAAGAAATAATACATGCAGTACTGGGAGAACTCTGACTTAGATAAGCTTCCAACATTCTCCAAAGTCAAAGAATCCAACAAAAATCTGCCGAAGTTAGTGAAATGATGCTTCATAAATATTGCAATGTCCACATCATATTTCTTAACAACAGGTACACTAGTCTTGGTGTCAGTCCAACATGTTTCACTTTCAGGTAGAAAATGTCTGATCATTTTCAAAAATTCTAAGAACTTTTTTGGATCATTTGCACAACGGATGCCATTCTGGATTTCACGAACCTTAGTTCGCACTTCACTCTCAGCAGCCATAGCTTTCAAGGATCAACTGTAACATAAGTCATTGTCAGAAATTAAAACGCATAAAACGACTGTTTGTATCTGGTTACATGCTCATTAAAAACAGGATAGGTAGGTGTAACCAGGTTGCTTTTATCTTCTTTTTTGGTGCTTTGTGTGACCGTGTCTCTTTTTGTATATTTATTTTGAGTTTATGTTGGTTTGTATAAGTTTTATAGTGTTTAATTGTATTTTCCTTTAACGTTTTGCAGTTGTCGATTTGAACTCATGCAGAGATAATGATTATTTCTTATTCTTTTAGTTCAGGTACTAATCCTGCGCTTTTGGTAAACAATGGTGACTTAGTGAAAACCTTCTAAATCTACAGTTTTATTAACAATAACAATTGTCTGGGATTAACCTTTATTAAATATATCACTGACTATTTCTGTATTTACACCTTCTTATAACTTTGCAGGTATAATAGTGCGCTTGTTTGCTGATCACGTTAGAGTGATAGTGTTTGAGTGATAGACTGGTAAGTTATGTGTCCTGTGAACTGTATTGTGTACTGGCTATGTTGTTTTATTTTATTACATGTATGTATATGTGTTCAGATTCTGTGAGTCATCATTACCTATCATTGTTAATGTAAGGACTGTGTAGCCACTTAGATTTATAATGAACTATTGATGCAGAATATTGTTTCAGGACTTGATAAGTAATTATTCATGTGACTGATGTGTTTTTATTTTAGTGTATATTGCAGGACATCACCATCCCTACACCATCAGGTGGGATAGTTGAATTGTGTACATTACTACTGCTAATTATATATTTATCCATTATTCCATTCTATCTGAATTAAACATCAGATTCAGAACTTGTGTTAGTGTATTACATGTCCCAGTATAGTAACACCATAACTTTTATACCCATCACCCAGTAATCAACGAGCTAGCACCGGTATAAAGGTAGGATTTTTTTCTTGATTTTATTATTCTTGACAGTTGCTGTTGAGATTATTTGTGCGTGGAAAGGTAAAAAATGTGAGAAGCATCATTTCTTGGGTCTAATAAAAAGTCTAGGGTCAAGGGGAAAATTAGGATAGGTTTGGTAACCAGAAACCAAAAATTTTTCTTCACACCTAAACCAATTGAATGAGAGAATAAATGGCTTGTGTTGCATTTTAATGTAAGATTTTGGATCAATGAATTAAGTTTGTAAAATGAAGTTAACTCTAAGCAGGGAGCAATACACACAATTAGTCTGAGATCAGAGTTAGGTGTGGAGCACTGCTAGTGGGCTTTCATGAGCCATGATGAAATTGAAAATGGTAAATAACAATGCTTCAACTAAACTCCAAACTACATTTTGATATATAATTTATAGTACTTGAATGTTTAATAATGAATTATAATAAAAGCATTAAAGTTGCCAGTTTTCATGTCTAATAAATATATATATGCTCTTAATAATTTCTCTTTTATTAGCAACATTGCAATATATATCCCTTGTAACCCAATTATCGGTGAATACTAAATACCGGTGATTCTATAAATAGCAATAACATACACGCATGCGTAACTGACCGTTGTCAACAAACGCTGCGCTTGGTTTATCTTGGTTCGCGCCATCTGTCGGCGCAGAATCAGAGTTATAATGTCATTTTTGAGGGTGAATAAGCATTAAAATTAGTTTAATTTTAAGAAAATGATAAAAAATATTCATGATTCAATCAAAAGATTTCAAATTATGTTGTATTTCTTAGAAAAAAATGGACTTCTTTCACAGCCACCTGCAGGTGCTCGCTTCCGTTATAAAGATACTATGTTAAACTTCCTACGGATATTTTTTCCTATCCAAAATGTAACTAAATAGAAAACTTTGCATGGAAACAAAACAGGAAGTTTACAGAACACTATAAAAAGTGCCCTGCTGTTACTTTTGAAACATCTAAAGTTGAAAGTGTTGCATTTGAAACTGTTAGCTTATATGTAACTCATTTGTATAGTTTGGAAGTTTAACCCAGTACAGTAAAATGAGTGCTACATGATGATGTCATGTGACATTGGGAGATTTTTATTTGATCACCGGTATTTAGTATATACGAGGAAATAGTGATGTCACGGCACAGCATTGTATTCATTGGGTTGCATGCACTAGATTAATGGAGATTTTGTACATTTGACTATTGACATCTGCAAAAGAGATATGTACTGATAAATCACTATATCTATTTATGGGGAGTGATTTGTTTTCTTTTTTCAATTTCCGGTCTAAATTTAGCATCACCGGTATTTAGTATCACCAGTATATATATATATATTAAGAGCATATTAAAAGCATAGTACTTCAGTAGAACTTTTCAAAAGTAATTAAGCTACTGTGATAGTCAAAGATACCTATTTCACAACATTGCCGAAGTTACTTAGTAATATCCAAATATGACATGCTTGTATGCCTTTGATTATTAACTAACTTACTTCTCCGAATATCCGAATAATATCGTTGGGCGAAAGTAGCTAGTTCGTACCTTTTTTGGACGAAAACAAGAAGCATCAGAAACATCCAACTTATGCTCAATTTAATACATCATTGTCATTCAATTACACGGAAACAAACTTGATTTTATTTCAATAGATCAATCTCAAGAGCAGGAATTTGCCCTGGAAAATACAAAGTTATACGATCAAACGGCAATAAATACATGGGGGCAGACATCTTTGTTGATCTCCGGCCAGGTATAAGACACGTCCGCCACTGCACACATGATTAAACGTACCGTTCAGTTCCTTTTTATTTCATTAAAAAAAACAATTGTACTTATATTAATCTTGCAAACTATTAATGAGCATCACAAATTTTTTTTCATATTTAAAGAATAATTGGATCGATTATGGTGTGGAAATAAGGTCGTTTCGTTCTTACAACTAAACCAGTTCATGGGTTCGGTAAATGTTTTAGAATAAACCTCGGTTGACAGGTGCGAGCGCGTGCGCAAGGCTTACCTTAGAAACCAAACTTTAAAACTGTCGGTTATTCACTCTCTGGACATAGAAAAGCAAAATGACAGAACAGACAGAAGAGAAGAAAGATACTGGTGACGCCAAGCGTGTTCACACATATCCACTGATAAGGGTAAGTGCAGAGTTAACTTATGCTGTTGTTATTTTGACAGATTTATATGAAGATGTTTATTAAAGCCAATGGTAATAATGCCGGGTGGGGTACGATTGATTCTAAATTTTCCTTGAAAATTAGCGTCATAAAGGATTTTATTTAACAGTCTGTACATTTTGGCTTCGTGCTGCAATTTAGAACTTTTTAATTATACATATATTTGTATCATTTGAATAACTGTCCGTACAGTACGTATCAGCTTTGGAACAAAGAAGCATACAGGTTTATTTTGGTTACAAATGATGCCAGTACTGGCAGTTAAGTTTTTTAGTCTTGCTTTGTTTATGCCCAGCTTATTTGTTTAAACTCGCTATGTTCAATATTTATATTTAATGAGATTTTAAGTGGAACACATGCAGTTTGTCATTAGATAACTGTCATGCTTTTGCTGATAATGTTTTTATTAGGGCATACATATACTTGATAGCGGTAACAGGTCAAAACGCCCCCTTGTCAAAACACCACCAAATTAGTCAAAACACCCCCATTTTGGTCAAAACGCACCATATACTTTTTGGAAATATTTTATTATATAATTTATGTACTAAAAGAATATAGAATTAAATGATGTGTCTTTACAATTTTGGATTGTTTTCTTGCCTAAATTGAGTTTTTTTTCAATTGGCTTAATTTGAACTTTGGGGGCGTTTTGACCCAGAAATTGCATGTGTTTTGGACATGTACAAGCATTAGAAGCATTAAATGTCATAAATTTTAAATAATTAAATGTATCATTTCAAATCATTAAATGTTTCATTAATTATTCATTAATTGTTTACTCAACTCGACTTGATAGCCACCATATGGACCTGCTCCAGAACTGGTTAAGTTGAATTCAGTGACTAATAATTTGTTTACCATCACTGTATCTTAAAATTAACATATGGTACTTCTAAATATAGTCATTAGCCCACGCTTTTGACTAATCAGACAGCCACAAGTTATTCATTCTATCACTTGCCTAGTAATAAAATGATTGAATAAAATGAATTAAAGTGAACCACCTGAGAGTTTAATCACCAGTTTTGAATGACTTTGCCTTTCAAATAAAGGATGGGCAATTGAATATTTTACATGTTTTTCTTATTTAGCAATATTGTATAAATACCGAATTCTAACCAAATCACTGAAAACTGTCTTCTACAAAACCCAAAGGATCATATCAGAAACCAAACCAAACCAATAGGTTCTTGTATTGTTGCAGCCCTACTATTTTGATATTTCTTTATGCATGGAAGTGTTATTATGTCTTATAATTAACTCTCTTTATTGAATTGATTTGGCATTTGATAATGGTCAAATTTCTATTTTTGCAGCATTCTGATATGAATGATGAAATGAAAACAGAGGCTATGGAATTGTGTGTAACTGCTTGTGAAAAATTTTCATCAAATAATGAGGTAAGTGCCTTTTTGTTTAATTTTTATCAGTGAGGTGGTAAACAACAAAACATATTACATGTTACAACTGTGAAATGGTTTAATTGTTATGTTTACATTGTCACTCTTAGTGACTACATTTCTGTTGAATTTGTTTATGTACAATTCAGTATTGCAAAAATCTTAGGTTGCATAATGACAATTAAGCTATTTCGGTTCAAATATTTCAAGTGACAATTAAATATTTACAATTTGACATTAAAGTTTGTCCAAGTTTCAGTTAACAATTTTTACAGGACTAAGAAACTAAACTATGACTTTAATTTGGTGGGGTTGTATGAATTACGGTCATTAAGATTGGTAGAATGTTGAGATAAGTATCTTTTAAAATTATTTGTCTTTCTGCTTTTAATCAACATTAATTTCATCATATTGGCCTATTCTGAAAAAATGCTCGTTATTTTGTAGACAAGTTCGTGTTTCACAATTAGAGGTAAAACCTGCTTATTGATTGTGTTTCAGAATGCAGCTAAAATGATAAAAGAGACAATGGACAAGAAATTTGGTGCATCTTGGCATGCAGTTGTTGGGGAAGGATATGGTTTTGAAATTACACATGAAGTGAAAAACTTACTTTACATGTTTTTTGGCGGAAATTATGCCATATGTGTTTGGAAATGCTCATAAAGGATGTGGACTATTGCAATGAAATTCCATTGTTTTGATCTGATAACAACACAAGATGTTCAAACTTAACTTAGTACATTTGTGATAATTAATTTCGCATTTACTTTTCTGTCAAATTGATTTGTGTTAAAATACAACACAAGCCTTATATATTCTTTTATGAGCTGCCAGAGGACGAAAGAGATTTTTAACTGTAGTCCTATCTCACCTTTATAATAATTTTAAATGCGCTTGTTCCATTGAAGTGGGAATTATATTTTAATTATATAATTAATTTTAATATAATGTAATTACTCTAAATATCAAAGTTAAGTAATATTCAGATAATGCTTAATGCAGTGTCAGTAGGAAACCATTGATGACCCAAGAAGTGTTTTATGCAGATTTTGTTCATGATCTATTCTTAGCGGTGAATTTATATTTTCATGGAAAATTGCATATGGAGTCTGTTTGTATGCTTTACAATGTTTCAGGATGAAATATCATAAACATTCCGAAAATAATTGTGTTATAAGAACTTCATGTATAGTTTTATCAGTTTAGTTTGTACTATAAATTAGAATATGCAGTCTTCTGTTTAAAAATATATATTTTAATTGTTTCTATTGTAATGTCAGGTCTACAGCTGAAACTTTAATTTGGTTGTGAAGAATTTGAACGTGTGATATATATTATATACATTCCATCCAATTTTTTAAGATGCAAAAAATGTGATGTTAGTGTCATTTCCATGTTTTTGATGTTTTTCTTCATCAATTTTTTACATGTTATTGTAAATAAAAAAATAATATTTGTGTACAAGTGTCATTTATTCCTGATCCCAAGTTTGGTTGGAGTCTCCAGATTTCAAGCACACAAAACCTGCATATTGTGATTAAGGATCTTTATTACAAGTGTTTTAATATGATCTACTTCAATAGTGTTAACCGACTGGATCAAGACATTGCATAATGATCATAAACATTCAGACCAAGACATTATCATGGTTAAAAGTTTTCCGAAATTTTCAGGAACCTCCATATTTTCCCAGGTGCAGACCACATATACCATATAGTTACCAAGGTTAAGATTTCTGCTGTTTTGATAATTTTTAACTTTCACACATGGGTGAAATAGGAGTCTTGATTATTTATAGATGTTTGCATGCAAAAGAAAGGAATAATGAAGCCACAATAAATACTCATATGTCACTTTATTGAACAATAACGGCAACAACAATAAACTTCAAATTACAAGATGAAAAATTATCAATGTTCATATGTAACAACATTTTAGTTCTCAATATGAAAAATTCAAACAACAAGCAAAAATTGCTTCAGAACATAACAGTCAAACGATTAAAGGTGAAACATCAATAATGGATGAGTAGGCAATATCCGTGTCTGAAATGTGTGTTACTATTAAAAATACAATATGATACAAAATGAACACAAACGATCTGCATAATGAAAATGAAAGGACATTTCAACATAAAAACGATGATTCATGTAACATGATAAGTTTACCTATACACTATTGAGGATGATCATTATCAGCATATCACATGGCAATATTTTCTTTCAAGCAAATACTAAATCATTCATAACAGATCACAGAATCCTAAGAAATTCTTTCTATATTAAAACCTAAAATGTCAACAGCAAACACGAAATAAATAAAGCTTAATCTTCGACAGAGTTATAAAGAAGTCATTTTAGTATGTGGTGTGTATTACAATGAATTTGAACACAAATCTTTTAACTTCATTTAAAATCTAGCAAAGGATGTCAGTAACAAAAACACAGAAAATATTTCCAACACATTCCTTCTGGGAAAGTGATACCTATCATCTATCCATGGGAATGATCTGAACCTGCTCACTGTGTTTCTCTAATGTCTTTCTTAAGTTAGGTGGTGCTAAATCTAATGGGGTCTTCTCTTCCTGAAATAAAATGTAGAACTTTTATAGACCAGTACTGTAATCAACAAAGAATTTGATCAGACAATATCTACAGGAATTTGTGTATTACACATAATTTGCAGGACACTCGACTTTATAAGATACTATTGAAACATATGGTATGGAATAAATAGTTACATGAATTGCTAAGTATGAATTGCTTACTTGTAAGGTAAATATTTCAAACCAAAACAATGCACAACTTCATACAAAAACAGTCAAATTTAAAGTGAACATGTTTAAAGTTTAAAAACTGAATCATGCCATGAGGTGAATTAGCATATTACACACTACACACACTAATGAAACACGGAGAAAAGTTCCTGATCAAGATGAATGCTAAATTTCAATATGTGCATATTAAACCTATCAAAAATTAAATTTCTGGTGTTCAGTGAACAAACTACAAATTACACTACCTTATTCATGATGGTTACATAGGCTCCATGTTCAATTAACAACTTTGCTACCTCAGCCCTTTCCTCTTCACATGCTAAGTGCCTGTAATAAAGTAAAATCAACAATGGTACACTTCACAGCAGCTCATAAAACATTATTTGATGTTTTAACAATGTCTTAAATTTGCCTTTTAAGGGTTTGCAACTGAACTACCTTGAGTAGATAAATATCAACATAAATTTTGCAATTTGATTTTCTCAACTTCACTAACTTTGTTGTCTGTAATATAAGATTTTACACACATTTTGATCAGTCAAAAATTTGGCATATAACTGACAAGACAATATCAAGACACAGACTCTCACTGTACAAAATAATTCTGTGGATAAATTATATTATAATAGAAAGTTATAAATGTTATTATTTATTAACAAGTTTACATAAAAGGTTTAAAAAGCAAATAGTGTTGTTTACAGCATAATAATTGATGCAGTTTCACAGATAAAACAAGAAGTGTTTCACTTACAAAGGTGTATTTCCAACAGAGTCCTTGTAGTTCACACTGACTTGAAACTGGAGTAATAATTTCACCACTTTCACATGTCCTTTAGACGCTGCCCTGTGTAAAGGTGTGTTCTCATAGGCATCACCAACATCTGGATCACATCCATTTTCTAACAACTTTTCTGCAATCTGTAAAGATGGGACAAAAACATGTACATATCTGCATTGTCACTGAAAAACAGTAATTTCTATCCCTAGAAACAATATGAAATAATAGGGCACACAGTCCAATCAATCATATATCTGTAAACAATTGCAAAATGTTCAACATTAAAATAAATACTGTACTGAAGAAATGTATTTATTAAGCATACAACTGATAGTGTATTAAGATGTGTAAAATGAACAAATGGTAAATACAAAGAATATGTTCTTTATACTAGGGTTAACATACCACACTAAAACAAACTTTAACTTCCAATCATAAATACATTTAAATTTAGATTATAAACATTTTACCTCATATCTGTTCTTTGAGGCAGCATAGTGTAGTGAACATTGACCAGTTCTGTTGACAGCATTCACTTGAGCATCATGAGCTATAAGGTCTGAAACTATTTGTGTACGTCCAGCAGATGTGGCTATCATCAGTGGAGTCCAGTTTGACTGTCAGCATATGAATACAACATGGTAAGTTTATCTGCATATTCACCTCATCACAGCAACACAAAAACTAAGCAGCAGCAATTTTCTCCATGTTTTACAGTTCTGCAGCTGTTAACTAGGCAATAGTTCAACATTAAATGAAAATGAAAAAATTCCAGGCATAGATTTCAGTTTGATTTATATAAGAAAGGAGCCAGCTTGAAAGTTAGATTATAGGTCATTGGAAAGTTCAAAAAGAGGTATGTGAATGAACAATAAAATAATATAAACACACACCTCATCTCTTGCATCCACTGGTACATTTAGCGAGAGGAGGAACTGAACAATGTTGTCATGTCCTCCAGAGGCGGCCCAATGAAGTGGCATTCTTTGAGACTGAAAATGATAATAAAAATTGTGCAGTATGATATTATAAACTCACATATTTCTATCAAATAAGTTGACTAGGGGAAGACATATTTTGTTAAAGTGACAATGAAGAAAAATAAATTATTATGATAAAATATTTTTCAATAAGAATAGTTAATAATGGAAAATACTTATAGCGTACACTCATTAATAAAGAAGAGGATGGCAGTCAATATATCTGTGTATGAAAATTGAAATGATCCATGTAAACAGAAGAAGCGAACATTAGATAGAGTTGGGCCAAAGAATTACAAGCCTCAAATATTTGCACATACAGCAAATGTTATATTTTTCATTAATAAACAGATACCATATTCAGCTACATTGATAATGTCTTACATTGTCATAAAACAAATCAATTTTCCATTGTCATGGTGTTTACCCCACCCACAAAAATAACTACTGTAATAAAGCTTAAGGTGATAATAACACATTATCTAACGAGGTACGACATTGTTATATAATTGCAAGTAGAATATAATCCATAAACCTACATCATCATGTTTTGTAGCAAGGCTGTTATCCTGGCTGACCTTTATCTTAAGCAACTCATATTTCCCTTCATACGCTAATTTGCTTATTTCATCCATGTTGTTTCAGTTATGGCAACTCTTCGCTCATTGGTCCAAATTACAATTATGAACCAATAGAAATAGGCATTGCTCTGAGCCAGGTTGAGTTCAACAGTATTGAACAATTGTCGCTTTGATTTGTATGCAATTCTAAATTAGGCCGCATTTGACGCCATAAAATACTTTATACGCTTTTTAATTACGATTTGTTGTACGGGCATGAATTCTTTTATATAAATATCTGAAAAAAATATTTCTGTAAGACCTTCACAAGGAGAACCAGTTTCAATATTCCTGAATCTAGTTATCTTACCGAATACGACCATACCTGTTAAACAGGTGTTGTAAAAAACTTAAGCAATCGGTTTATGCGGCATGAACATACCATATTTTGAGATAATGTTTCTTCTGATTTCGGATCTATACAAAGGTACACTTTTAAATTTAATCTAGAAATTAATACATGTATAATCTAAAATCATTTTTAATTGCTCAACCAATCCATCATTCGCTAATTAAGGAAACTAATGTTTCAGTTTCCGTGTGTGCATGCTTCAATAAGCACTCATTGTTAATGTATTGACACTTTTCAATAGAGAAATTGCACTTGTATTCTGTGTATTTGCGCTTTCATGAACGCCTGTTTTTAATATATGCAACCCCATCTACTGTGTGCAGTCAATTATGTGTAGTTTTATGCCTCCGACGAGATATTTTCAGCGTTGTTTTTCGTGGAAAAATATTTCTGTATAGTGTTTGACAGACCGAAGAATTTATCTATCACCTTCAGCAGATTTATGGTACATGTATCTCATTAATATATATTAGCGTATATATATACTTAATTTATATATTATATTTTACTCTGTATGGATTTTTTTACAAAACGTGTACAAATACGCTCGGCGAATTTGATTGACGGTCCGCGATTAAATACCGCATATTTTAAGATTAATTTTACTTCTAAATACACGTACTAAATAACTGAAGTATTGATTACCACTGCTATAAAACTTACTTACGCCTAATCAGTTTTCTAAATCATCAGTAACATTAATTAAACTGTTCCATGATATTTTCTGTATCATGGATCAAAAGCATGCACGTGGTCTGGGGGTCTCACACGTGGTTAAGTATTCCTTGATCATGTTGATAAGATAATCTAACGCAAAAATCTCATTCATAATTTTAGCCCTGCTTTCTATTTTTTTTAGTCTAGTCAAATCAGTGTTTGCGACCCCCTTCGAATAATGACCATCCTTTGAATAAAGGCTATTCTTTGCAAAACTTTCACTGATTATTTAGAACAAAATAACCTCCGAATAAAGGCCACTGTCAATAAAGGCCATATTTTGTCTTTCCTAAAGGTGACCACTGTTCACAGGTTTGATTGTATTCATATTTTATGCATTATCGATACAAGCTAAATATAGGTTAATAGTCGACTTCGCTGCAGTTCAAAGTTTATGTTACCCGTACATAATTATATATATGTTCGGAACATTAAATAAAAGAGCACTTTTTCAGCATGACTTTCTGAAAATTAATTATTGATAAGCGAAGTCTATGACGTAAAGTAGGTTGAGCGAAATCCTTTGACTTGTACGGGTAGGGGGTTCGGAAATCTGTTTTTAGACATAGAACGCCGAAAATAATTTTTAGCTGTGGATTGAATCTGTACATTTTTTCACACACCTGTAATAATGTGATCATCTGTCAACATTGACAGTCTGATTGTGACAGGATGGACGGTTGGTCAGCCGTAATTATATTCTATATATTCTATGCATTCGTGTAAACGAGGGAGAGTTAAAATGAACTGCGTATTGATTTAAACAGCATAATTGTAAATGCTGTTATAATATGGCGATTTTTTGTCACGGTGAGAAAGACACCGTATCAATTGATCTATGGTCGGTGACGCAGACTTGATGTTCACTCGAGTTTGTTTCATAGGATTTCAGGAATTTGATAAGTTTTTTCCATATTTTCATTCGTGTGAAATGTAATTGATAAGCGATCTATCATTCAGATAAAAGGCTATCTTGTTCATGACAGTCCAATTAATTTATTGAAAGGATCAAAGTAGAAATCACTAAACTCAGACATGGTGTCACAATACAGTAAAACCTTGATTTAGACCATTTTAGGCCGTAATTATGAGGTGGTCTCATTATCAAGGTGATGTTAGTATTGAGGTGGTCGCTATTTGAGGTTTTACTGTAATTCACTCAATTTACTAAAAATAACCTCAATAATAATGCAAAAATCTTTTTTTACAAAAACGCTTTTATCTGGTCCTCGTCGTATGGGAATCATTACGTGATGTTGTTGTCATTGAAACAATTCTGATATCAAGATTGAGTGGTCATTCTGCGTGGCTGGTCTCAGTACAGTGGAGACCCTCTAAAACGGTTCCTCTATAAACCGGTTTCCCCTCTAAATCGGTCTATGTTCTTGTCTCGACTTCATTACTATATAATTCAAAAATCCCCTCTAAACCGGCTAAATGGTTCGACCATTACAGGGTTCCACTGTAATTCTCTGTGGAATAATATATTGAGGTATCATCTCTGTCGTACTTATTGATTGATTGACGGTGGTGTATATCGATATATCATTATGGACAATTGCTTTATTATTTGCAGAAAATGCAAGCTCTAGCCATGGATTTTGACTTACGTGTGTACGTGCGAGGTCTTCAAAGTATTGTCCCTTTATTTTTAGTCCTTTTTATCAAGGCCTAAAGTAGCTTGTTTCCGCTAACATAAAAGAAACGTGTTACGCCAATATTTTTGCTGACTCATTTGGGAGTGAACAGTTTTATTCATTTTAAACATCTAACTAATTGTCTGACGGTCGAATGTGAGAGGGTGCGTGGTTGTTCACCAGTTGTTTTAAAAGTCGAATGAACTGTTAATACTCATCATCATCAGTGCGTGCAAAACCTTTGAGATTTTGCGTATAATTTTCGAGTTTCAATTTTATTTAAGCGTCCGAATTACGCTCAAATTTATGTAATAAAATTGACGATAGTGATTGAGTTTATAGCCACTAGGTTGTAAAATATTGTATTTTTCTAATAAAGTATGTGTAAAAATGTTAGATCAAACATATTTATTAGATTTTTCAATTTATGTCTCAATTCACTGAAGTAGTCAGAAATAATTGCTAAAATCAATGAAGTACGACAGAATGTTAAACTGTTAACTGAGAATGAGTTTACTTACATAGTCCAGTTAGTGGTAAATTGGTGTCGTTTATATTTGGTGCACTACAATATTGTATCATTCATTCGCTGTGTATAAATACGAGGCATTGGATTATCCAACCAATTGACCACATGCAGGTAAAAGAATTAACGTTTTGTGTTACATTTTATAGCCATTAAGAGTAAGGTATAATGTTTGTATTAAGACTTTAATTTATTCAAACTTTTAAGGATAAAATACGATATACCTGCTGAGTTTTATGAATGTAGGAGCCGTTTGGTTATGCTTGAAATATTTCAAACCTGAGTGTTGTTGTTGTTGTTGTTTTGAAACTTTGTAAATTATAAGCACACTCATTTGGTTTGGTTGTTTGTTGTTTATCTTAATATATGCTTTCACTTGATTACATGATGCAAATCGTTTAGGTATAGTATCATTCTATCGTGCAAGTCGCCGTATCGCAAGTTACTGTCAAGTAATTATTAATCGTTATTTTTACGTTACTAGCTATAAACATATACAATCAAACATGTGAACAAAAGCCACCATTGGGAAGAGAAAAATGTGGCCTTTATTGACAGACAGCTTTTATTTGGAGGTCAATTTGTTCTAAATAATCAGCGACGGTTTTCAAAGAATGGCCTTTAGTCACATGGTGATCTTTATTCGGAGGTGACCGCAAACACAGGTTTGACTGTAATACAAGTATTTTATGTAAAGTTCACTTAAGCGTAATACACTTGGATACTTTATTTAAGTTGTGTAGTCATTTTGACTTAAATGAAGATATTTGTTTATAAAATAAATGTACCCCTCCTTCTTCGTCTTCTTCTTCTTGTACATTTGAGTTTTCCAACGTTATATCAGACTAAAATGTCGCAATTTACTTTCTAATGTGGCATTTTCGTGCGTGTGATATAAATGTTTAGGTCGTGTAAGTTTTCCAGTTTTGTCGTGGGAATAATCACTTTAAATTGGTTAATATCATAGCATTACTAGAACTGATAACCTCAACAGCGGTGCATTAAAATTCATGTCTGATTTAAAAAATATATATCTATATAATAACTCAGGGATGTAGAAATGAGCTGGAAGTCAGAAAAAGTAACCAGCTATTTGAACTTTGTCGCCGGTTACTTTTTTTAACCACCCCACGGGGGGCTTTGTCGCTTTGCCCACTACTGAGGGGAACCCTCAGACCCCCTTCTAATTTTAGTAGTTTACCGGCTACATTGAAACATTTCTACACCCCTGATCACTGTACGTTGTTTCAAATTTATTTTTTGTGCCATTGTGCAGTATAACTCCTGAAAACCGGTCTCTCTGAAAAACGGAATTCTCTGAAAATCGGACGATTTTTTAAGTCCCGTTTTTTTCTCTTCGATAAAAAATGGTTCTCTAAATTCCGGATTCTCAGAAAACCGGACTTTCGGCACAGTCCGGAAAGGGTCCGATTTTCAGGCGTTTTACTTTGTGTCTTAATGATGGCTTGAAATACAACTACCGAGTGCATACAGTTTTTATTAAAGTTTGTAATCGTTTAAGAAATACAAATTGAAAGTACTTTTGAATCTGTATTAGGGTATATTGTGCCTTTGCTCGATATATATTTATTCTATTTTGTTTATAAACCATTATACAGCTTGTGAGTGACCCATATTCGACCCTCTTTAATAAACATTCAAACTTTCACCGATACGTATCAATTTACGAAATCGTTTCGAACGATTACCGTTTAATCTTTCAGTTTGAGGTTTCAAAAACTATTAGTAAGAAATTGCATTACTACATTATTTTATTCTATAGACCAAACTCATTAAAACATGTACATAATCCTTTATATAATATTCTATGTTTGTAAACATAATGAATCTGGATTTATTGAGGTTTGGTGTAGGACCGGAAAGCTGTTTTGTACGGCGCTGTGTTTGTGTTTTATATACTGACCCAACGGCTGAACTGGTTCCTGTTGACTGCGGCTGTGCAGCAATATGTAACGGGGACCAGTTTACCCAACTGCCACTTTCATTTTTATACCACCTTAATTATACGAATGAAAGAGAATGCATATTGGTTATTCCATTGATGGCCTCGGTGCAGCTTTAACGATTATGTTATGAATAGATCGTCTCTGGTTGGCGAAGCTGAAGAGTGAGCATTGTAAATTACATTACATAATCAGATCTACTTAAAAAGTTAATGGCATTGTCACTGTTCTTCACCTATGCATCAACGATATAATTATATAAGTCTACAAGCCAACACACGCTGTTCCAGAATTTATTTTCAATGTACATTACATGCTCTTGTTGTTTCTAATTACGTGTTCTGAACAATCGATAGGAATTATGCATACATATACAGTGTATTACGTATCTGGTATATATTGTTGCAAGCATATATATACCGCAGCATTTTGACCCCTGGATTTATTAAAATGCAGTCAAGCATAATCGTAAAAACTCGATGCTGAAGTAAATGAAACATAGCCAATTCTTCGAAACAAAAACTTGAAAAATCCTCATTCAGTATCAAAGATGATCACTGATGAAGTATGGATCTTCTTGGTTAGCGTGTTGCTGTTGTTACCATTTTTTGTTTCTGTTGCTGCTGCTGCTGCTGTTGCTATTGTTGTTGTTGGTACTGTTATGGTTATTGTTGCAGTTGTTGCTGCAGTTGTTGTTGCTGCTGCTTGATAGCACAATCACAAAATGTAAAGAAATCTCGCTATATAAAGAGTCAAGTCGTGTTATATCTTTTCTGAACAAGTGTTTGATAAATATCAAATAAAAGCCCTTGTGTCATTATCTCGTTGACAAATTTGAAGTGTAAGCAGCTTTGTTGAGATTATCATGTCTGGGGTCCGTGCAAGAAATAAAATTAGGATCGCGTAATTGTTGACAAATTTTCTTAATTCGAAATTTGTGAAAGGATTACAACTGACATCTGTCATAATGGTTGTTGTAGTTGCCGACAATAAAACGATCAAATGATGATATCAGTACAATTTATAAAACATTCAAAGGTTGTCACATAAAAAATTACTAACTGAATGCTTGTTTGCACAATAGTATCATTATTCCCGAAGTTTTGGGACGGTGTCGTAATAATTGGTAAATGTGCAAAAAGTGATAATTTCCCATGAATAATAGAGCCTTGAATTGATAAAAATGTTGACATGATTGATCAGTAAACTATTTTACGAACAGGTCACTGTACTCTGATTTAATGTTAAGGTTGATGATACAAGTGATTCAATAACAAAACTCCAGGTGAATGTAAAATGTACGTCGAACAATCGTCTTCCGAATCAATGATTCATTGACAGAGATTTTGAACGTTCGATATACTCAACAGATTGTCATCATTTGGTAGTTTTGTGATTTTATAACGCTGTGTATCACATCTGCACTTTTGTCGTTACACTTCGTGCTAGTCCAGTACGCTAACACTTTGTATACATGTACTTACGTACAACCTTGATATGCCGATATGTTTGATTGTGCTCCGATTCATTGAAATACTTTTTCCAATACTTGACCTGAACGTGTTCAATATGTCTTCAAACAAACATCTGATCATCAATTCTTACCACTGAAATACAGCATTTACGACAGTAATCCGTTTTTAATGGTGATGCGTATTTTCCGTACGATTGGCTGAGTATCAATGCAAGCGCGCGTGGAAAATTGCTTGAAAACATAACATTTGTTCGAATTTTTAGAGTTAGCATCGCGGTTTTAAACTAGTTCGGTCACGAGATTATAAAACTTGAGAACAGTCTCAATTTCAATCTCGAAGTATTCTTGGTTGGAAACTATACTAATAGACTAATGTATAGTTCATAGTAACCTTGTTTTATAATAATAAACTGAGAGATTTTAAAATACAAAGTATGATATTAGATATTTAAGGACTGTCCTATATCACTGGGTCTTACTTTAATTTTCGGGGTTGAGATGCTTATACTTTATCCTCCGTGCACGAGTGGTTATGGGCTCTGACTAGTAATCACAAGACATTCACTGTGAGTTCGAATCACACTCTGGATCAAATTTACATGCGATGAAGCTGTCCAGCTAGCTTACGGAAGGTCGGTGGTTCTATCCAGGTGTACGCCTGATGTCTTCATTCACCGGTCACTCTGAAATAGTCGTTAAATGACCATAACTGTTGGTGCGACGTTAAACCCCAGTGATAATTATTAAGACATCGCCCTCTACTAAATATGATATAGTTCGAGTGTGTTCAATGTTTGATTCGAGGTCTTTTGACTCCACGCGTTTACTCACGTACTAGTACCCTGTAAAAAGGTTGGTAGTTGCTAAGTAAATTATGGGAAACAATTTAATAGGAAAGTTTTAGGATAATCATACAGTATGCTGGTCAGAATTTAAAGTGACAATATAAGGACATTTAGTTTACGTAACTCAGCAGTAAACGACTATAAAAAATTCTACAAAACTACGTACAGTCTAACTAGTGTTTACGGCCACCTCCAAATAAAGGCCACCCTGTGAATAAAAGTCATACTTTGAAAAAACATCATTGATGAATTAGAGCAAACTGAACCTCTGAATGAAGGCCACCTGTCAATAAAGGTCACATTTTGTCTTTCCCAAAGGTGACCTTTGTTCACAGGTTTGACTGTACTTCTCACTAAACGTATTTTTCTTAGATTAAATAAAGATAATATTCATATCGCTAACATTACAGTTGTCTAGTTTGTAAACTACACTTGTGTGACTACCAAAAGCATTCTTGTTTACGTATGACCAATTGTATAATGACAATGAATATTTTAGATATATTTGTTTGTGTTGCTTGTTATGGATTGTGACAATAGCTTAAATATGACTTGAAAAAAGTTGTTGACAATACACAGTAAAACCTATGAACACCCTTTGGAAAGACAAAATGTGGTCTTTATTGACAAGTGACCTATATTCGGAGGTCAGTTTGTTCACTGAATGGCCTTTATTCATAGGGTGGTCTTTATTTGGAGGTGGCCGCATACACAGGTTTGACTGTACATGTTATGGCTTGTAGTAAATGGTTGAAGCCAAACTTGGTGGAATATGAAATGTTTAGTGAAGCAAAAACATCACTACCATTGGTTTTATAATTTGTGTGTGGAATGAATTATGAATCGTCAATGACAGTATAGTTTAGTTACATTACATATGGCTGGAGGCATACGGTAAAATGTTCAAAGTGAGTATAACTTCGATTGCTTGGTGCATTGACGAGCCGTCGCTACAACGCACAGTAAATTAGCCACAAAGAAATAACAATATAAAATGGTTTGTAGATTAAGGCCAGAAAAAACACTCGTGTTTCTGGTTACGTAACCAAAACAATTGGAGAAGTTAGTTCGCAAAACTTTTAATCTATTTTTCTATGTGTATGTTAGGTAATCTCGTGGCACGATTCGTCCCCAAATATTTTCGTAATACCACGATTCGATGCATTTTTTTTGGAATTTGCTGTCAGGTACTTAAGGAACGGCGCCAAAAATAGGTTAGTCGGGTAACCGGACACACGACTTTTTGCTGGTCTAATCAAGGTAGTCAAACGTTTGTTTTCCATCCACTTCATTTTAAAAGTACTGGAAATGTGATTTGTGATGATCGACCTTTAATCTGACGGTTAAATTAGCTTTATTTCGATCGTGCATAGTTTACTAACTGAACCAATTATCATTCCGAATAAAATTCTGACATTTATTGCAATGTCATTTATTTCGAGTTTAACTATTTTTATCTCCAGCGTTAAGAATGTTTACATGAAATGAATCATGGAGTTACTGAACATATTTAACATTACATATATTTTGCGCGCTTCACCAAGCGTCACGTATAGGCAGACGACAAAAATATGTGAAGTTTCATACTTACAAACTTAGTGGTAAAATTATGCATCATTTCTTTTTTGCCACATTAAAATTTTCATCGAGTGAAAGTAAACAAACCACAAACGCACGGTGAATATAAATGTCTGTAGACGTTCATGTGTGTAATGTTTATGCGTTGTAAGAATATGCATTTTAAGCCTCAATGAATCAGCGCTCGAACATTTGAGTGCAATTGTTGATATACTTTGTGGAACATATGAATCTGATTATCGTTTTGAATTTAAGGTAATTTGTGAATTCTGTATTTGAATGGCTACTGATACGGATAACTTTTAATTAATGAACATCATACATTCCTGTTTATGTTTTCAGGATAAACACACCATGAAGTGGTTGAAACAATGAACAATGACCTGAGACGATGTAGGTACAACAAAAAATTGTTGATTAGGCAAGATTAAATCTTAGGCTGCCCAGCAAACACACAAAGATGCCACCGAAACTTCATACACTGCCTCATACGTTTCCTCACCGGACGGTTTTCGTTGTATCATTCGTGCTGTGCCTTTGCGCATGCGCCAGTATCGTCAATGCGGTATTGGCGTGGAACAATGTGCTCTGGGGTTACTATTTCGGTACGGGGTTTTGGTGCGGAGGCATTATTCTATTTGCTGGAATGTTTGGCATCGTGGCAAGCTTCGTTCGCAACATCTGCTCTGTGAAGACATTCATGATAATTTCTATTTTCGGTTGCTTGGCATCGTTGGGAATGATCGCATTAGCCGCAGGTGGACTTGATTCTGACAGTGGATTTTATAACGGTAATAATCGTGGTGTATTAATGACACATGTCATTCATGCGGTTTACCTCGGACTCGGGCTGTTGCAATTAACATTGTGCGTTCTATCTGATGGCATATGCATTTATTACCTTTTCATTGAGAAAAGTGCTGAAATTTACCGCGTGAAAAACTTCAAGACGTCTAGAAAAGGTGATTCAAATATCGTCCGAGAAAGCAAAAATCGATCAAGCACTGGAAGTGAAGTTCCGTTAGTAGCTAGGAATTTATCCAGAAGAAAAAATAACGATGACAATAATTCCCCGACTGATAAGTCCGGATCAAACAATAACGTTGGAAATGCTGCCGAAGAAGATGAACCAATTCGATTTAACACTACAAAATCATTAGACCGACTAGCGTTGCGTCGTCAAGATAACGTCACGTCCCCTATAAGAAACCCGTATATCCGAAGCGCATCGTTTTCCACATTTGGTAGAGGTAGAGTACCCGAAAGAACTTCTTTAATCGTACACCCTACCGATGATAATACCAGTTTTGCGAACACTTCTGCCTCAAATATACCCGATGATCTTGCTGAAAACGCTTATGCACATATTCCTTTGTTTGGACCACCAGTCCCCATCGAAGATGATGATGAGTTGCCGCCGTATGAGTTTGTTGATACAAAACTTCTAAAACGGGAAAAGAGACGGGGATTAAAACGCCCTAAAAGCGAGGAAATTCACTCCCGTAGTTATCCAGCCCGTCGTGCTCATACCACGCCCATTGGTGGAAAACGAAAACTGCAAAAACGAATGAAAAGCTCGCATAATCAGACTGAAATACCGCATGGAAAGATAGATAACTCTTGCGAAAGTGACATTGGGAAGCAACAGCGATTATTTAACTTTAATGACAAATCTGATGAGCGTCACAGCATCAAAAGGTTGAGTAAATCTGCAGACTTGCTTTCTGCAGAGAGTGACAATAATAGATATATTCTAGACGAGGATCACAATGAACAGGCCCAGGGTGTCGCTTGTAGAGATTTTGCACATTCTAGTGACATGATTCTTGTAATGGATGAGCAGGTCCCTTTACGACATAAACGTTCGACTCAGAGTCAGAGTTTGAGAGTCAACCGGGATAAACGCCTTGATAGGAGACGCAAGGCTCTGTCTGCTGAAGTGAAATTAAATAAAGATCAGTTTTTAGCACATGGTTCGGATTACCCGTACGGTTTTGACACATTAGATGGAACTAATTCAAGTTGGCATGCTGGTAATAGAATTATGCCGACTAAGTTTTCATTACGTAGGCCCATGCGGCAAAATGGTATGCCGTATGTGAATGCTCCTGTCCCCGTAAAACCAATAGTAACCGTGCCATCAGTACGTAGAAAAGCACCTCCCAAACCACCCAGAACTCATTCAGTGACAACTGAGGACTTACGTAATGATGATAAGGAAATTAATTATGAGGTAGAAGTCGAAACTTTGTTTGCTGATATTAATGAACTAAATGATGCTGACGACGTGTTCAGCAATCAGCCATTCAAAGTTTCCACAAGCATTGAACCAACTAGTGAAGGCGTTCCCCAACATAGTAACGACACAGACGCAAACAGCTTGCCTCACGACACAACTGTCACTTTTACTAATGCCGTGAATGTCAATAAAGTCAGTATAGTCGAAGCAATTAAAACTGTTGAATCAAAGCCGATTGCCTATGTGTCTAGTACCCAGAGTACTCCTCCGGATGCTAAATTGGACTCGGGGCCATTGATGAAATTTCAGCCACAATCAACTAATGTGAAGTTAGACTCGGGGCCAGCACTTAAGTTTGTTCCACCTAAGCCGGCACCAAAACCAATTAAAAATACAAGTAATCAAACATCGAAACAGGTATGTAACATTGAAAACAAGCCTAATGATACTATGGTATTGCCGATGTCTCCAGTTTTAAGACAGCCACCAACATTTATTGAGGATAAAAATCTAGTGAAAAATAATGATGGTTTCAATTTTCAAGCGAATAAAAAAGAAGGAAATTCCGATCAGACAAACGTTATGAAACTACCAGAAACTGCTAAAACGTTAGACAACTCAGCGCCAACGACCAAGGGAACAAATGTCATCTATTCGCAAATAGTAAAAACAAAAGAATCTCCAGTTTCCCCAATAGCATCAGATTCATCTTTATCTCCTACTTCCCCTACATCTCCAACAACACGCATGATGAAAGCAAGAAGGTTGTTGTATTCTTTCACAGATAAGGACCTAAATGTATTTGATCCAGTTAGTACTGGACGAGAGACAGAGGAAGTGGCAGAAGTCGTAGATACACAAACTATCACACATCCTGTTCATAGCCCGAACAATTTACCAAAAGGACCTCAGACTTACAATGTTCACGTCAGCTCAAGTAATAACGGTGCTATTTCAAATATAACGGTTCGCTCACCACCTTTATCTCCTTTAGATATAATTCCTGTCGACAGAATACGTGAGATTACTACTAACCATTCTGCATCTATAAAAAACGACTTAGAGGAGAAACGTAATAAACATAGTGCTCCCGGAAATTTTGGCAGTGGTAGTGCCATCTCGACTATAACAGTTCGTTCCCCTCCATTATCTGCGACAGAAAGAATTCTACAAAAACAGAATATTAAGTCGGACGCACAAAATGACACTGCAGAATCTAAAGAAAGACCGGTGATTTTGCAGCCGGTCATGAACTCAACTAACCGGCATTCATACGGTGCTCGACCGAAGACAAAATACCACGATTTAACTGGGCCTTTGTCGCCCTCGAAATCTGCAGAAAAACCGGTGACTATAAAACCTTACCACAGAAAAAGTGATACTAAGCCTGTCTTCGATTTTGATAAAACAATCATTGCGTCGTCTAAAATGTCAAATCAAATCTCCAAGCAGCCATCATCTCCGCTTCATAAATCAGTGCAATCTGAGCCTCCACCTGAAATCTCAAGGCACCAAGTGTCGTTACCATCATCTTTATCTTCCTCAACTTCAGCCTCGGTTACAACTTCATTACCATTCACTGTAACCCTTTCTACCACGACTTCTTCCAGAAATGTTCAAGCAGCTCCAGTGGTCGTGAACAGTTTACATTTACCTACGCCATCTACTACTTATTCATCATCTCGAGATGTGCCAGTTAATCGCGTTCAAGCTACACCAACAATCTCAACAATATCATCGAACTCACAAGGTGTCCGTCATCTCCCACAGCCACAATATTCCCGTCAAATATCAGGTGAACCACCACGCCCAGCGCCTGTCAGAGACAACCCGCAACCTGTTGCCCCTCTTGCTAATGTCAACGTTGTCCAACATGATACTGATGATTCTACAAATAAGCCTTTGTTTTCCGTTGTGCTGTAAACTGAACTAAATTAAATACCTGTGCATGTGTCCATATCTATAAGTGTTTTGTGAGCTTAAGTTGAAGGGATCAGTGCGAGAAGGGTCTGGTTCCAAATTTGACAAAGAAGTACCTTCATGTATTCAGGCTTTCAATCCAGAGTAAAACATACGCCTGGACTTTATAGATATATTTTTTTGTAAATACACTTCTTTCAGATGTATTTAAGAATATGATGCATTGTTCCACTGAGATATTCTGTTTGACCAATGTTAATGCCTTCTTGCATTTATTTAATACTTATACTCACTCGCTGTGCGCTATTTTATTGCAATGTAATAATGACATTATTCTTTACTATATTTCATATAATATATATTTTATTCAAAACTAAGAATTTATTTATTAAAAAGGCTCGATGTTTTCATATGTGTGTTTATTTCGTTAACGACTGTTCTGTAACCGAAACATTAACTGAAAAAAAAAACCAAACTTGTCTATTCAATGTACATTAATAAAGCTAGTATTTGAAAGACGTTTAACTATAATTGTATGAAAAGGGTCTATAAATAAATATCTGATAGTCAAACAAGACAATAAAACAGAACAATAAGAAAATAAAAATAAGACAGAATGTTCGGCATGAGGGTAAATAGAATCAATGTTTGTTTATCAAACATTTTGGATCATTTTCAAAATAAAAACGTTTTTGAACCTTTGAGGGGAATAAAAGATATATATATAAATAAATCCCCAGCATTTTAGACTTTAGTTAATACATGTACATACTACATATTCATATAATATACGAGTGGCATGAATTATAAGAATAATTTCGGTTATATTGATAAAAATATTTCATCATTTTGCGTGCATGAGAATGATATACACGTAGTTACTAAATCATAATTAAACAGATAGAACAATTATACAGACTACATGTACTTTTATAACTTTAACAAGTAGGATACGTATATAATGCGCTATAAATTACAGAATTAGACACTCTAAGTTTATTAAATATTCTGATGTCTTAAATTTAGTCTTTTATGTCTATCAAAACTGTTTGGGATACTTGTGTTTTATAGCTCAGAAAAATGAGCAATAAACCTAAGGATGAGACGTTTATGCTTTTATGCAAAATCAAGGGAAATAATACTCGTACGTCATGAAAAAGAAATATTAAGAGTCAGATGTTCACAATCAACAATACTTCACTGTACCTCTATATGCATAGTGTACTTTGTAAGATAATTCTATTGAGTCAGCGCCTGCACATTTTTTTTATCGTAATAACAATGTTTTATCCAATTCTGATACATCGTAATCAAATTGAAAGAAAAATATGTTCCGATTTTATGTACAGGCTGTAACACTATATATACAATATTATCTTCGTTAATGATTAATAATTAACATACCAGTGATGTGCGGGTGCCTACCTAGTGCATAGATACGAAAAGTATTCCATGAAAAAAAAACATGCAAAAACTACCACTTTCCCTAAAACACTATATTCCTCAAAACCCATCCACCCAAAGCTCACCCAACATATAGGAACACACAAAAAAGCAATATCTATCCAGAGTTGTCGTTCGTTATCCCTCACACACATCTCTGTCAACGTCTCAGTTTTTTTACAAGATTTTTGTAAAACAAGAAATAAAGTCACAAATGGTACAACATTTAACCAAGTGAAGCTACTATTTTCGCACAATACATTCGAGACAAAAGATGTTATAATTTACCAGAAAATCAAAGAAATTATTTTATTTACTTTTGGTAATTATGTCACAAAGTGGCGCCACTTAAATAGAAATGAAACGCAGAAATAGAAAGTATGACAACAAATGTTCATATAGAGAAACAAAAGCTGGAAACTAAAGGAGACCAGGACACGTGTTTTTTGCCCTACTTTCCAGACATCTCCAGAGAGATGTATGTGATGGATAACAAACGAAAATTCTGGACAGAGATTGACAAAAACGAAAGACAAAATACAGTATCCCGGTGGGTACTACCTCGGAGCTATAACGACGGTCTGCTTCCTGAAACTGAATATCGGAAACGGACGACATTGACTTTCAGTAAAATTGCCACATGGATACAGGTTCATATTAGCAGGGTTAATTTGCTGTCGAACTTGTGACCTCTCGAACTTCGGCCCTGTGCTGTACCGATTGCGCTAACCTCATGGATTTGCAATCGAAGATTTCACATAATGGATTCCCTGCGAATTTTACGTGGTTATTTCCATGGCAGTGTATTCCTATAAATAGATTTTTGAAAATTCCAATTACTATTTTAAGATGCATTCTAACGACTGCTAGTATTGAGAGTTATTGTTTACCTGTGTCTTATAATTTAATAATTCATTCATTCATTTAACAATGAAGTTTAAAGAGAGGATAATTCTTGTGATTTTTACAACTTTTATGAGGTAAATCTATTGATATACTTCAGTAATTCGATTTTTTTGGCAATATAAAGTGCTAAAGACTAAGCCTAGTCCATTATTTGAGGAATTCGTTTTACTGGTGTACTAAATTGCGATCAAATTAAAAAAATATCATACGACTTGGTTAATCAGCATGATTTATAAATATTTCGTTTAAACATAATTATGTACGTGGTGTGAAGGGCGAATGTTTTATGACATGTTATATGAATATGTACCTTCTAAAGTCATCCGTGACAACAATGTACCCACTGTGAATGTATCATGTAACATCACAACCTCTCACGATAACCCCGGGCATGATTATATTACGATGTATTTTAAATGGTCTATTGAGGTAAATAAAAAAACACCTACTTATTAATTGATGATTTTTTTTCTTAACAGATAGTTGGAATACAATGGAAAAGTTGTTTTTTGTATCGATGTTGTCCATGTGTGCCGATATATGTAAAGAAACATAAAAGAAAAAAATCCCTACCTACCGACCCACATTTTTGGGGGCATGAAACAAACCTTTTTTAGGCTTTAATGTACAAGAACGTTTTACGTATTTAAATCTATAAAACTTGCGTTATCTGGCGCACAACGAAATTGACACTAAATGTACAAATTAGGGCACGTTGTTGTTGTACTACTTCATTGTTAGAATCTGATTCTTGTTTACTAATGAATGTTTACGAATGAATTAATGAATGAATGAAGGACGGACGGACGGATTAACTAATGAATTGGTTGATTGCTGGGTTGAATGAATGATCGATCTATCGATCGATCGATTGGTAGGTCGGTCGGTCGGTTGGTTGCGAGAATGTTCATTTCAGTTGCATGCACATATAGTAGTTTTTTCCACATTTCCTTGCACCATATCAGAAAATAAGGATTAGTCACCTGCGGAAAGAATGTGCAAGATCATGAAATACATGTACTTTTACAGGCCTATAATTAGACTGTCTGTCTTGCTTACTATTTCAATTTTATTCAGCGTATAATATACCTTCATTAGGGACACATTTAATCGGCATGTTAAATCTGACAATTTGGCTGGGGAACCTACATACATGTATTTGATTGTTGATACAATTCACGAAACAGTTACATACATCGGTGTCATCTAGCCAAATATATACTCTTTGTTAGATGTATGTACATGTAAGTACTGAATTATGCAATATTAAATAACAATTTGTGTTTGATGCAAAAACATGAGTAACTGAGTATTTATTTTAAAAAGCTTTCTTCGTAATGTTTGCGATTTGTTTTTAAAAAAATCGGGATTATATATTTTTAGCTCACCAGAACCGAAAGTTCAGGCTGAGCTGTTAGGATGGGTAGGTGGATGCTCCGGCGTCCGGCGTCCGTCGTCCGTCGTCTGACGTCAATAATGGTCTTCTCCTCAGAAACTACCAATCGGATTTACTTCAAATTTGATGCGCAGAAGCCTTTTGACGTTCTAACTGCAATTTGCTCATATTGTTCCGGTTGACCGCTTTTAGGGGTCACTAGAGCTGAAAAATAGAAAACCCTTTAATCATTTTCTTCTCATGAACCAAAGGATGGATCATTACCAAACTTGGTCTGTAGCATCCTTATATAGACTTTTATCAGATTTGCTGAAAAAAATTTGGTCGGCCCCTTTTAGGTGCCGCTAGAGATAAAAATAGAGAAACCTTTAATCGTCTTCTTCTCATGAACCAATGGATCGATGGTCACCAAACTTGGTATGTAGCATCCTTAGATGGTCCTTTCTCAAGTTTGCTCAAATAAATTTGGTCGGCCCCTTTTAGGGGCCGCTAGAGCTAAAAATAGAAATAACTTAAAATGACTTTTTCTCATGTTTCCATGGATGGATTATTACCAAACTTGGTTTTTTGCATCTTTAGATAGTGTTCTATCAGATTTGCGAAAAAAAATTGGTTGGCCCCTATTAGGGGCCGCTAGAGCTAAAAATAGAAATACCTTTAAACGTCTTCTTCTCATGAACCAATGGATGGATGATCACCAAACTTGGTATGTAGCATCCTTAGATAGTCCTTTCTCAAGTTTGCTCAAATAAATTGGTCGGCCCCTTTAGGGGCCGCTAGAGCTAAAAATAGAAATACCTTAAAATGACTTTTTCTCATGTTTCTATGGATGGATTATTACCAAACTTGGTTTTTAGCATCTTTAGATAGTGTTCTATCAGATTTGCGAAAAAAAATTGGTTGGCCGCTAGAGCTAAACATAGAAATACCTTAAAATGACTTCTTTTCATGAACCAGTGGTTGGATCATCACCAAGTTTGGTCTGTGGCATCCTTCAGTCATCACGAATATTCTTTTGCAGTATCCTTTGATGGTCCTTTATCAAGTTTATTATTGTTCGCCATTATTTTCCCTCAAGTGTACCTTTATTACCTTTTTAGTAACAAAGTTAATTAATATTTATTCTGGTGAGCGATGCAGGGCCATCGTGGCCCTCTTGTTTATATTTTTCCTCTTACTTGTTGCTTAAGGCAATGTATATTAGGACAAGTTCTTCGACACACCACGGGCGCACGCATCCTCACACACATACACACAGAGACATTTATGCAGTGGGCTCTCGTTGGCTGGAGTACATTCGAGAACCCTGCAAGAGCTCATTTACCGGTCAAAAATTGATTTTGCTACATTTTCTATGTAGTTCAACTCCGCATGGCTAGAACCGCATAAACCAATAACCAGGTCCCTTGTTCAATATTTACTATGTTATTCGCACGTCTCGGTCGAACAATACATTTTCACGACCTCATAGTGATTAGCTGTCAAAATTTGCTTGATAGCACGAGAAAATGGCATGCGTATGAGGGTAACATTGTAAAATTTAACATTGTTTAAATTTGTTTGCCACCTTATCTGAAATAAATTGTACGTTATTACATTGTAATTTAAAAGTTTGTGCTTGCTATGATATTTAAGGAGTGATTACTTAACAATTACTTGTGAAGTACACGGTCTAAGGTGACTACGTAATATCAATATAAATGTCTTTTAAAATAATCCCATTAAATTATTTTGTATGTTCTTATTGTCTTAAAAATTATATTGTGTTATGTATCTGTAGATATATGATTACAATGTATCACATCAAACAACATGAATCATTACACAACAAAAAGTATACAAGGGAAGCAACTCTATTTCACGGAGCGAAATTAAACTGGTACCCGTTGACTTTGGCGCACTGCAACATGGAAGGGAACCAGTTTAGGAGCAAAATGTTCGACTTCACATGGCTAGACCCACGGAAAACTGATTTAGTCAGAGTCCACTGAAATGTAGATAATACTTCTATTACTTGTCTGTCACACACGTTAACAATGAACCGGTTAGGACATAAGTCGGGAATAATATTTTTCAGGCAGACATTTATGTGTAGTTAGCAACTCCTAGTGTTGCAACATCGGTTCAAAATCATAATCGATTATCGGTTGGAATCGGTTTTAACATTCGATGCGATTTTCCGATTATATAATAGGTCCTAGTGTAGTAGTGTAACATAAGTAGATTGCTAGTGTTTGATGTTATTTATGTACCCTTTGGTTCTTAGCCATCCTCTGCTTTATGCTAGTTGGCATTGTAACGTATAAGCATGGTGAATGGAGTGTGTCATCCATATGAACCATTAACCAGGCTCTATTAACATCAAATGACTTGGGGGTGGTCAAATATTTGTTTTTCGTCTAGATCGACGATCCGCCATCTTTTTTAAACAACGCGAGTGATTTCCCTGGAATGCGTGTTCAGTTTGAGGCATCAGTAGTTAGTTACGGCGCCTAAATGAGATAGACCGATAATCGATTATGAAAAACTGCAGTCGATTATCGGAATCGGCAGACGTTTTCACGCCGCTAATCGATAGTATCCGATTATCGTTTCATCACTAGCAACTCCAACGCTCTCACTGTGTAGGTACGTACCGCTCACCGACATCGACATTTGGTTTGGTAAGTATATTAGTGCGTGTCTCCGTACATAACAATGTGATCTTAGCATAACCAGGTAACCCAATTGGAGGAACTGGGCAAGGTATGTCTACCTTCGTTGGTATTTTGTATAGGAACAATTCGTTCAAAGACAGGAGTCTTTCATTAACGTTTTTTGTTTATTTTGTCACTTCGTTCATAGGGGATTTTGTAAGTTAAATCAACTTGTTCAAAAACAACTTTTGACACGCTTTTAACGCGTGATGTTTCGTTTCAGAGAAGGCTTTGCCAGGCATTGTCAGGAAGAATACCCGTGTCCGAAGTATTGCTCATCGGCACAGAAAACATATAAGAACTGCGGATTTGCAGGCTGGGGGAGATGCACTGTGTACAAGTATGATACTGACTCGTATTAAAGGAAAACAAACAATAATACTTAAGATAACACAGTGTAACTTCTAAATACTGAACACCAATCGGGCCAGTAAAAACATACGCAACAATGGCGCTTATCAGATTTTCATCCCAGCAGATCATCGGTCTATTTTAGTTATAATAATTACATGATTCAACGGTAAAAAAACAGAACAACCTTAGGTGTTGTCTTACCTCTCTGTAGTCAATACTTGTACCTCCAGGGCATAATATATACACACCGTACAAATACATGCCCGTTATTAATGCGTTTCACACTTTGCAAAATTTCAAGGTCAGTATATTAGGCAAAAATAGTAGAATTTTTATGAGTGTTACTTTCTTATGACGACTAGTACATGTATATACGACGCATTGTCATTCTAACATATATCAGAATAAACCCTCAACGTAAAGGTTCCAACAATCAGGCATCGCTGCAGAGTCTTGCATTGTTAGGTTTTCATAATGTAACACGACTGTATATATATATGTGTTTATAGTAGTTTGTTTGTATTAGCTCAATTGGTAGAGCAGCTGACCGGCAAGCAGAAGGTCGCGGATTCGAGCCCCGTATCGGGAACTTTATTTTCTGCCTCCTATTTCAAGAAGTAAATTCACATGGGAAGGTTCTAAAAATCGCCATATAGCTGTTTTTTTTTTTTTTGTATTTGGAAGTTCCGATATTCAGAGGTATCTACTATATTGCAATTAGAGGCATATTCTGAAGTTTCCAGTTTTCAGAGGGTAAAGTATTCAGAAGTTACACTGTACAACCCGAGCAGGATGTTTGCTAATGGAAAAAATCTATTTTGAACAATTGTGATTTTTCTTACAAAGTATGAAGCTTGACTTTGTGGATATTTTGCCACGTGAGACCGTTCGTTTGTTTAACCGCTTTAAAGATGCGGTTTTTGAACGAACAAATGCTAGGAAACCCTGAGATTGTCCATTAGGGACATCATTTATAGCTATAGAAATCACTTCTAAAATGTCTATAAATATATGATTATCAGTGAAATGGGTCATCAAAATCGAAAGAAAACAGATCTGAAATCTTAAATGTTTTTGTGTTCTACATTCCAGAACTGTGTCTAATCGGTGTGGCGGCATCTGTTATAAAGATGTATGTTGTGAGGGGTTTGGTGGAGATGACTGTTCACATCGTAAGTAGACAACAATTTCATACATGTACGCTTGATGTTAAAAGTGTGTCGTATACTTGTATACGCATCAGCCATTCGTAATCGATTTGGAAAGTACGACGACAAATTCACTAATTAATATCAATTATTACCACTCTTTTATCCAGGATAATTGCATACGAGCAATAATGTATATTAACTTCAAGACATGAATGTACAAGTGTAATTTGTGGTCAACCAGTCGTATGTAAACAATGATGTTCACATTTTCAGCAATTTGTCATGGTTCCACGTTCTGTCGAAATGGTGGCACTTGTCGAGCACCGAATATGTGTTCATGTAGAACCGGGTACTCTTCGCCAATGTGTGACGGTAAGTGAAGATATGTCTTACTGCTAGAGATGTTTAACTTGCTAGTATTCGGTCACAAAGAAAGCAATCAGACCTACACGTACAAACAGTTTGGTCCAAATATCCGTTATGTCAATATAATTTTAAATCTTGATATATTTTGTGTCAAATGTGTGTTGTTGTGGTTTGAAAATAAAGTGTCTAATCCAAAAAGTCATCACCCATGGTTAAAAGTTTTCTGGAATTGTCTGGAACCTCCAGTTGTTGGAGATCCGACCCATTCTGGTTTTTTATTGTTTCCGCTGCACCGAGGTTAAGACCTCCGTTTTTTTAAAAAAATCCAAATTTCGCCCATGTCATCACCGACTAAAATCTCGTCATTGATAGGTAAAAGAGTGCTTTTTTATATTTCCAGACATAAATGAGTGTTTATCTAACAATGGCGGATGTGATCATGGCTGCGATAATACGTTAGGGTCGTACAAATGTACGTGTCAGGATGGCTTCATGCTGGATATCGATGGCAAATCTTGTATTGGTAATGTGATTTTCATGTTGTTATGTACAAGTCTATTGTTTGTTTCTATGTGACTTATTGTCACCGGGGTTGAACGCCGTTTTTCAACATTTTTTTCAGTTATATACGGCGACTGGTTCACCTAACCAGTTTTTCTGGACTGTATTCTAACCATTACTAACTTACCCTTCCACAAGGAGCCGGCAACTTCACCACATGTGGAGGAAAATGGACATTTTTGAAGGGTATGACCTGCCGCGATAGGGATTCGAACCTGGATCTACGGGTTACAAGTCCAGCGCACTAACCACTGGAGCACGGCCGCGGTCCTATATACAAGTCTAACTCTATTTGTGAATCAAAATATAAAAATGTAATAAGTCTTGTATTATATATTGTATTTTGGAACAATCTTTTGTCTTATAGCATCTTGTATGTGCATGTATCTTATGGAAGATATTTCTTGTGGTTTTAGAGAAAATGATTAAGAGTGGACTAAAACTTAACCAAGAGCGAAATACTTCTATGTGTCTATATAGTGTGTCTGTTTCAGATGTTGATGAATGTAAGGATAAGAATGGTGGCTGTAGTGATATTTGTATAAATACAAATGGTTCGTACGCATGTAATTGTGGTAATAACGGCAATCTACATGACAACCAGTTTGAATGTACAGGTATGTATCACTGACATTCTCTGAATAGCACCATGTCAATGGTGATGAGATATACATGTAATAATTATATCACCAATTTGCTACTTGCTATTAGATTTTGAAAGATATAATTTTTGTATCATAGCAAATAAATCAACTAAAAGATTAATACTTTAAGACGTTCTTTATTTAATTGAAAATAATCACAAATACTTTACTTTCTATAAGTGGCCTAACTCATTAACCTTCATCAGCTTCTTTTTTCACTTGGGTTTAACGTCGCACCAACAGCCAGGTTCAGTCGGTGACTTTTCTGGCTGTGTAGGTGATGGTTAACCCCAGGCATACACCCGGGTAGAACTACCGACCTTCCATAAACTAGTTGGACTGCTACCTCAAAGGTGAAATTTGGGCCCGTGTGAGGTTCGAACTCAGAGGGGTACATATATGTTCAAGACCGACGTAGGTTTCAGCTATTAACATACCAACACTTGTACTGTACTTCTGAAATGCCCTTCT